>JARHVA010001385.1:2625000-2707500 GCA_037957365.1 Torreya grandis
TATATGCACAAAAATGGTAATATGTACATGAGTTATATTACTATGGCTAAACCTCCATTTGTGGTAAGAATGTGTAATTATAAAAAGACTCAACCACTGAAATAGTAAAACCAAGTGGATATAATTTTCTAAAACCAACTAATTCTTATCTAATTACACTTTTACTCTCCTCATGGATACATTTTTTCAATTTTGTAAATCCACAAAAAATGTTACAAGTTACATCCAAACATGCTTTATTATTAAAAAAATATATCTAGTCTTTTGACAAAAATGGTTGGAATAAATTCCCTTTGATTATTTTGGTGTAACTTTCAAGGCACACTCTTGGAAAAAGTTATCATTATGTAAATTACAATGTAGATTATTAGAAAAATCATAATGCATTGAAATTTTGGCATGTTGCCTACAACAACAAGCGGTGTGTGTCACTTATTTTGACATAGAAGGGTTTGGGTATCTCAAAATATATTTAAATAATCAAAATTTGTGAATATTTCTTAAAAAAAATAGATTATAGTTGTGTTTTGGCTATATCCAATAAATGTTTCAAATGCATTCCATGGTTATGAGTACCAAATATTATTTTCACTACATCTCTTATATTATGTGAAAGCCTTGTGTTGTCTTTCCATAATTGTGCAAGTAAATCTTTGAGAGCATGAACTACAACATTGTCTTTTTGTGGAATTTTTCCAAAGCCAAAATTTCATTGTTCTTAGCATCATCAATTCTTTTACGTCTCCCAATTACTTTCATTAGTTTTTTTATATCTATGTTTAGAGTTATGTTTATTTTTATAATAAACATTTTCCCCATGTTTGACCACTTAGTATACAAATTTTAATTACACATCAGGTAACATTACTATCTTTGGTGTGTGTTTTCACAACTAAAATATGGTATGCAATATGTATATTTTCAATAATTTCTTTATTTTGACCATCATTATTAGATGTTATTCATCCTAAGGTGTTCCTTGTAGGTCTCATCTTATGCAATTTCATCAATGAAACAAAAAATTTACATCTTTGAGTATCATTTATTTTTTTTAAGTAATTATCCTAAATTGTTTTAGCTTTTCTTCTTGAATGGTGATGAAACATTTTATTCAACATTGGTATCAAAATGTTTTTATCAACTTCAATTAAGTACATGCGTATTCTACGTAAAATCCCTAGAGGTGTTACTAATGGCATGATTCATTGATTTGGCGTTTCCACATTGTTATCTTAATTACTAGTTTATTCATTTTGTATTTTTATATAGTTTACTTCATAGTTAATATCATTATTCAGTGCTTCCATAGAATTTTCTTCAGTTTTAATTTCATCATTATGTGTTTCCGTGTAATTTATTTCATTTTTAGGGTGGTAAATTATTATACATATTATCATCACCACCAAAATTAAAAGGTTTATAATTTGAATGCAGACTTGCAGTATAATTTGGAAATTTAGGTAAACATTCATCTTCATTAATCCATTGCAATGAATAGATAATGATGAAATGAGTAATGATGATGATTGATTACCTAAACTTACAAATGAACCAAATGTAAACATTAATCATCACGTTATGAACCAAAAACCCTATTGATTCAATCATGAAGGTAATTGGGCAACATTCATCATCATCATCATCATTATTATGTACCTTGTCTTACACAAAATATTTACAATTGTTCCCTTTTTTCTCTCAACACTTATAATTTATCCAAAAAATTTCACTTTGACTTTTTTATAGATTTAGAAATAAATATATCACCCACTATTAGATAAATTTGATAGCTTTTGAAGGTGGGTACAACTATGAAATTATTAAAAAATAACTTGCAATGTTGTGCAGAGTGCATAATGATGTAGAGCATAACTATGGGTACATAAATCTCAATATGAGAAAATAATAAAGTTGGGGACTAAATTAAATTTGTTTATAAAATTAATACATGTGTTATAATACATACACATTATAATGTATATGCATTGATTAATATTTTTTTCTATGCACACCCTCTACCCTCTACCCTTTACATCTCATACTCGGAATTTAATTTGAAAGGGGATTAATTTTTCCTAAATCTCATCAATAATTTAAAAAATTAAATATTTGATCCAATTTGTGGTAAAATTGGGGTCTATTATGACATAAATTACATCCTATATAATCAATTAAGCCATCAATTAGGTTCATGGGGCTTAATTTAGTCCAAATAATGTCATTTATTGTACCAATTAACTAATTAGATCAATTCATGATGGATTCAAAGATAATTTAGACCCAAATCACATCTTACTATCGTAGTTATGTTCAAGGGGCTCAAATTGGCCCTAGTTTCACTCATGATCTAACCAATCAATTATTTGGTTCATGTAGTGATAAAATTGGTGATTATTGACCCTCATATCACACCCTATATAGTCAAAATTAGGTTTTAAAGGGACTCAATTTAGCCCAAATCACTTTAATAAATGCACCAATTGACTAATTTTCTCAATCTATGATAAAATTAGGGATAACTGATTCCCCAATCAAATATTATAGTCTTAGTTATGTTGAAGGAGCTCAAATTGGCCCCAATAACCTTTGTGATTGAACCAATCAGATATTTCATTCTCCTATGTAGTCAAAATTAGGTTCATAGGGCTCAATTTTGCCTAAATTACATCACTAATTACACCATTTGACTAATTGGATCAATTCATGATGGATTTAGATCTGATTTATCCCCAAATCACATATTATTATCATGTTTAGATTCAAAGAGCTCAAAAATTTCCCCAATTACATCTATGATTTAACTAATCAATTATTTGGTTCATTTGGTCCTAATTCAGGACCAAATTTGGGCCAAATTGGTGCAAATGCCAATTAGTCAATTTCATCAAAGATATGATTGCATGACATATTGAGCCATCATATAGTTAATTTTCTCCAATCACTGAGGCTCAAATGCCATCCTATAGTCATAGTTAGGTTTAAGGGGCTCAAATTGGTCCTAATTTCCTCCATTATTGAAAAAAATAATTTTTTGGTTCATTCTATGATGAAATTAGGGTTGGTTGAACCCTAAATCGCATCCTATATAGTCAAAATTAGGTTCACAAGATCAACTTGGCCCAAATCAAATCACTATTGACTATGTCCTCTACCATTATATGGTAGTGTATATATTGAAACACACCAATTTTATAATAATAGTAATAGTAATAGTAATAGTAATAGTAATAGTAATAGTAATAGTAATAGTAATAGGAATAATAATAATAATAATAATAATAATAATAATAATAATAATAATAATAATAATAATAATAATAATAATAATAATAATAATAATAATAATAATAATAATAATAAAATTATGCTTACTTCACATTTACATCCCTCGTGGCATAAAGTTTAGCTTTAGAGACTAACTAATTAACATAATGGACTATGAAAACATTGTATCACTACATATGTTCTTAGTGATTGAAAATCACATGAATTCAATAAAAATAGAAGTGCATACTTGATTTTTATTTGTATAATTTCAAAAACATGCCTCTAGACTTGAAAATGGCTTGGATTCCTGAGCCTAAGACTTGGACCTACACACATAGTTGAATATGTGTTTTTGACAAACATTACAAATTCTAACTTCTGCCATGATAAACACTATGAATTTCATTGATATATTTACTAAAACTATTACGAATACATAGAACACACTTACCTCTTTCAAAATATATATATATTTTTATATTTTTTGAACATTTAATGTTTCCATCTATATTGATTTTTAAGTATGTCTTTTTATGCTACTATATGATGCAACTATACATGTATATATTTGTTTATGTATCATTTGTTTCATTCATCTCGATGCAAAAAAAAAATGATATGGTTGAAAACTAGGCCTAATTATATACATATTTAAAAAATAATATTTTTTTTGAGGTAGTTAGGGGGTGCATGATCAGTTATCCATGATTTATCATTTTTTAGGGTCTGTTTACTTGTAAAACTAATAAAAAATAAATATTTATTAAATATTAAAAATAAAATATAAGATGGAAACTAGATTTTCTTATCTAAGATTCCCCCAAATGGCTTAAAAAATACTAAATGATGCTAAAAAAATGAGTGGGTGCACAACTAGATATCTACCATGTTTTTATGAAAAATAGGAGTTCCTCTTCAAATATCATATGTTTTACCTAATTATACTTAACCATTTTCATCAAAAATATTAGTTTATAAACTAGATTCAAAATTATACAATTCATGTTTTTATACCATCTTAAAATTTTGAGTGTAGGTATCTCAAATAATCTCTACAAGTTGAGGTTTCTCATTTTTTAAGAAAACATTGTCCACTTACGAACCCCTTTTAGTTCACCATTTCCCTACACTTAACCAAATGACAAATATGATCAATCTCTTATATTATAATAAAATGCATAGAAGGGAACCTACACTCTTCTATTTGAAATTAAGGGCATGTCCAATTTGTCTATAGACTAGTCATACCCATGGTTGTTATAATTTCTACAACATTGGTGTCTCTTGGTGTAAGATGTGAAAGGTAAGGAAACTCTATACATAAAAAATCTTCTATTTTAGGCTATATAGTAAATTTGAACCATATATCATCACTATATGCATATGTTGAATGTTTCTTTGAAATCATGTATGGTTGGCACTCAGATTTATTCAAAAGTATGGCAATAATAACATCCTCCTAATGTGCTTACAATTTGTTTTCCAATATTTATTTCTAATTGAATTAGGACAATGATTCTCACCCATATTCATGTTAATCATTTCAAAATCCCCACATAAACTTAACTTGACCACCTTTATATCTACATCTTTAAGTTTTCTAATAGGTTTGTCTCGACCATAGTCTAAAACTTAGAGTAACTAGATTGTATCTTAGAATTGTCCTTCTAGTAGCTTCCTAGTTAGATCTAGGAATCATATTTACAGTGCTACCAAAATAAAATACAACATTAGTAACATCATATCTTATGAGTTCAATGTCCATTTTATCATCCAAATCCTATTACTTCATAGTTTTTACATACCAAACTGCTCACTATATTCTTTGATGTCCTCTTTATTAGAAAAAAATTATAGTAAGTTTGTAATATTTTTGGATATATCTTCATTTCATAGGGTACTTACCAATTTTAATTGGTTTGTAAAGATGTGACTACTCCTTTTTATTTCAGGATCTAGATAATTTATCAATATATTTGAGCATCAGGTATTATAGGATCCCCTTTAGTGATATTTTTATTATAAAATGAATGTAATACTTGTGTTTCTTCATTCATCATAACCTTATCTCTCATAGGGTTGGATACATGTCATTTCATATTTTTCTTATTATGTTTTCTAAATGCACCTTTAGGTGGGAGATCTTGTTCTCTATGTTAATTCCTAGTAATACATGTTTACCATGTTCAAATTTAGCACTTTTTTCTCCTTCATCTATTTCTCAAAAATATGGAAATATTAAGTATTATGAAATCATGTAATTCTTTAATATGCATGATGTTTTTTGTGTTTCAAGTTTTAGGAATAGTTTGATGCGATATGGTTCATTTTTCTAGATAAATAACAAGTAATAAGTTATCATAGTTGTTTATTCCCTTGCCTTTTATTTTTATTTCCTCCATATATTTGAGGTGATCCCCACCCTTATTGTTCACTAGAATATGTTGCATATTGTTTTTGAGGAGAAGGAGGTACCCAATTTGGTTTATGTTGTGGATATGTAGGGATCCATCCCTATTGGAAATAATCTTAATGGTATGTACATATAGGATGATACTAAGGAGAACAAGTCCATACTATTTAGTATTGATAGGCATAAGGGATACACTCCCCTAGATCAAATGAACCATAACTAGATTTTATATCATGACCACCCCTGAGCCTAGATTAAACCTATGTTTTATCATTATTTAATAGAAATACTATCCTTCCCATTTTAAATACAATCATTACCTTCATATTTTTTCACTAAACCTTATTTTAATTTGATCTAACTTCCCTTCAATAACCTCTTCATTGTCTCTCCATTTTATTTCCTCATCTTTTTCTAGATCAGTTTCCAATTCCTAGTTGGTATATGAATTATCTTTGGTTATTTTTTTCCCTTTAGTATTTTGTGTTTATTTTTACCTTCAAACTTAGTTTATTATGTTGGAGGTCTAATTTCTCTTGTTCTCTTCACAATTTCCTTCTACATCTACTTACAACTACATTTGGCCCTTCATCTTCTATAATTTTTTTATTGTTCCATATTTTCTATTTTTGCATCTCCTTTTGAAGCCCCTAAATTATTTTATCATCTTTCTCTTTTATTTTATCCATTCTTTGGTTTTTGGTTTAGATTCCTTAGTTCATATATTTTTCATTTGGATCTTTTTGGTTCATATCCTTATAGTGACATGTGTCACTAATCCAAGTCATCTAGAATTGACACCATGGACTTTTCCACAACTAACATTTTAAAAAACTTAAGAATTTGCTTCAAAAAATTTCTTTTGATCCCTTTTACAAATAAATTACATGTAGCTTCAAATGTAATGTACCATTTATTGAAAAATGTAGAAACATACATGTAAATTATAGTCTTTAGCCAATGATCAATCATATGGGTCCATTCAGTGTTTAGGATTTGCAAATATTCAAAATTTCCTTCACTTCACACAAAATATTATATTTCATAGGGTAGAAATCAATAATATTTGAGTCTAGATAGCCATGCTTCTAACAACTCATGCAACTCACACTAGAATATTTCATAGATTTCTCCATGAACATGGGTAGAAATAATATCCTATACAAACAATCTTAGTATTATATCTTTTTCCTCTATGAACTTATGTATCCTCAAGTTGAGCCAATTCTCAAGGTATTTTTACCAAGTAACCATTTTAACATCTTTAGGTAGGACATGTTATTTGTTTTAGTATCTAAACGTTGAGATGGGACATTAAATTAATACATGAATTATAGATATAATTAAATATAAATTCAGTGTAATTTCATACATAGAACTTTCATCTTATTCATTACAAACACATAAACTTATTATCATTCTTATTATTTTGTTAAATCAAACTAAAACATTATACAAGAATACATTCATTCATGAATAAATATATACTCAAAACAATATGCATTTATAAATAATTTAAGAGAATCTATATTGAATAATGTAGAGTTAAAAATATTTACATAAAATTCTAACATTTCCTTTTTAAAATGTAAGGTATATATAGACTATGAAGAGACTACAAATCCTCATATTCTTAACCTTTCATTTCCTCTTCTGAAGTATCTTAGGTACCAATTCAAACTTCCATGTCTTTCATCGGCTTATATGAAATTATATTTTATACAAAATATTCCACAATGTACACTTTTCACATGTTCAAATGTTAAAAATTCCACATGAATTATACTTTGCACCTTCTATTTTTTATTGTAAGTAGGTAGAAGTCTCTCAAACCTATATTAGGGACTTTTAGCACTAATTTTTCCTTGAATTTCTTCTTTAAGACTTCCACCATCCAAGATATATCTTCCATTTTAATCATCTCCTCACCAATAATGGATTTTATTAGAAGAATTACATTCATATAAGAAATATTGAAAATGGAATGCAAAGTATCATCATCTAAGGGGCCAAATAAGAGGTGTGAGGGGACTATTGTATACATTAAAATAACTAATATCATAGTACAATAATAAAATAGTGTGACAAATGTATTTTTGGGTCATACATGTCTTTTATCACCCCTTCCACCTTCCTTTAAATCCTCATGCCACTACATTTTCTAAATATTGATGGAAATAAATATATAATATACAAAATCCAACCTTCCATCATCATGAATGCAACAGGATATGAAATAATTAGGGAACAAGATTTAATATAATTATAAGATGCCTCAAACTATTACTATATGATTTGTCTCTTTCTAATAAATTGTCCAAGCCCGCCCAAGTGTGAGTATCTCTTGATTTCATTAGGTTACCACTTGGAATCCTTTAATCATAAAAAAATATGCTAGTTGATTAATTTCACTATAGATATGCTTGAAATATATAGTCTACAAATTACCATCTAGATATAATACATCATCCACAAGGATCTTAATGTTATAGTTAGGGATGGAACATTTAATCATATCATTGATGATAATTTGAGAGTGTCCTTCTACTTGTAATCTCTGAATATGACACTCCTTGGTAATTTTTAGTATTTATGTCAATAATCAACATGGTTTTATGTTATTATAGGCTATAGAGATGTTCTTGACAATAGAGTGCATAAAACTACCTTATACATCCCTTAGAATTGTTTATGCTCTTGCATTACCCCTATTACTTTTAGAAGTTCCATAAAAAAATAATTTTAGAAAGATCTTATCTAGAGATTTCCATCTAGCCTAACTCCACTTAATTTTGTTATCAATAATGATTTTTTCATTTCTCATTAGATTCCATCTTATAATATAACGCTTCTCTTTCCTAACACATTTTTTGGCACTAGAATTTTTTGAATAAATACTTCTCAAAAATTTATTACAATTTGATTTATAATTGTGTCCCAATAATTTTTAGTATTATTAATTCTTTTTTATTTCATTATTTGTAGATATTTTAAAGTATTAAATGAACCACGATCCATAACTTATGAACATATTCACTTTTTCATTTCTCCCAAGATTAGATAATGCCTCTCTTTCCCAACACTTTTTTTTTGGCATTGAATTTTTTTTGAAGAAATACTTCTAAAAATTTGATTACAATTTGATTTATAATTGTGTCCCAATAATTTTTAGTATTGTTAATTCTTTTTTTTATTTCATTGTTTGTAGTTATTTTAAAGGATTAAATGAGCAATTATCCATAACTTATGAACCTATTCACATTTCCCTTTCTCCCAAGATTACATTATCTTGATCAATTACATTGACAAGTCCAAATATAATTCATTATTTTAAAGAATCAGTTCTAGTTTCTCAATCAAATTGATTTTAGAGAATAATATGACTGGGGGTTTTCTCACTATATTTACAAAATACACATCTAGTAGGGCCACTAAAGTCAATGTGTTTGAGCCTATCCTAGGTTAGAACTTTCATTATAAGCACTTTTGAAAGGAAAACATTATCTTTTGGGAGGTCAACCAAACTCCAAATCATTCTCTGGACAATGTTATTATCACCACCAAAAACAAAATATTCATATCAAAAATTAACTACATGTAATCTTGATGGGTAACAAAACCATCTAAGAACATCCTCTTGGTTAAAATGGTTAATCTCCTATAATTAAAGAAAGCCATAAAAAAACCAATTGATCTCTAGAGAAAGGGAAACATGGTGATATGGGGTCTCTAATGTATTTAAGGACACCACCTAAGATTTATTAAATGCAATAGATCTCTAATTTATGACCTTATTTCTCCTTGAAAAAAATACATAAGGTTTGAAGGTTTCGATTATGACTCAAGGACCAATATTCAACCATAATTCCTCCCAAAAATATACCATTTTACCATCATTAACATCCAAAGAGAGGTTTTTATACAATAATTATATGTATTTCCCCATTAATTTACACATATGATAATCCTCATATGAGAACACTATGGAAGGAACTTGAGCATTATTAAAATATTTTTGTCATAGGAGCTCTAAATTTTATCTTTCTCTGCAAAACCCTCTAGGCCATTATAGTTCCTAAATCTTGGTTTAAAACTAAGATATATATTATTCCTAAACCTCCCCATGATTTTGGAAGATAAACCTCCTTCCATTAAACAATGGATTTTTTTATTTTATCAACAATCCCATTCTAAATAAAGTTATTTGTTCCTATATATAGTGTTTTATTCTAATAAGAAGGATTTTAGGAGACTGACATCATATATATTGGGATTGCTTGAGGGACCTCATAAATAAGTCAAATTTTTCTAGTAGAGGAAATCCATTTTCCCCTCCACATCCCATTCTATTCTAAAATCATGAAATTATCAATTCCTAGAAATCCATTTTGGATCTCATATAAAAAAGGGATACCCAAGTATTTAATAGGAAGGGGTTAATTGGAAAAAATAAATATTCTCTTGATACTAATATGAGTCCTAGAATCCAAGTTGAGAAATAAAATATTAGACATTTTATGATTATTAAGTTGTCCTAAATTTTCTTGATACTGACCAAGAATGTGTTTCTATATTTTAACCTTAAAGATATTAGATCTATTAGCTAAGATATTATCATTGGCAAAATTACCATGTGTAAAATTCCATCCCTTTATAATATTTATCCCACTAATTTTGTTGAGATATTTAGCTTTTTGAAGGGATTTCCCTAGTGTTTTTTCCATGATAATTAAAATAGAAGGGTAAATAGGGTCTCCTTGTCTTATATCTATATAATATTGAAAACATGTTGTGGGAATACCAATGAGAATATCTAGACAAAAAATATTGGAAATATAGTTGATGATCTAGTTTCACCATCTCTTTAACAAGCCAAATTTCCTTAAAACCTTAATTAGGAAAGAGAAAATAACCCTATCATAAGTTTTACTAATATCCAATTGAAGAATCATTGTAGACTCCTTTTTAATATTAACTAAATTGATAAACCCATGCATAACCATGATTATATCTAGAAGTTTTTTGTCTGCCAAAAATCCCCTACTACTGAGAGATGGTACTGGGGAGCAAATATCTTACCCTATTCACTATCACTTTTGTAATAATTTTATGTATTTTTTTACAAAGAGAGATATGTCTAAAATAATCCATTACTTTCACACTAGGTTTATTATGAATTAGGGTAAGGAAGGTACAATTAAGGTCTTTAATAATCTTACCTATTATCTACTAATCACTAATTACTAATAAAATTTATATTTTAATAATAGGCCAAAATTATTGAAATAATATTTAGAGGAAAAAATTAGGTTATAGAGATGTATCCTTTTGTATACTCATTAAAAAAATGAAAGTCCTCTTTAGTGATAAAGTTTAAGAGGTCCTCATTTGTAGAATCTGAGATCACATGAGGGATCAAGTTAATAAATTATTGTCCACATCTTCATTTGAAAACTAAATCACTAAGGAGATTTGGAAATGGAAGATCACTTCAGTTTTGATTTTGTAAATATTTAAACATTACCTGCCATAATAAGATTTGAGTTTCATAATTTTGTTGATGTTTATTCTCACCATTGACTAGTGAAAGGCTTTTATGTTTTTGTACCCATTTCAAGCATGGTTCCCTAGACTTTTGTCACCATTAGATTTATTAATTTTCTATAAATCCATTTAATTTAATAAGGAATTTTTTTTAAATTGATATGATCTAAATGTATGGCCATTATTTTTAAAAGTATCATGAATATGAGGAAGCTTTTATTCAACTTTGAACCTTTTCATGAAAAATATTCCCAAATACATTTTGATTGCATCTCTTCAAATGATCTCTAACATTTTTTAACTTTAATCCACCAAAAACATTCTAGATCTATGTTTAATGGGTAGGATCATTCCACCAATTTTGCATAAGATCATGAATATTTTAATTTTTTAATCACATTAGTTCAAATATAAAGGGGGTTCCTAATTTTGAAAAGTCTCTTTAAAAATGTAGAGAGATAAGATTATGGTCTTGCCCTGAGACTTTAGAAAATCTTGACTCAATACTTCAAGGTTTTAAGGACTATTGATCAATTTAAATAAATATATCCAAACATTATGTTATGTAGCTAAATCCAACCCTTCTGTTAGACCAAGTAAATTTTCTAGCTTTAGGTTCTCCATCCCAAAAAGAATTATTATCTACAAATTTGTTGAACTCCTTTTGTGATTGTGTTTGTCTAGCTTTGTCACCTCTCTTTTTATCAACATTTAGGATGGAATTGAAGTCATCTACTATAATCACCCTATCTAAAGTGAATTTAGCTACAAATTTTTATATCCCAACCCATATAATAGATTTGAAAGTAGGATTAAAAGGGGCATAAACATTGATAAGTAATAACTTTGCATTTTATATTAGACCTTGAAAATAACTAGCCACCAAAAGAAATTCTTACTTAGGATGGATCATACAATAGATGAATTATTTAACAATGTGAAAAGGCCACATTAATCCCCTTTAGATTTTTTATTGTACCTAGACTTATGAAAGAGAAGGTTGATTCTTTTGAGCATGTTTTTTAGGTTTAAATTAAAGAAATAATTTTATGCCAATAAATTATTTATGTTTTTTTACCCTTTTCCTTAAAAAAATACCAAATACATATTTGTTCCATCTCTTCAAAATATATTTAACATTTTTTAACTTATAATCCACCATAAACCTTATGTAGCTATGTTTTATGGGTAGGATCATTCCATCAATTTTTCATAAGATCATGAATATTTTAATTTTATAATCACATTATTTCAAATCTAAAGGGGGTCCCTACATTTGAAAAGTCTCTTTGGAAATGTAGAGAGATAATATTATGATCTTTCCCTAATACTTTAGAAATTCTTGACTTAATCCTTCAAATTTTTGGTGATCATTGATCAACTTAAATAAATCTATCCAAACATTATGTAGCTAAATCCAACCCTTTTATTAGATCAAGTAAAAAATTTAGCTTTAGGTTCTCCATCCCAAAGAGAATTATTATCTAAAAATTTATTGAATATATTTTGAGATTGTGTTTGTATATCTATGTAACCTCTCTTTTTATCATCTTTTAGGATGGAATTGAAGTCACTAATGTGAAGCTAGATAGAAATTTTGATATCCCAGCCCATATAGTATATTTGAAAGTAGGATTACAAGGGGCATAAACATTGATAACGAATAAATTTATATTTTATTTTAGACCTTCAAAATGGCTAGCCACACAAAACTTATTCTTACTTAGGATGGATCTTAAAATAGATGAATTATTCAATAATATGCAAAGGCCAAGTGAAGCCCCTTCAGAGTCTTGATTATGTAGACACTTAGTTTTGGCCACTTTCATGCCTAAACTAGTATTTAGTTCAATTTCTAGAAAATGACACGTTTTAAGCCTAAAAATCACTTTATTTTCCTCAATTCAACCTCTTAAAGGATTTAATTACCCATAAACATGACAAGGCTATCTTATTTGGTGTATTACCTTGTATGCATCGCTAGTCTAGTTCAGTTCTAACCCTAGTCAAATTATGATGTAGTAATTTGGCACTTTTGGCCTATAAAGCTATTAATTAAATAGCATTTAAAATAATTTCCAAAATCCAAAAAATAACTAAAAAATAATAATAATATTAAAAATCCTAATTGACTTTCCTAAACAAAAATTCTAAATCAAATTAGTGAATTTCATTTACCAAAAATGGTATTTTAGCCAAATAAAAAGTCAAAAGGTCAAATGAGATAATAAAGCGATTTATTATCTCTTAAATATTCAAATATATGACTCACATGTCATAAATATATAAAGTGAGTTTTCATGCCTCACAAATATTTGAAACTGAGGTGTTAAGATTTCATGAGTCCCTTAACCCTACTCAAAGGTAAATCAACTTAACCTACATTAATTTAGAATCAACCAAAGTTAAAATTTAACCTAACCTTCCTAGGATTAGAGTTAGTTATTTGAGTTATACATATAAGTTACCACACCATTTTTTAATAATATTTTGTGTGTAATGATATTCTACTGGAATACCTTCTTGAAGCCTTTGAGATAATTGTTATAATGTCCCACTTATGCCAAGCTTCACACCAAGCCATAAGTGACTATTGGAGAGATGATAATACCATGGAAGAAAAATTTTAAAATACTAAAATCATCATAAGTTAAGCATGAACATCCTTATGCCAACAAGTAAGAATTAAATTTGACAAAGGAGCTAAGAAAATTATATTGTTTTCATCTCTATTTTATGATCTTGATTATTGTGTTATGCCCCCCAGTTCTTAGGCAAGAGTGTTTAGTCTTAATGAATTATTATGCTTAATGTTTTCTCATTTGAACTAATAAGAGACTAATCTATATATTGTTTACTCTTCAAAATCCTAATGTACATATTAGACCTAGACTTTTGAGAGAGGAAGTTGATTCTTTTGAGCATGCTTTTTAGGTTTCGATAAAAGAAATAATTTTATGCCAACAAATTACTTATGATTTTTACCCTTTTATTGAAAAATATTCCCAAATACATTTTAATTCCATCTCTTTAAAATATCTCTAACATTTTTTAAATTATAAGCCACCACAAACATTATGGAGCTATGTTTTATGGGTAGGATTATTCCACCAATTTTACATAAGATCATGAATATTTTAGTTTTATAATCACTTTAGTTAAAATCTAAAGGGGGTCCCTAATTTTTAAAATTCTATTTATAAATATAGAGATATAATATTGTGGTCTTACCCTAAGACTTTAGAAATTGACTCTAAGTTTTTGACCATTGATCCGCTTAAATAAATCTATCTAAACATTATGTTATGTATTTAAATCTAACCTTTTTATTAGACTAAGTAAATTTTATAGATTTAGGTTCTCCATCCCAAAGAGAATTTTTATCTAAAAAATTGTTGAATTCCTTTTGATATTGTGTTTGTATATCGATGTCACCTCTCATTTTATCATCTTTTACGATGGAATTGAAGTCACTTGCTAAAATCACCCTGTCTAAAGTCAAGTTTGATAGCCTAACCCATCTAATATATTTGAAAGTAGGATTACAAGGGCCATAAACATTGATAAGGAATAAATTTGCATTTTCTTTTATATCTTAAAAAAGACCGGCCACCCAAAATTTCTTCTTAGTTAGGATGTGTGTTACAATAGATGAATTATTCAACAATATGTAAAGGCAATGTGAAGTCCATTTAGAGTCATAATTATACCTAGAATTATGAGAGAGGAGGTTGATTATTTTGAACATATTTCTAGGTTATATTAAATAAATAATTTTATACCAATAAATTATTTATGTTTTTGACCCTTTTCTAAAAAGTATTCCCAAATACATTTGGTTCCATCTCTTCAAATGATTTATAAAAAATTTTAAATTATAAGCCACCATAGATATTTTGAACCTATGTTTCATGGGTAGGATCATTCCACAAATTTTGCATAAGATCATAAATATTTTAAACTTTTTATCACATTAATTCAAATATAAAGGGGGTCCCTAGTTTGAAAAGTCTCTTTGGAAATTTAGAGAAATAAGATTATGGCCTTAACCTGAGACTTTATAAATTCTTTACTCAATCCTCCAAGGTTTTATGGACCATTAATCAAATTAAATAGATCTATCCAAACATTATGTCATGTATCTAAATCCAACCTTCTATTATACTAAGTAAATTTTCTATATTTAGCTTCTCCATACCAAAGATAAATATTATCTACAATTTTTTTGAATTCCTTTTGAGATTGTGTTTTAATACCTTTATCACCTCCCTTTTTTATCATCTTTAGGATGGAATTGAAGTAACTTGTTGTAATCCCCCTATCTAAAGTGATGTTAGCTATTAATTTTTATATCCCATCCCATATAATAGATTTTAAAGTAGGATTTCAAGGGGCGTAAACATTAATAAGGAAGAAATTTGCATTTTATTTTAGACCTTGAAAATGAATAGCCACCCAAATTTTATTCTTACTTAGGATGGATCTTGAAATAGATTAGTTATTAAACAATATGTAAATGACAAGTGAATCCCATTTAGAGTCTTGATCGTACCTAGACTTCTCAGAGAAGAGTTTGATTCTTTTGATCATTTTTTTTAAGGTTTAGATTAAATCAATAATTTTATGCCGATAAATTATTTATGTTAAGAATTGAGACTATATATATTTACCCATGTAATTATTTTGGAAATATCTAACTTAATATTATTAGTGTATTCATTATTTTTAAATATTTGATTAAAAATAATAAATTTTTTTTGGTATTTAGTTGTAATCCATAAATCCAAATTACACACCAAGGATGGAAATTGATGGGTTATGGTTTGTATTTTAATATTTTAATTGTAAAATATAGGTTAAATTCAAAATTGACCATCATGTATAATTGCATATTAAAGTTCAAAAATATGGATGTTTAATCAATTTAAACCATAAATAAATCAAGAATATAATTAGATAGTAAGTGTTCCTGTTATATATGGGATGGTATGAAAGAAGGAAAAAGCACGGTTGCACAATCAAGGGAGAGATTTAGCTTTGTAGTTAGGGATAGAACACCAATGTAGAATAAAATTAGGGGTGACATGAATGAAAAGTGGGGGAAATCATGGAAAAAATAGTTGCATAGAGTTTTTTTAGAATAAATTAGTGAAGAGAGGGAATGGTGGATCAAAGCAGAGAAGTTAGCAAAGATAGGGACCCATTGGAAAGGTAAATTAGTGTGGAGTAAGTTTAATATTCCTAAGAAGCCTTCAGAGGAGGAGTAAGGAGGAAGGTTAGTGGGTACAGGGACTCTTTCAATTCCTAATGAAGGAAATCTTCATTCAAAGGCTTTTGTATTTGGCACAAGCCTTGAGTAAATCCTTATTACTTTTTAGAAGGGTTTGGGGGATGGAGTGGAGATTAGAAAACTGATGGATTTAGAATGGGAATCAGATATTTTTATGGATAAAGTTAATCTTTTAATATAATGTGCCCTAATTTATAAATGTGTATGAAAATGGGCAATGATCAAGGTGATCAAATTGTGGGTGTGAGATAATCAAGGGTTTGGCCTAAAGGTAAGTTTTTTAACCAAGGGTTTATTTTTGGTGGTGTTTAATACTCAAGAGGAAAAGGAGAAGATATTGAGCAACATTTTCTAGTCTTTTAATGGATTCAAACTATGTTTTCAAGAATGCAGCCCCAATTTTGATACTTTGGTGGCCTAGAAAGGGAGTTATCTGATGTGGGTTTGATTTTATGACTTGCCCTTAGAATATTGGAGAAAATAATTCTTGGTGGTGTTGGGACGTTTGGTTGGCCATCTGATCAAAGTGGATGAGAAGTTGATAATAGGTGGTTATGTGGCATATGAAAGGATAAGATTTTATTTAGATTTGGATAAATAAATTTTAAAAAGTATTGTGATTAAATCTGAAGGTTGGGTCTAGAAGTAGAATATAGATGTAGAAAAAAGTCCATTCAGATGCTATAAATTCCATCATCTAGGACATTTTCATAAATTTTGTAAAATGGGTAGGATCTCTCCTCAAACCAAATTATTGATGGTTTAACCTAGGTGGAGACCAAAAGTTAAAAAGGGAGTTTTGATAAAGGATTTTTTGAAAAGGAAATATCTAGGGAGCCTGTGATTAGGAAAGAGGTAGCATTAATGTCCTAGTTTTTGAAAATTGGTGAAACAAAGGCACTACTTGACAAAATGGGCTCCAAAGAGGCAATCCTTTTGGCCTCGATGCTAAATATTTGTGATTTCATTGATCAATAATCTCAAAATACAAGATCTTTGTTAAATCAAACCCACCAAAATTTGATAATCAAGACTCAAATGGAGGAGGAGGGAGTGGGGGTAGTAGAAAAAGGAGAAGGGATTGAAGGCCTTTCAAAATCAAAAGGAGTATCAAATGAGGATTTATAAGGGGAACTAAATTCTATAGAAGTATTGACAATCTATCAAACTTAGTGTTCTCTTTTTCAGCTAAATTGGGAACCTAAGAAGAAGGGATGGAAATCTAAAAAAGAAAAAGTAGCAAGAGAGATTTTGGGAGGTAAACAAGGTACTTTGGATTCATTTATTTATGTTGTAAGGTAAGGGGTGTAAATACCCTCTCTAGAGTTATAAATAGGATCTCTAGGAATTTTAGGGTGTGAATGATCATAACAAAAGGTGCTTGGTTAAGCATCTTCTTTATGTGCAAAATCTAGATGTTATGTTGCTCAAAGAATCAAAATTGAATTTAGAATAAGTGTCAGTCTTGATGAATTATAATTGGCATCATTGGTAAGGTTCCTTTTTGGAATTAGTTGGGGATTAAAGGGGGCTTGGTGATCTTATTGTCTCTATTATCAACTAGGGTAGAAGTTGTGGAGGCTAGGAGCAATTGGTAGCTATGTAGAATTTTAAGTTTCATTTCAGATATTCATTTTTTATTGTTAAATGTCTATGGTCCTCAGGGGGTGTCCTTAAATTCTTAGTTTTGTCTTGATTTGTCTGATGTTTTGATTAGGTTTTCTAGCAAAAAAGTTGTATTAAGGGGTGATTTCAATGTTGTGTTAAATTCCAAAGAAAAAAGGGGTGGACTTTATTTGGCCAAAAAATAATATAGGGTTTTGGGATTGTATACAATAATTACCTTGAGGATATGGAACCAAAATTGGGATGGTTCACTTGGAATAATAGAAGATTAAGTTCTAAAAATATATCTAAGCATCTAGATAGAATTTTGGTCTCCTCTAACTAGATTCAAATCAAATGGAAGGTGGATAGTCAAGTGTTGTCTCACTCAAGTTTAGATCACCTATTGATAACTCTAAAAATAGAATGTGATAAACATCTTGATATGTGTCCCTTTAAATTTAAAGCAATGTGGTTTAGATATTATTCCCTCTTGCCTCTAAGTTAGAAATGGTGTCAAAGGTGCCCTTTACCCCCAAGATCCTTGATGTATCAAATGAGTAAGAGGATCAAATTCATTAAGGTTAGTTTAATAAGTGGAATGAAGAGCATTTCAAGAATATTTTTTAGAGAAAATTGAGGGTCAAATCAGAGTTGCATAATATCAATGAGAAGTTTTTTCTATTTGGTATGTATGTTCAGGTGTATACTCAAGAAAACTTATTGGTTAGGTTTTATGTAGAGTTGCTTCATCAGGAAGAGGTTTTCAAGAAATAAAACCCTAGAGATAATTGGCTCAAATATGGTGATAGGAATTTGGCCTTTTTTCATCTCTCAATTCAAGCCAAAAAGAAGGTGATGAGGATAGATTGTGTAAGGTCAGGGAAGGGAGATTTATTGGATTCCCTCAAGGAGATAAGGTTTAAATCCATGTTTTTCTTTCAATAATTGCTAAATGGAGTAGATAGGTTCAATTTGGAGGTGTAAATATCCCTTTTGGCTTTAGTGCCTCCTTTAATTATAAAGGTAATGAGTGATAAACTTTTGGATCATTTGTATTTATAATAAATTAGAATGGTAGTGTTTTCAATGGAAAATGATAAAGTGCCTGGTCTAATTGGTTTCCCAATGGATTTATTTCAATTATTTTTGGAGGTAATGGGTGAGGATGTGTGGAAAATGGTGGAAGAATATAGAAAAAGAAGGAAGGTAACCCCAAATTTGAATGTTACTTTCTTTTATATATTTCAAAAAAGGGATTCTCAAGTTTCTTTTAGTGATTATAGACCAGTTTTTTTGGGTAATACAATGTATAAAATCATTTCTAAAGCAATGATTAGTAGGCTCAAACCTCTGCTTGATATTTTGATCTCAAAAGAATAAGCAGGTTTTGTTCTTGAGAGGAATATTCAAGAAGTTATAATAGTGGCTCATGAGATTATACATTCTCTATCTCATAATCATCAGAAAGGAATGTTGGTCAAGTTATATATAAGTAAAGCCTATGATCAGGTAAATTAGTGTTTTCTATTGAAGATTTTGAGTAAATTTGGTTTCAAGATAGATTGGTGTGATTAGGTGTTTAGTTTTATTGTTGGGCCTAAATTCTCAATTTTGATTAATGGTAGCCCAATAGGTTTTTTTGAAGCTTTACAGGGTTTGAGTTAGGGAGACCCCCTTTCCCCTTTTGTTTTCATTTTGATGGTAGAGGCATTGAGTAGAGAATTTGGTCAAGATAAAGTAATTATGAGTCTAAAGGGTCTCAAAGTGGTGGATAATATGAAAAGTCTCTCTCATAATCAACTCATAGATGATACATTTATCATTGGTCAAGCATTGGTAAAAGAAGCTAAAGAATTAAAATATATCCTTAAGTATTATGAAGAAACTTCTAGGTAGCTGATCATTGAAGGTAAATCAAAAATTTATTTTGTAAATTGTGACCAGCTGGTTGAAAAAAAATTGGCTAGGATTTTGGGGTTTAAAATAGGCCAACTTCCTACAAAATTTTTGGGGGTTCCTATTTTTAATGGTGTAGGAAAATTAGGCTTATGGAATGATTTGATTCATAAATTTAAAGTATGGTTATCCTCTTGGAAAGGAAAATGGATTTCCTTAGAAAGACATATCACTTTAATTAAGGCAGTCTTAAACACTCTTCCAACTTATTATTTCTCTATTTTGTGCCCTTATAAACAAGTTATCAAGTCTATAAATAAGATAATGAAGGAATTTTTATGGAAAGTATCAAGATAATTTAAAAATATCTTTGATGAAATGGGATAATGTTTTAAAAAGTAAATAGAGGAGTGAAAAAGGTATTAAGGAACTTCATCTCTATAATTTATCTCTAAGAGCTAAGTTGGTATGGCTGATGTTTTCCAAATTAGATTGTCTTTGGTAAAAGCTGCTTTAGGCTAAGTACTCAGGATCAAAGGATCTAAAAAGTGTGGTTTTAGTGGATAATCTACTAATAATATCATGTGTGGAATTTTCTTCTTAAATGTAAGTTGATTATTTCCCAGCATGTCTCTTAGATGGTTAACAATGGTCAGAAACTAGATTTTTGGAAATATTCCATGAATGGGCATAGACCCCTAGAAGAAATATTTGAAGGAGAATAAGTGATAAATATTTTGAAATTTCTATGGTCTTATAAAGTGTCATATTATTTGGATTATCAATCAGGTTTGGTTAGGCCAAGTAGTAATTGGAAAAGTTTGCATAATCTTCCAATCCCAAAGGATCAAGGAAGGGCCTTGGAAATTTGCCTTTTGAAGAGGAAATTTTTTCCAAGTAATAAATAAGATCATATTCATTTTATTGGATTTAAAATATCCATCTATTCAATCAAACTTAGTTATCAGATGGCAAGGGTCGCTGATGAAGCAATTGCTTGGGCTACTTTTTTACATTTGGGAAAAGAAGGGATGTAAAAAGGTGGGACCTTTGCCTAGATAGCTATTTAAAGTCTCATTCTAACACAATATAGACTAATTAAAATGGGATTTGTAGGCCCTTAAAAGTGTTGTATATGTAAATCAAAAGAGGAGTCAATGAATCATCTTTTTTTTTAGTGTCCCTTTGTATTTTGGTGTTGGGTTTGGTTGTATAATAAGTTTAATTGGTCTTGGGCCTGGCCCTTATCATTGAGGATGGAATTCTCTTCTTAGCCTATAGGCAATGTGAATAATTCAATATATAGTCTATGGAGGTTAATTCCAGAAATTTTAATCTAGACTATTTGGAAAGAGGGTGATGCCCATATTTTTGAGAAAAAAGAGAGACCATTGCATGTTGTGTTATGTGATATCAAACTTTCCTTTTTAGAAGTAGTTTCATCCTAGCTAAAGATAAATCAAGGTTTTACATCCCAATGGGATATGAAAATGTGTTTTCAATGGAAATATATAGTTCCCCCTCTTATTAAAGGGTCAATAGTAGATAAGACTAAAAATAACAATAGAGATTTGATGATTTGGATGCCCCAAAAGTCAGGTTGGTTCAAGTTAAACTTTGATGGAGCTTATCATGGTAATCTTTAGGAATCAAGAGTTGAATGTGTGATAAAAGACTCTAATGGTTATTTAATTTGATTAGCTTCTCTCAAGTTACTTGACAAAAGTAATATTGAAGTAAAATCACAAGTAGTGGTAGCAGGGATTGAGCTAACTATTGAGTACAAATTTGTGTGTTTAGAAATAGAAGTTGAATCTCAAGTTGTAATTTAGAATCTATCACTTCAAATTTCCAAAGCTTGGAACATAAAAAATATTTTATCATAGGCTTGGGTGAAATTTGGGATCTTTTAAAGCTAGTCTTGTGTCCATTACTTTCATGAAAGCAACTAGGTGGCATATTATCTTGTGAATGTTGGGATTGATCAAAATAAGGAAGAAAGGGTTGATAATTAAAAAATGCATTGGTTGGATTGAATTGGGATAGAAATGGTGGAATTATGAATGTTAGTCCTTTTGAGGCTAATGATAAAGGGTGTCAAAGCATATAATGATGGAGGTGTAAATGTTAAGACACTAATACAATGTGTAATCAAGATAGAGCATGTGAGATCCTCAAGAGGCTAATTATATTGATTATGCTTCCCTTTCATGAAGGTATTGTGTTTTTAGGTAATGGAGCTTCTAAGCTATGGAGAATAGATCTAAAAGTATTAGAAACCCTAGTGTGGCTTAAATGTTTTTGTGGAGCTAAGTTGAGGGAGATGGGATTCATTGGTGGCATGATAGGGATGCATCTAACGAATTTTTTTTGGCCTCCATTATTGGAAGTTTCAGAGGTAATTGAAAAGATTTTGGGGTCTGATTTGTTAGAAGGAAGTAGGCTAGTAAAGGTGAATTCTGATTTGGTTGCCCTATTTATTGGTAATTTGATTATGGTTGTTGTGGATAAAGAATGGGTAAAAGAATTGGTAGATTTATTTGTTTGGTTAATTTAATTGGTTAATTTGTTTCCTGAAATATAAAAAATGTAGGAGGGTCCCTTTACTGATCTCCCCTTATCATGGAAGGATGGTTTGGGATTTGTTCCATTATCTTTTTTTAGGGTTATGGAGGAAAGATTTGTAATCCTTTTAAATTTAATGGAATAAGTAGATGCATTATGTTCTAGGGAAGAGATGGAGGGAGAAGAAAAGGGAGTGGCTCTACCAAATTTAAAAAAAATGTTATACCCTCTCCATCAGTTGGAAATATGGAGAGTTGTGCATAGGTCATCAAAAAGGTTACAGGTGATCAAATGGATGATCAATGGTTTTGCTTGTGGAAACTTTCAGGCACCTCCATGGTGGGAGGAGAAAAAGGGAAAGGTAAAGGCATAAGGGAAATGTAGAAAGAGATAGAAAATGTAGAATTCCTATCTACTTGGGTCATCGAGCAGAGTTGTTTTATAGGTGGGTTCCATAATAAAGGCTCACTCGTGTCCATAGTTGATGGTATGTCAAGGCCCTAAGGTTCTAAAGAAAAATCAAGTCCAGATCATAATCCAAGTTCATGATGACACAAGGAGGGTGACCAGTCCATTGTGATTGATTAGTTGGTGGTCTATATAGTAATTTTTTTTATCATTTGGTAAAAGGTGGATAATAGGTTCTTATATCCCTCATGCCTACATAATATGATCTATGTAATTAAGTTTAAATATTTTAATATATATAATGACATTAAGTTTTGTTTTAGATAGTGATGGTCAATGCCTTATTAGCTAGTCTGTTAAGATAGAACAAATTATTTTTTAAATATCATATCGTATTGGGAAAGGGATCCATAAACCCTGATATCTATCTAAAAAATTTGACCATCAAAATAAAAAAACCAATTTAATTCTAATTTATGATGGTAATGGTATAATACACTAGAAAATAATATATATAGATATTAGTGTCTGTAATTTGTTTTAATTAGTTTAGAATGTCACGCATACTAGATTTGAGTTTAGGGTTTAAAATTAGCAACCATGTACATGTTCTTTTTGGAGTTTTTATTTGTATAATATTTTTTACTGACACATCTTCATTAACTTTCATTATTTATACATGAAATTTATATATAAGTGATTGTATACATCTATAAAATTTATGTATAAATTAATTAAATATTCATGTGTTATCTTTTAAGATAAATCTCTATAGCCCTACTATATTGATAAATTTTGTCACATTACATGGGAAATAATAGGTCTATGTTAAAGGATGAAGGGATATTTTTTTATAAAATTTAATATTTTCTATAAAACTTAATTATATAAATTATTACCATTGATATTGATTGTATTATGACTATGTTATTATTCTAATGTAATTAGTTTTAATATTTAGGTGGTTTTAAAAAAAATCCAAAAAAATAAAGAAACAAGTTACTCTTTGAAAAATGTATAAATGGACCCAAAATAAAAAATTACACCTTATAATGATTCAAAAACCAATAGACAGGCTCATAATATTTGAATAAAATAAACATTTCAATGTATTTTTGCATCTAATGATACTCTAGATGAAATGGAAGAAGAGGCTAGCAATCGAAGTAAACAAAATATATAATAAAAAATAAAATTTTGCATGGAATGGAATTAGATAAGTTTCTTTGATTGAATCATTTCAAACATGATGGTAAACAAATTATGAAATACAATTATTATGAGAGGTATAAAATTATTGGTCCAAGGTACTTTCCAATGTGATGTTCTTGTCACTCTTGAAAACTTAGTGCTACATAAAGATGCTCAAGAAAATGGATAAATGCTCTATATAAAAAGATGAATCCTATTCCAAATAACATTATTTATATTGAGGATACTAATATGAAAAGAGTAATCTAAATAATGGAAAAAAAATATTTTTTGTGTTAAGAAGATTTATTTATAACCAAGTATGAAAAAAAATTAAATTTCTATTGGACATAAAAACTTTGTATATGCCAAAGCTAAAATTATATGTTTCATACATAAACCAAAAGGTTACAAATGATTTTATTTCTTGTATATAAAAATATTTTGAACATATTCAAAGAGAAATAATGTTGAAAAGTTCTTTCTTCTCATTAATGGTTGATGAAAACACTAATCATAGGTTGAAGCAACACTTGGTTATCTATACAACATATTTAACTTCGAAGGGTTTTGTGCTAACTATTTCTCAATTTATGAAGGACATTGATGTTACATATGGAAAAGGGAGAATAATATATGATACAATCAATTAATTGATAAATATTAGAGACATTTTGTTTTAAAAATTGGTATTCATTTGTATGGATAGGTTTTCAACAATGATGGGACATGAAAATGGATTTGTTTCAATTTTACAAATCAATACTCCAAACACACTCAAAATCTTATTATAGTGAATTGTAATAGCTCACTACAAATCATTAACTACAACATATGCTTCAAAAAAAGTACTTGAGCTATTATACTAAAAAACTTACAAACAAAGTGCATTCATGGACCTTCCAAATCTCACCAAAGACAAATAATGAACTCAGTGATTTGCTTAAAGTTATGCAAATTAATGTTTTATATGTTTCAAAAATGCAAACATATAAATGGATATCCATATCAAAGGTTATTATAATGCTTGTAAATATTATTCCTATTATCTTAAATTTGTGGAATAAAAATAATAAATGCTCATCATGGTATGATAAGGAAATAATTCACTCTAATCAATATTGTTTTCATATGATTGATGAAGTCTTAGGTTTACCTAATAATTTGAACAATACATTTGAAGAATAAAATGTGCACATAATAACAATGATTAGGTTGGATCTTGGTAAAACTATAAATAATTTAACTATATGGTTATTTCTAAAATAAATATTTGAAAAGGTACAACATATCATTCCACTTCTTATGTTATTCTCAATATAGATATATTTAAATTAATGAGGAATCCATAGTCATATAGAGGCATGATTTATAATATATATTAGTTCTCGATGAGTGTTTTGACTATAGTGAGACTAGGAAAAAAAGTAAAAAACTTGTATTGAAGGCACACAAGAAAGTTTTAAAAAACTAATAAAATGTTATCTTCAATATCTCATATAAATTTGAATGAAATATTATTATACATTGTAATTTTTAATACATCAAAGCTCTTTATCCCTTCCTATTATCCATTTGATTGTCAAAGTCAAGATAGTATTTCTGAATATTGACCCAATAGGATTCTTCAACATTTTTAGCATACCATTTTAGATGGAATTGTTCACTCTATACCTTTATTTGATGTTAGTGTTTGTAAAATTGAGTTTTAATCTTTTTTGGACTCATAGCATTTGTATTTTCAGTGTTTTAGGATGAAAGGAAAATGGATGGTATTTCATATCACAAAATAATGGCAAAAAAAACCATCCTCATACAATAAAATTATTGTAAGTTTTACTTACCTTTCGAATAAGTATAATTGATTTTGAAAGGAGATTTTATAAACAAAACACCATCAAATATATAAGAAAATAAAATCTATGATTGGGTACATTAGAAGCACTGATGAAAGTATCTCTTAATGGACCGAAAGCAATTGATGTATATTGGAATGCAATATTTAAGATATATAAAGATAAAAAATCAAGAAGATCTCTTGACCTCTAATATTTCTATTTTGATAAATCATAAAACATAAATATTTTAAATTTATCTAAATAACTAATTGTGATATTAAAATCTAGAATTAGATACTTTGAAATGTTAGTTTTGACCTACCTTCATCTTACATGACTTGTGCATACATATATGAATCTAATTTTCCATTTTATCGCATCTACATACTTATTATGAGTCTGATCCTCCCAAGTTACCATCAATAACCTACATGTATTCCCTAGTATGTGAAAAACTAGTCAATTAACATAGTCAGACATCTCCAAACCATCATAATAATGTTTCTATCTCCTAGGAAAAATTGTTAAAACTATAAGGTATCAAAATTATGATATCATCTAAACCTTATAGTTTCATCCCACACCAAGGAATTGTCACATTTAAAATTAAAATCATTCATATGGTTTGGAATATATGTTTTACATGTTGGTGGAATGAAAAAGTACGTAAAGACTCTCATATGAATACAAAAAAGGTGTAAGCCTATTAACCATCTTAAAAGCATCTATCAAGCATACTCAAATGTTTCCATATTAAAAGGCACTACCCCATTCTTTTAAATTTTGTAATTAGTCATAAGGAGAAGGCCTTAGCCAATTCTAAAGAACCACAAATCTAAGACAAATTTACCATTTCTAAAGTATCAAAAACTAGATTACAAGTTGCATAAATTCAAGGAGTACTATTTCACACATTCACGTAATAAGGAGAACTAAATGTAATTTTATTTCCTTATTAGGAGTATTGGATATGTAGGAAACACTCAATAATTCAATTAATATTGGTTGGGGTTAGCTTAACCAACCTTTTTCCCCCATTTTACAAGCTTAAACCTAGTGTTAATAATGGACCTAGGTTTTAAATAGAAAGAGGTAGGTTTTTTTAGTATTGTGCATACAATCAAACATTAGGATTGCACATATAGACATAAGATAAGTTGTCATAGTGGTCAATACTTGAACAAAATAAAAATATTTATACATACAAAATTATTAAATTCATAACATAACCTATGATGATAATGACTAGAGTTTGACATTACCATCCAGGTGAGATTAGAACTTTAATGAATGTAATCTACTACTATGTGTTTCTTACCCTTTAGGTTTTTTACTCATACCTGATATCATAGTACCTTTTGTAACATGGTGAGGTCCATGAAAGGAAAAGAGGGATAATGTTCCCATATTCACACTAATAGATAAGCCCTATTAGTAGTCTTTAAAGATTCATATCCTGCTTTAGTCATCATTAATGAATTCATATTCTCCTTATGGAGAATAATCATTATCTGATCTTAGATCTGAAGTGACATCTAGATATAAGTATAGATTATATGGAATCCTAATTAGTTGACCTGGAGAATAGGTGGAAATTAAGCTTGATGAGTTATAGTGAACCTTATCCATAATGCAACAACTAATTGAACTAGTGTGCATTGACATGCATCAAACCAACGATTTTGGATTGAGAAAATTTCAAATCAAACTCTAAAAGTAATTCATACGTAAATAGTTGACATTGAGAAATTTAAAAAAATGGATACATATTTGGTTGACCTGGAGAATAGGTGGAAATTGAGCTTCATGAGTTATAGTGAACCTTATCCATAATGCAACAACTGATTGAACTAGTGTGCATTGACATGCATCAAACCAATGATTTTGGATTGAGAAAATTTCAAATCAAACTCTAAAAGTAATTCATAAGTAAATAAAAATATTTAAAATATAAAAATAGAAGCTATAAATACAAATTAATTCTAAGGTTATACTCACCTATACACATCTTGGCAAGTCCTACAAAACTTGAGAAATCAATTAACACTCTCTTGAGATATTATCACAAAGTCATATACATATGAAAACCCATAAAAGGATTAGTCCTAGAACCAAGTGTAAATACAAATGTAGGTCAAATTTTCATGGTGCTAAGTGCTGAAAGTTGAACATTCCATTACATTATAACTTGATCACGATGGTGAACAAACACACCTAGGTGGGAAAACTACGTTGAATCCAAACTCTAAAATTAATTCATAAGTAAATAAAAATATTTAAAACTTGATCAATATGGATACATATAGAGGGATCATCTGAGGCTTTAGTAGTCATAACATGATCTAATAATGACCTTAGATATTTAGGAAGTTCCTATGATAACCAGAAATTTTATATGCCTAGATTAAAATATGGCCAAAGGTGAGACCATTAAATTAGAAACTCAAATCCATGCCTATAAATAAATTTCAAACAAACTTGATCTCTAATCATCCTATCAACCAAAATATCACTATTTTCAATATAATTCAAAATCATAAATGCCCATCTCCTACCATATTGTTCTTGAAATTAATATGTATACACAACATGACATCTATTAAGATTGATTGATGCATTATGTGAGTCTTTGGTAAGCTTGGTGATTTCTTGTTGAGCTGAGAATGAATAGTTCTAAATGTTTTCCAAAGAGAGACATGAAATTCATCGTTCACTTCTGTTACCAAGGATACTGAATAACTTTGATTATTTTTTCAAGATACAAAATTTGTAAGAGAATTTTTCTTACTATGAATATGTTCAACTAATAAATTAAAATATAACATGAATGATACACACATGATTAATATGTTATTTCCACCTTTTTTTAGATTATCTAGAGTTTCAATAATACTCTTATTTTTTTTAAATCTGGTCTAATAATAAACTTTTCAGATCTAACAAAGAACATAAAAGAATGAATAGCTTTGATAAAAATAAGAAATTATTTATGAGTGGATTGATAAGTTATCTGAGTATTCTTAAAAACACTAGAATCAAATATACAAGGTTTTTATACTCTATATGGTAACCTTTCTTTCGTTACTACACCCCAAAATTTATCATAGGCATCGTCTTCAATAATTTTCAAACCATTTCTTGGAAGACTAAGAGGAGGAAGATTTTAAAGAATTTTATTTAATTATTTTCATAGCTCCAGTCATTTGATCATTCCATTCCAGAGGATGTTTGGATAATCTCTTATTGAACAATAATCTATCCTGAGCAATGTTGTAATATTATCCTACAATATAATTGACACAACCAAATAATATTTGAAGTGTATTTTTATCTTTGAGTTCATCAAGAAAATTATTTATATCCTTCAAGATATGTTCTTGTAAAAAAACTTCTCCAAAAGTAATCTTGACTAATAAAAAATCTATCTCATCTTTGATTGTAATCATGTTTTTAGCAGATAACACCAGACTATTATCATAGATAATATGATCAAATTGATTGACATGTTTAATATGTTCTTTTGGAGATTTGGAAAAGACAAAAATATTATCATTATATATAATAATATAAAATTTGAGGAAGAAGTAAATATCTGATTCATAAGATTCTAAAAATTACTAGGAGTAGTTTTTAGACCAAATGGAATCAGTTTCCATTCATACTAACCAAAAGGAGTAATGAATGTTGTTGTTGTTGTTGTTGTTGTTGTTGTTGTTGTTGTTGTTTTTGTTGTTGTTATTGTTGTTGTTGTTGTTGTTTTTGTTGTTGTTGTTGTTGTTGTTGTTGTTGTTGTTGTTGTTGTTGTTGTTATTATTATTATTATTATTATTATTATACCTGAATCTACTAGAATCCTGATTTTAAATCAAATTTTCTATATACCTTACTTCTAGATATCCTTTGTAGAATTTTATCATTTGATGGAAAAGGATGTTGAATAAGAACAAACCATTTATTAAAAGGAATATAATTGACTATTAATCTCTTCTTACCTCTTATTTGTTCTACCTTTTTTATTTACATAGAAAGCTTCACAACCACATGGGTTGGTAGATTCTCTAATTCATCCCAGATATTTTAATTAAGAAATTTATTAATAACATTCTTGATGTAGAGAAGGGTACATACATGAATGATGAGCTTTGAACTTTAGATAAGCTTCATTTCCATTCTTATCTTTGACTAGCTTAAGTTATATTCTACAAGTATGAATTTTTATATACCATAATGCTAAAGAATTTTCAGAGCAACAATATATTTTGATTTTATTAATGATTATGTCTATCTCAGAGTTGTAAAGAATAATAATTTTATGAATCCATGAATTTTTTATAGGATTCTTGGGTCTTTATTTTAAATGAATTTTATAAACATAATTCTCCTTGTTAACCAGATCAACATTTTTCCCAAAAGAATTCTTTCAGGAAAGATGGAAACATGATATATTAATGAAAAATTATCTAACCCAATAATAATATCATATTTTAATATTTCATGTTGATATAAATATAAACAATATATCTAATCACCTAAAAGAAATGTAACATGAGTAGAAAGTTGAGAAACCACTATCTTTGTAATAAGGGTTAGCCTATGGAAATCTAGTTTCTATTGATCATTTGGCATAGAGTGATATCTCGCTAATGAAATATAAACACCAATGTCTAACACATCCAACTTATATTATTTAAATCCATTCCACTTAATTATTAATTCATAGACATGATTATGAGTAAAATGAACCTTAACTTTTTATATGTATGATGTTTCAACTTCTTGTTCATATAATGCTTTGTCATGATAATACCTTTATTTTATAACCTGAGTTATATTCTCTAATTCATCTTTAAACTATTTTTATTCATCACTTTGTTGAGCTTATTCCTTTAATAATTTGACTAATTCATTTTGAGCTTTATCTAAAAATAATTTTAACTTATATATCCTATATTTTATCCATATATTTATTTAAAAATAATGTTTCTTATAGTTACTTTCAATTCTTTATTTTAAAGATAGTTTTTCAAACTAAGAACTAAGATTTACATTTAGAATTTTTTTTTTTTTTGTTTTCATTAGAAAGTTTTGAGATATATTATTGCGTAAGTTTATCTAGTTGTTTTTGTAAAACAATCCTTATTGAAACCAAATAAACTAGAGTTTCTTCATACCTTTTTTTTAGTTGATAAAGTTATTGAGACAATGTTACTACATTAGATATGCCAACTTTTATCATGTGAATCTAAAAACCAATTTTTAAATCATAGTCAGAAGATTCTTCTGATTCTAAGGAACAATGATTAAGAGCTTTATTCACTTCAACTTTAGGTTCTAAATTTGATAAATATTCATTAAGAATATCAAAATCATATTTATTTTCATCTTTAGAAAATAAAACGTATTCATCTTCATCAATATTATGGTTATTTAGGAAATTGATTATCTTCACTTCTTTCTTTCTATTTGGGCACTTCTTTGCATAATGATTACCTAAACAAATGAAACACTTGATAGGTCATTTTTGGTAACCATATTTTATCTTCCTAAATATTTTCTTTGGCCAAGAATTTTTTTTAGAAAATCTATTCAAATATGTAAAATTGTATGTTTTTTTATCTTGCATTCCTCTTGGGGAAAGAGAATAATGACAAGCAAAAGATTTCTTTCTAGTTTTACACCTATGTTTTTAGTAGGTATGAATGTCTTGACATCCAAAATTATTATCTTTCCAATCACAAAACTTATCACCAATTTGTTTATGGAACTTGAAAGTTTCCTTATGCAATTTCCTTTCAGCACATAATTTTAGATGCACACCTCTAATATTCTAATTGATTCGAGCAAAGGAAATTGTAGAAAAATTAGAACCAAGTGCTTCTTTATATTTATCAATAAAATATGCAGGAAATGACTCACTATATATGACTTTATAGGCTTCATTATTGATTTCATTAAAACCATAATATAATTATTCCATATAATAGATGTATTCCTCGAGTCGACTCATATCACACAATTATGCTTTCATTAACTTTGTTTTATTTATATCTTGATCATTATCTAGTGTGATAACAAATTCTAGAAGTAGATCATTACACAAGGCTATAAATGGTTGATCATGATTAAAGATAGACTGTCTAATAGCATCAAGAATAAGATCCTACCATATTTTTACAATACCAATGAATCCATTTCCCAAATTTTTTGATATAGTTATAGGATATTTTATATAATTGTTAAGATAGAAATTAGCCTAATCTATCATTTCTTATCTTTTTACTATAGGCTCACATTATAATTTCCATAAGAATGGTTGAAGATTCAAAGTTATCATTTGTGATTCTAATGTATCTCTATAATATCCCTCTTGTGGGGTATAAATGGATTCAACTTCATGGATATCTATATTTGTAATGCCAATCTAAAATATCTGATTAGATGTAGATGTGAGATCAAGAAAGATTTTGGATTTAGACTCATGCATATCTCTATGAAGTTGTTGGATTTGTGACCATGTGACTAGAGTATGTGTGATATAAATAAACTTTTATGCCTTAGAATATTTAGGTTGTAAAAATGGTTCTTCTGGTTCATCCTTAGAAAAAAAATAGATGTTTGATCAAACTCAAATTTATGAAGAATATCAAGAATTCTATTTAGAAAATAAGGCTAATTAATAAATTCTCTAGATAAACTATATTTTTGAGAAATAAGGGTCTTTAGTTATTAATTCTATCCTTTTTAGGAGTTTAGAATAGTATGACCAGTGGATTTGATATCATCAATCTTTAGGACTTGTAGATGTAATTCAATACCAATAGCATTTACTCTTGTATCCAATTGGCTCTAATTTTTTATAACCTTTTTCTTATAACTGAAAATTTAATCTATTTCCTTGTCTAATGTTGATACTTTAGTTTATATCTTTTAACTACTTAACATATCATATTTAGAAATATATTCTAAGAAATTAATATCTTGAGAGATTTGACCTTTTTTATACATCTCAATAGACTTAAGCATTCTACAAGCTTGATTTATAGACTGTTGGATATGAGACAACCTATTATTTACACATTTGGTGGCCAAATTATTCCAATTCAACATCTTAATCTTAGGTGACTAATCTATATTTTTATTTATCTACCTTCAAAATATCATCTAAGATCATTATCTTCCATCTAGGGTATACTAGTTAAAATCAGATAATTTTGGAAAAAACTTTTCTATATAGGATTCATCTCCTAATAGAGTTTTCCAAATATGCCCTTTAGAAGAATAACTTTCTTCCATACTAATAGTCTTTGAATTAGTTAATAATTAGTTTATTTTATGGATTAGGTCTAAATATTCAAGATCAAATTTAGTAGATTTTATTGAACCATATGAATGGTAGACTGAGCTTGGTCTATAATTTTTTGACAATCAATACAGAAGATGGAATCCATCTGAGGGTCATGGATCCTATTCAAATGGAAACATACATGATTTAAATAGGATCTAACGTTTCTAATATATTTACTTGAACTTGGATGATTAAATATAATAATCAATTAATCAGGAAGATATTTTATAGAAGAATCAAAGGATAATGATTTTTGGGGCTTCTATATAAAATCAATATCAACAATCCACTTCTAAGGAACTCTTAAATTAGACCAATAAATAGATTCACCAAAACAATTTGAGTATGTTCATTATATTTACACACGACACTTTTACCTTACGAGGGCCCATGTTTGATAGTAGGATTAAGGGTATTAGTAATCATGTACATAATTTTGTATTAGATAGCTAAGGGACAAGAACCTTCAACCATATCAAGGTCATGTGTCTAAAGAAAGATTTTATGAACTTTATTCAAATTATTTTCTTCATGATTGGAAACGTGATAGTTAGGATAGTAAATGAAATATAAAAGGTCATAATGGAGTCTAGGTAGCACCTTAAAGATAGGCATAAAATGTGGTATGGAGGTTATGTAATACACAATCTAATAGACTAACATTTAGACCTTTGTAAAATAAATGAAATACACCAATAAAGACAACACCTACATGTAGAAATTTGTATTTAGACTGACATTTGAGTTGTTTAATTTCTTTATTAGACAAAAATTATAAATGGTACTTATATTCATCATTATGGGTCACTTTAAGGACATTTTTAGAAATCTTAATTTTTTTTAGAAACAAAATGGAAAGGAGAAAGTTTATCATAGACTTCATCAAATTTTAAGTTAGGTAAATTTTATTTAGGAATAGGATTTCTTTCATCTAACCCAATGTGAGTTTCATCAATAATAAACATTGATCCTAGAGAAATATTAGTAAGATCTGAGACTTCTGAGGTACATACAATATTGGAGATTGTCTGGTTAGAAGCATCCATAATGTTAATTATTATCATTATTATATAGGTAACCAAATATGATAATCCATGCCTTTAAATGACCATTCCATTCACTATTATCATCAACAGTAATGGATTTATGCTAGAATAATATAAACCAATAGACAAATTAATTTGAGAAGGAGATCAAATTATATAATCAAAGAGATGTTATTAATTTAAGATATTTCTCATACATAAAAGTTGATCATGACATTTAAACATGGCTCTATCGCTTTGATACCATTAAATACAAATAATATTTAGAAAATTATGTCATTCTATTTTGTAGGATCAATTCAAAGATGACAACCAAAGAACTTATGGGTTATATTTTATCACAAACTTAAGACTATATGACTTAAACTAACGCAAGAATTGATTGATGAAACAATGAGGCCTCATCATTTTTATTAAATTTTTAATTATAATTTTTGACTTAGATAATTTTTTATGTTTTTTAGTTTGAAATTGATCCCCCATACCACTCGTAAGACTTGAAATTCTTTTGAGTAGAAAAATCATAATGAAAAGAAGTAATAATATGTTAAGAGTAATGATACTCCATATAAAAGTTGTGTATCTTTAAGGATGACATAAAAAACATTTGGAGTATCAATGAAAACCATCTATTATAAATATGTAGCATCTTATACATTCCTCATGTTATTATAAATACAAAACTTAACATTTAAGCTAAAACAAAGCATGTGTGACTACCTTTTTGACACACTAAAATCATGTATTATTCTAATTCTTCCTAAAAAAAATTCTTCACTTTCCACATGGATGACCTAATATTAATTTTTCAATTTATTCAATATCACATACAGATTATTCTTGGTACTTATATCGACAATTTATGCTCCTTAAACAATAGTTCTCTAGTTGGACAATAGTGCACTGCTCTCTTAATCAAATTCACCAGTTTTGTCTTCCTACCAAATAATAACTAATTTCTAAAATTTAAAGTTATGAAAAAGTTGACACACAAGTTTGGTAAGCCCTATTCAAAGGAATTCAAAAATACCACTATATATCTAAATTAAAACCATTTTTCTCAAAATAGGCTTCCACACTAAAAAACACTATAATTCTAATTACATATTGAGAGAAAATTCTCTATATTTCCCAAATCTAATTACATACAACTTTAGTATCCCTGCACTAAAGTTTGAAAACACTTTCAAGACCAAAATTCATGGTTGAAGCACTTAATCAAATTAGGATTACACCAACATCCATAATTTTACACCAATATTTTACACACATGGTTGTAGCATAAGATAACTACATGGAGTTTGATCCCTCTTTGGAGTATTAGTATGTAGGCAACACTCAATGTAGTGGTTGTTAAGGTCAATCATGAATTTAAATGTTAACCCCCTTTTACCTTATGATTACATGTGTCTTCTTGATCTATTGAGATAGGGTTTTAAGTGAAGGAGAATATATACGATGATTTTCACATCGGATCAGAATCTCCCACACATTCCATATAAAAACAAGTGAAGGTGAACTTAACTTATAATTTTCAAATCTCTACTACCTGGTAGACATTAATGCTCATTGGGGATAATAATGCACTACTCTAATGTCTAGTTACAATGATCCTATCAAGAAGCCCTACCAATTATTATTCTAAGTTTATACTTAGTCAACATGATCACCCTATCAATTTTAGCTCCAAAAACTATTTGCATCTCAATTTTTCAACTAAGTTTGTTCTCATTTGTACTTTCCCTATTTAGGATATTTTGAGATTTAATAAGTTCCAAAACAATTTATATCATTTATTACATTTATATAGCATTCTAATTTTTCACAATAATTTATCATATTTAGGTAATTAGTTTCCACATTCTTTAAAATTTTATGAAACATATTGCTTATGATTCTAATGTTAGTTATGATGATATTAATTAAATATTAATGAACACTGATGATTATCTATGTGGTTTGAATTTCAAACTAATTGGTCTAGGAGAATATAGAGATGATTTTAAGGCAATCATACTAGTGCATACAAATATATAAAAAATAATAAATTTAGATATGGATAAAGGGAAACATATTTGTTGTTAATTTATCAAATTTGGGGTAATAATACCTTACATGAAAAACTACTAAGCAAAATTAGAGGGAATAATATAGCAATGTCAAGCACTCATTGATTTGAAACTATGTAGTTCTATAAACTTACCAAAAATAGCAAAATATAATATATAATAAAAACTTAGTTGAAAAATAGTGTTGTAAGAGGAATCAAAGGTTGATATTTGTTGAGTGTGCCTATGTACTAACTAAGATCATATATCTAGTACTAGATTAGGGCTTAAAAATGACATACAATGAAAAATAGAGGGGTGGCCCTCTTGTCCACTTTAACACTGATTCTATCCACTTACAATGATAAAATTAGGGTTTTTGAGTTTTCTATATCTTCTTCTATAGATCTTGTATCTAGTGTGGGATCTTGTGATCACTTGCAAAGACCATTGTGTGACTAGTTTTCCTTCAAAACCTTAACTCATTGAAATGTGAATACCAATGCAAATTAATGGGGGGAAAATTTGTTAGCAGTTAAAGTTAGGTGAGGCCTCAAAACCCAACGTGTTAAGCATTGCCTATATACAATAATCTTAAGAGGGATCAAACTTCATGTAATTCTCCCATGCAAAATGGTGTGTGAATAACTATTGTAATATGATATAAGTTCAAGTAATATTAATTTGTTTAAGTGCCTTAATCATGACTTGTAATTTGGAAGATGTATTTAGACTTGAGCACTAGACTATTAGGGCTGTATATAATTAGAATTAGGAGAAATAAGTGTTTTGCTCTCAATACACAATTATGGTTATGGTGCTTTTCAATGTGGAAGCCTCTTTTTTTTAAATGGTTTTAAATGTGTTTATATAGTCATATCCTTTAAATTCCTTTAAAAGGGGGTCATTGGGGACATAGGTAAACCTTTCCATAAATTTTTTATTTTTAAAATTAGTCATTATTTATAAGGAATACAAGAGAGGGGCCATAGTGCTATAGTCTATGGCCCCTCTCTTGTCTTCCTACCAAAATCCTATAGTGTTGGTGTAGACTTTTGTCCCACTTGGTTTTGACTACATGATCTTATTTAGATTACTTAGGTTAATATTAAGTCATTTGGGTAAATGTAATCTAAGACATTTTCTAATTGTCAGATGATTTAATTACCTTTTTGGGTGACCTAATTCCTTACTATATAATGTATCTTCATATGCACTTTTTGACTAATGTTTCTTAATATAATTTTCTTATTGTGAAGACTAGCTTCTTCCTTTGAATTGTTCTTCAAGTTTCACTACTCCATATAGATTCATCTCTAATGAATTTAACTTTATATTTTTGATCCTCATTGAATCCCACTCGAAAATGGTATCAAAGCTCTACTGGTAGATGATTACCATTCATTTTAGTGTGAATCTTGCACTCTAACTTGTTTAGGGTTTTCATTGATTTTAATTTTCTAGGGTTTGGTGGGGTTTATGACATCATCAAGGGGTATATCCCCTTGTTCATATGGTATGGTCATATAAATGGGGCTTAAATCTGTATTCGTACTATTGGGGGCTTAAATTTATCGCCAATTTAAAGTTTTGAACAATAAACATTTTTTAAAATTTGTAAAGTGGAGAATCACCTTTCCATATTGAACTTAAATCAAGAATAATTTTTATCCCATTGGTCCTTTAGAGGTGTCATTTATTTTTTTAAAAAACATGTTTTTTTGAGCTATTCACATTGGTGTTATTCTTGTGCCTTGTCAATTTGAACCTTAGTATATTCTAGGGGTGTTACATTCCCAGTCTAAAGCACATAGTTCAGCATACATAATTCAACACATACTTCCTTTTTACACCATGTATTTCAATTAAATTCCACTTATTACACCATTAAACTATCATGAGTAAAAATTCAAAGTGCAAATCCTATTGAAAAAAAATCTTAAATCGAATCATAAAGCATATAAAAATATAACCGACACATAATATAGAAAAGGTGAAGTGGTAAAAATGAAATGATGAATACTAAGGTCTATTTTTCCTATGTCTCCAAACTTTATTTTCATATTAAATCTACAATAATTCCAAATCAAGTGTGGGACTTATTGGATAAACTCTTTGGAAAGTAGGATGGAATGATATTTCATGATTTAGAGAATGAGCTCATTAGTTTGAGCCTAGGTGAATTTGATATGATTAAAGACTTATTCACTAAGTTTAAATTAGTTATTATAAAATTTAAATTATGTGTAATTAACAAAAAATATGATCATTTGATTCTTTCCATCTTTGCCAAATTAGGATCTGACTATTTTGCATTCGTTTCTACCTTCCACACAACCAGTGTGCTATTAGAGTTGCATGGAAAATGTTGTCCTCAGATGAATTTGATGCTAACTTGACTTGGGATTAATACAAGCTCATTCAAATTACCACATTTAATTCCTCTGAATATCATGCCTTATTTATGAATCATGACAAATAGAATGCTTCCAACGGTAAGGAGAAAAAATAGAACAATAAGGACCCAAAGCATCAAAAGGGTATGAAATCTGATGCTAAGCCAAAAACATCAAAATATTCCTCATATTAATACATTAAAAATATATATATATATTTAATTTCATGTGGATATTTTAATAAATCTAGGCATGATGAAGCTAGATGCATGAAAAAGTAGATTGACCAATTGACAAAAATTTGTGATAAATACAATATCAGTGTCCTTGATTCTTCCACTTAGATTTCATCAACATAGGGGTATTCTAAGGATAAATATAGTAATAATGGTAAATTTAAGGTAAAAACATTTATTGTATCTAAATCCCAACCTTCCACATGGGTTATTGATTTTGGTGCCTCGCACCACATGAATTCATCATAGGATATGTTCACATTTTTGGATCCTTGTTTTATGCCTTCCATTTTTATTTGGTGATGATACTTCCATAAAATTTAGTGGGAAAGGATATATTAAAGTGAATGATGGTAAATTTCATGACTTTTTATGTGTTTCCTCTTTATCCATCAATCTCCTATCTATTTACCAGATCACTCACATTGGTTTGGGCAAGAGAGTTGAGTTCAAACCTAATTCTATGGTTGTTAGGGAAGCTAATAGTGACTCCACTATTGTATTTAGGAAAGTAGTTCACCAATATAGTTTTTATACTTTATCACATTTTAATCTTGATCAACCCTATACTGCATTGATCACTCATTCAAATGTGGTGATTAAATTATAGCATGAGTGATTCAGCCATCTCAACTATCACTACCTAGATCAACTCAGTCATCAAGACTTGGTTTTAGGATTGCCATGAGTTAAGATTTATAACATATTTTTCTATGTTTCAATTCTTTATAAGCATCCATAGGAGAAGTCTGACAAGGGAAAATCATGGAGAGCTAAATAGATATTGGATATTGTCCATAGTGACATTGATGGCCCATTTCCAAAACCTTCATATAATAGGTCTAAGTACATATTTACATTTATCAATGACTTTTTGAGGTTTAATTGGGTGTATTTTATCAATAATATATCTAATATATTTGACTATTTTTTAGGACTTCAAGGTGCTTGTATATAAATAATTAGGTAAATCCATCAAGATTTTATGTATTGATAATGGTGGTGAGTATGTAAGTAACTATTTTTAGTAATTATATACATCAGAGGGGATTAAACTGTAGCATATATTTCCATATAGTCCTTAATATAATGGTGTTGTAGATTAAAAAAATAGGTCCTTTAAGGAAATTTCTAATTATATGTTACACTCCAAGCCTCTTGCATGTCATAATTGGGCCGAGGCCATACACTATACTTGTTACATCTAGAACTAAGTTCCTCATAAAGTATTGAAGGGATTACATCTAGAACTAAGTTCCTCATAAAGTATTGAAGGGATTCACTCCTTTTAAATAATTAAGTAGTTATAAACACATATTTTATCACTTTAAAGTGTTTATTTATCTTGTTATGGCTTGTATTCTGAAGAATAAACATAAAGCATTAGAACCTTAGAGTCAGTCTTGCATATTTTTGGTATCCTAAGAGTGTAAAGGGATCTAGGATTCTCCATTCCACTACTCATGATTTTTTCATTGAGAGGAGTTTTTATTTTATAAAGGGTCATTTATAATCCACACTCGACACCTCTCACCCTTCCTAGATTCACTTGGACTTGATGACAGTTTTGATGATTCAGATCCACATGATCAACCTCTTGTTGATCTAGATTCTTTGTCTAGTTATGATAATGAGAGTAGTGATAAGGATTCCTCTCCTCATTCTCCTCCACTATCTTCAAATGATGAGGAATCCCCTCCTAACTCTCTATGCACTAATTTTATTTGGGCTAGATATACATTATAAAGCATTGGCCAATGGGTTAGAGATCCATTAGACAACAGGTGAACCCATTCATAATTCTAGGATGCCCCACATTGTTGTATTGCATCTACTTCTAATACATAATAATTTAATGAGGCATCAAACACTCCTAAGTTGGATACTTATATGGAAGAGGAGTATATTTCCTTATAGAGGAACAATACTTAGGATCCATTTCCTAAGGGAAGAAAACTTGTTCGATGTAGGTGGATTTACCAAACAAAGTTTACATTAGATGGGTCTATAGACAAGTTCAAAGCAAATTTGGTAGCTAAGGGTTTTTTTTGGGTGTTTGAAATTTAATACATTAATATGTTTTCTCTAGTTTCCAAATTGAACTCAATCTAACTCACTCTTGTCATTACCACAACACATCACTGGGATGTTCATTAGATGGATGTGAAGAGTGCCTTTCTTCACAGTGACCTCAAAGATTAAATATACATGGAGCAACCATAATTATTTTTGGAAGATTCTTCCTTAGTTTTCAAACTTCATAAATCTATCTATGGATTCAAACAAGATCCTCAAGCTTGGTATGCCAAAATGAACTCATTTTTTCTTTTGGTTGGGTTCACTATATGCCATTAAAATTTGAATGTCTACATTTTATAGTAGGATGATTTAATTTTGATTGTATTTATTTATGTTGATGAATTATTGATCACATGGAGTTATCCATCCACCATCATAGTAGTGAAAACTATTTTTTCTAATAGGTTTTTAGTGACTAATATGGGCTTATTATACTACTTCATTAGGATTTAAATTTCTTAGTCTAACTCCAGGATCACCATTGCATAATCCAAGTATGCTCTTGATTTACTTGCATAGTTTAGCATTGCTAACTATAAGCTAGCTCTAACTCCTTTTCTATTTGTTGTGAATATTAACACTAATTTTTCATCTCATTTGGTTGATACTACCACGTATCAATAAATTTTTGTTAGTCTCATATACCTTACACACACTAAACCTGACATTTCATATGTAGTGGTCATTGTCTCAATATTTATGTAGGAACTACATGAGCTACACTCGAAGATAGCTAAGTGTATCCTCCACTACATTCAGGGTACTCATAATTGTAGGATTCACTATGGTGTGAGCATCAACATTGAATTAATTGGGTATATAGATTCAGATCGGGATAGCAACATTTAGAATTATAAGTCTACTTCTAGATATAGTTTCTCCCTTGGTTCAGGTCTGATTAGCTTGTTTATCAAGAATCAAAATGATATTGATTTATATTCTATAAAGATAGAATATAGATGAACTATTAATGTTACCACTAAGACAATTTGGCTTTAAGGGATTCTTAATAAGTTTGGCATCTAATTTAGATGACCAATATTCATGTTTTATGATAACCAAAGCACAATCTAGATTTGTAATAATACGGTCTTCCATAAACATACCAAACATATTGAGATTCACATGCATTTCATTTGGTATCTCACCCAAAATTAAGTTATTGATATTCATTGCATCCAAAAAATGGATAAAATTATTGATATATTCACCAAACCTTTCAGTGATAACAAATATCTTCATTTATGAACTATTCTTGGGGTTCAGGTAGCTCTATCTTCTTCTTCCTTTGGGGGATCATCTATTTGTACTTAGGTACCTTATTAGGGCTTTATACTGAGACCTAATTCTTCTACCCACCTAATCTATGCTTAAGGAGGGTGTTATTGTAGACTTTTATGCCATTGGGTTTTGTCAACACACTCTTTTTTAGCTTGTTTAGGTTAATAATAGGTCTTTAGGGGAAATTCACTTTAAGAATTTTCTAATTATGAGTTGAGTTAACTACCTTTTATGTGACCTAATTCATTTCATCATTATAATGTATCTTTTTATGCACTTTTTGTCTAATGATTCTTAACATAATTTTCTTCTTAATGATATAAATTCATGCACAAGTTTCAAACAAAATTCATAATGTGCATCTAAATATAGTTACATATACTACATTTATCAATAAGGGGCATGATATGTATTCACACACACTATGTTATTTTTTAAATTTTGGTAGGCTAACTATGATATGACAAAGACTAACTATGAAATGAAATGATAAAACTAGTTATTTCTATTTTAGATGATGAAATGTAAACTAGAAATAACATTAGAATTAATAAAATAGGCACTACATATGCAAGTACATAAAATGTGTAATTAAAATTGATGAGTAATATGATCATCTAATGTCGAACAAGATCAACTGGCACTATAGTCCTAACTTGGTGATCCTTTATTTTACTAACAAATAGGAACTTAAGTCATGATCATTTATGATAGCTTAAATTAGGTATGTATGTGGATATTTAAGCTTTTTAAGTGTGAAAAAGATATGTAAATTAATTATCTAAATTTGAAACCCTAATAGGACTTGTAGTTATTCAAAACTTACAAATAGAAAAGGGGGAGTGTAATGCATTGACCTGGCCCCGATCACCCTCATGACTACTAAGTGATGTCTATGTATCCAATACTCTAAATATGGAATTCAATCTCACATAGTTCTCCCACTTAGAGCACTTTGTGAAATTGTGATTTTTTAACCATATGAATGCATCTAGAGATGAATTGAATACATGATCATGTTTTTATTTGGCTTGGATAAAAAATAGTTTAGACTTGGTTGAGGATTATTTCAAATGATTGGAATTAAAATTGTGAATAATAGGAAAGCTTTGCTCAATGTGCAATAGTGTAAATGTGCCTCTGTATTAAATTCTCCAAGAGGTAGAATATGTTACTTAAGTGTGCCTTTATAAAAATATAAAAGGGGAAACTACATGCTAAGAATTTGAATAGCACATATCAAAATTTAAGAAAGGATTTAAATTTTTAAAATGACCATTAGAGGGTTAAGTATATAATTTCCCCACAAGGGACAAAAACATCTATCACCATTGTCCCTTATTAGACATTTTTGTCCTTAAATGAAACATATTATTTTTGGGTCTAGACTTATTTGTATAATTATTTAGGTGTGTTTTTTTCTATTAAAACATTTATGTAGCTAATAGATAATATTTAGAAAATAAATAGATATAAATAAATGCATAGGATAGTGTGTGGTGGTGAAATAGGTCCAAATTAAGTACTCAAGTCTTTTAAAGTGAAATGGGGCCAAAATAGACATAATAAAGTATTTATGACCAAATTTTAGTGACTAAATTTACCCCCTATTTAGTCTAAAAATTAAATTACTAGAGCAAAAAATAAAATTTACCTGTGTACAACAAAGTTTGCCTTTCGAAGATGCTCTAAATCATGCAAGGTGTTCCATGTAAGATCCAACAATGATGTAAAAGTAGTTAATGATCATATGTGAAATCAAAAATTGAATTGTAATTGTAATTTGAAAATAAAGAGAAATTATTACATGTATATGTGTGAAACCAATCTTTCTCTTGTGAATTTTTCTTCATGATGATGTTTCCTTTAAGAATTAGAGATTTGGTTCCCAAGCTAAACCAATGTATAATTTTAGGGTGATTAAGCCCCAAATTTTATTAAACTTGTATAAAAAATAAAACCCATAGAGGTATGTAGAAACCTCTATTTATTATGTTGGTCTTGAAATCCCTAGACATGAAATCCATAATGTATTTTTAGACATAATTCTATAGGGCATTAAACCTTTAAGTTATGCATCGGGCACCTTGACTTAATCAAACACTACATGTGGCTTATAGATTCAAGTTTTAGTTTGTTATTTTAATCTATAATTCATGGTCAAAAGATAATGGAGAGCATACATATTCCTATCATGTCTAAAAATATAAAGTATTATTGAAAATCATGGCATGAATCTCTATCATGACTACAAAATTTTAAAAAATATCATAGTGTGCATGAATACATATCATGCACCTTATTGATAAATATAGTATATGTAACTATATTTAGATGAAAATTGTGAATTTTGTTTGAAACTTTTGCATGAATTTATATCATCAAGAAGAAAATTATATTAAAAATCATTAGCCAAAAAGTGCATAAAAAGATACATTACAATGAGGACTTAGGTCACCCAAAAAGGTAGTTAACTCAACTCATAATTATAAAATGTTTTAAAGTAAATTTTCCCTAAAGACCTATTATTAACCTAAATAAGGTAAATAAAACTATGTAGACATTTCCTATGTAGTGGGCATGGTCTCAATATTTATGTAGGAACCACATAAGCTACACTGGAAAGCAGCTAAGTGTATCCTCCACTACATTCAAGGTACTCATAGTTTTAGGATTCACTATAGAGTGATCATCAACATCAACTTAATTAGGTATATATATTTAGATTAGGATGGTAACATTAATAATTATAAGTCTACTTCTAGATATAGTTTCTCCCTTGGTTCACGTCTGATTAGTTTGTTTATCAAGAAGTTAAATGCTATTGATTTATATTCTATAGAGGTAGAATACAAAGGAACTATTAATGCTACCGTTGAGGCAATTTGGCTTCAGGGGATTCTTATTGAGTTTGGAATCTAATTTAGATGACCAATAGTCATTTTCTATGACAACTAAAGCATAATCTATATTTTTAAGAATATGGTCTTCCATCAACAGACCAAACATATTAACTTTCACATACATTTCATTTTGTAGCTCACCCATGAGTATGTTATTGATATTCACTACATCCAAACAATAGATCAAATTATTGATAAATTCACCAAAACTTTTAGTGAGAGAAAATATCTTCATTTATAGACTCTTCTTTGGGTTCATGTAGCTCCATCTTCTTCCTCCTTTGGGGGATCATATCTTTTTACTTGGGTACCTTATCAGGTCTTTATACCAAGACCCAATTATTCTACCCACCTAACCTATGATTAAGGGGGTATTGGTGTAGACTTTTTTCCCATTGGGTTTTGTCTACATAGTCTTATTTAGCTTGTTTAGGTTAATAATAGGTCTTTGTGAGAAATGTACTTTAAAACATTTTCTAATTATGAGTTGAGTTAACTACCTTTTTGGGTGACCTAGTTCCTCATTATGATGTATCTTTTTATGCACTTTTTGGCCAATAATTATTAATAAAAAAAATTCTTGATGATATAAATTTATGCACAAGTTTCAAACAAAATTCACAATTTGCATCTAAATATAGTTATGTATACTACATTTATCAATATGGGGCATGATATGTATTCATGCACACTATGCTATTTTTTAAAATTTGGTAGGCATGATAGAGATTCATGCCATGATTTTCAATAATATTTTCTATTTTTAGACATGATAGGAGTATGTATTCTCTCCATTCTCTTTTGACCATGAATTCTAGATTAAAATAACAAACTAAAACTTGAATCTATAAGACATATGTAGTGGTTGATTAAGTCAAGGTGCCTAATACATAACTTAAAGGTTTAGTGCCATCTAGCATTATGTATAAAAAAACATTATGGATTTCAACCCATTTCATGTCTAGGGATTGCAAAGACCAAATAATAAATTGAGGTTTATACATCTCTTAATGGATTTTATTTTTTATACAATTTTAATAAAATTTGGGGCTTGATCACCCTCAAATTATTGATTGGTTTAGGTAAGGAATCAAATCTCTAATGCTTAAAGGAAGTATCATCACCAAGAAATATTCACAAGAGAAAGATTGGTTTCACACATATATGTATAATAATTCCTCTTTCTTTTCAATATTTTTAAATTACAATTATAATTCAATTTTTAGTTTCACATATGAGCATTAACTACTTTTACATCATTTTAGGAACTTACATGAAACACCTGGCATGATTTGGAGCATCTTCCAAAGGCAAACTATGTTGTGCACATAGGTAAATTTTATTTTTTGCTCTAGTAATTTCATTTTTATACTAAATAGGGGTAAATTTAGTCACTCAAATTTGATCATAAATACTTGATTATGTCTATTTTGGCCCCATTTCACTTTAAATGACTTGAATACTTAATTTGGACTTATTTCACCACCACACTCTATCGTATGCATTTATTTTGATCTATTTATTTTCTAAATTATTATCTATCAGCTACATAAATGTTTTAATAGATAAAAACACACCTAAATAATTATACAAATAAGTCTAGACCCAAAAACAATATGTTTCATTCAAGGACAAAAATGTCTAATAAGGTATAATAGTGATAAATGTTTTTGTCCCTTATGGGGCATTTCTATACTTAACCCTCTAACGGTCATTTTTCAAATTTAAATCCTTGATTACCTTTTGATATGTGTTATTAGGATTCTTATTTTGTGGTTTCACCTTTTATATTTTTATAAAAGCACACTTAAGTAACATATTCTACCTCTTGGAAAATTTAATATAGAAGCACATTTACACTATTGTGCATTGAGAAAAGCTTCCCTATTATTCATAATTTTAATTCCAAGTATTTTAAATAGTCCTTAACCAAGTCTAAACCTTATTTTATCCAAGCTAAATAAAAATGTGATCATTTATTTAAGTCATCTCTAGATGCATTCGTATGGTTAAAAGAGCACAATTTCACAAAGTACTCTAAGTGGGAGAAGTATGTGAGATTGAATTCTATATTTAAAGTATTTTATATATAGGTATCATTTAGTAGTCATGAGGATGATCAGGCTAGGTCAACCCATTACACTCCCCCCTTTTATATTTTTAAGTTTTGAATCACTACAAGTCCTATTAAGGTCTCAAATTTGGATAATTGATTTACATGTCTTTTGCACATTTACAAAGGTTAAATATCCACATACATACCTAATTTAAGCTATCATAAATGATCATGACTTAAGTTATTTTTAGACCAACACCCCCAATCTTTATTTTTTTAAAAGGGGGCCCTTTTGATTGTTTCTAAAACCTCTATATTCTGGAATAAGTGAGAAACATTGTTTGATCTTGAATTTTAAAAGTAGGTCAATCTTTAAAAAAGACATGAGATTTGGTGTATATGATTATGATCATGTTTTTAATGTTTCTAAATAATCATCTTTAAGGTGGTTAATTTTATGTTCTATGTAATATTTATGGTTCCCAAGCAATAAACCCTAGTGTTTTGAATTTAAATATTCATGGGAAAATCTAGCAGGAAATTTTATGCATGACAAGGTTTTAACTTAAAATTCATGCACTTTTGTAGATCTAATATTTTATGCTTGTTAACTATATTTGATATAATGGTGCATCAAGCTTGAAGTCTTTTAACAATTCATGTGTTTAATGATTTGGTCCCTAGTAAGGATCCAATGGTGATCATTTGATCGAAGGTTTTAATCCAATGGTGTGAATTAAAGCTGAAGCTTTAGGAACTCCCAAGAGCTTTACAAATGGAATTTAGTTATTGGATAAATAAATTCTATTGTATTAAATTTGAAAATTTCACTCCCATCATCTTACATCTATGAGGATGTATTTCACATGACCAAACCCATCAAATTTAACCTAGATAATCCTCGAAGCCTTAAGAGCTCTCGAGAGCTTTGCACATGGTATTCAGTTATTAGATCAATAAATTCCATTGTCTTAAATTTGATAGGTTTTATCCCATCATTTGAAATTTGTGAGGATGTATTTGACATGACCAAACCCATCAAATTTAACCTAGATAATCCTCGAAGACTTGGGAACTCCATTGTCTTAAATTTGATAGGTTCGCTCCCATCATTTGACGTCTACGAGGATGTATTTGACGTGATTGAACCCATAAAATTTAAATTAGATAATTTTTAAATCCTAATAAAAGAGGGGATTTCTAAAAAAACTTTTAAGAAATTCCTAGATTTTTATGAAGACAAACCTAGTATATAAAGATCTTAGCCTAAGTCATTTTTTGTTTTTAAACATAGAATTCTAAATGACATTTTTAAGCCTAAGATTCATATAATCATGGAACTGATTAAAAGGTAAGCATATTTTAGAATCTAATGGTGATAAATTATTCATTGGATTTGATCCAGTGGTATGCTGAGCCTGAAGCTTTTTAAAAAAACATACGATTAATGATCTAGCCCTAGCTAAGATCCAATGGTGATCTCTTGCTCACTAGATTTGATTCAATGGTGCGATGAAGTTGAGGACTTTTCAAAGGCCTTATAATCTTGACACATGGCATAATTATTGATCTTAAAAATAAAGAGACCAAATAAATTCAAGGACTTAGATTTGGTTTTCCAAAGCAAAATAAAGAGAACTTTTGAAAGCTAACTGCTAGCCTTCAACTAGCATTTATGAAATTTGTCACGAAAGGCATGGAACCCTGCCACATAAGCTCCACATAGGTAAGGAAGATCAAAATGAAATATATCCTATGCTTGATAATTCAAAATACATGAGAATGAGGTCTCATTAAATTTTAGGCATGTATAAAATCAAGAGTTTGATATTTTCACCATTAAAGCTAAAAACCCTAAACCCTCTATAAAGAAGGACTTAAGTTAGTTCAGTTGAACACATAGCAATCAAAGTAAGTGTAACTAGAATTTAAATCAAGTGCCTTAGTGAGATATTTGTTTTCATCAACTAAAATTTAGTGTTATCAATGTTGGTGGGCAAGCAATAGATGAAAATTGAAGCAGATCTTTACCTAACTTCAAATGGTGAAGGAAGGGTCTTTAGAGACATAGAATTAGATTTAACAACCTTGAATGTGTATGGAATCAAAAATTGGTCCAAATTATTCTTCTTTATAAATAATTTTCAACAATTTTCCTAGGATGAAAAGAAGAATGCTATGGTGCACCAAAAATATAAAGACCTAGTATCAATTCAGCTGGTAGGCATTCACCATGTGACTACTAAACTAGAGGTAATACATTACATCGACCTTCTTATTCCTATTTTTCTTGAATATAGAATAGGTGGAGAATGGATTATTCATGAAGAAAGTATCAAGAAAGTTTCATGTATAGCTCCCATGGTCTTTGAGGCTTACTATAAGCTCCCTTTTCCTCATGTTGATCTCCCTTCCTTGAGAGAATGGATAAATTCCCAAAACCTAGATTCAGTCCTCTCACCTTGGTTAATCCAAGGTTCTCATGTTTTTAGGACCCCTAATGGTGAGATTCCTATTGCCTAATTTATGGAAGGTGTTAGGGTATCTATGAATTTATTGAATAGAGCCTTTGGTGCCTCTTCTACAACTTCTTTTAGTAAGGTATGGGTATCTTATGTCCATTACATGTTGGAGCAGAACTTAAACCCTCCCATTGGAGACTTAATAATTTTTTTCTTGGCCAAACAATTTACATCCATCAAGAGAAATACCTCCAAGCAATTATTTATGATGTTTTACCTCTTGGATTCACTCCTTACCTCTATTAATTTCCTTGGCATCTAAAATTGGTCTCCTGATGGTAGAACTACCATTTCCCATCATTAATAAAAATTACATATATTCAAATATAGGAATCACATGCAATTCATATGTGATGGTATCTTCCCAATCATTTTTGAGTCAATCACTAGTATCCCTATGCCCAAGATTCATCCTCTAGTCAAAAGACAAGTGGAGACCATGGGGGATGTGTGGTTCTATCTAGATTGCACTATAATAAGGATAGAAGGAATCATGGTCCAACTATACAGATTGCCTATATATATTCCCAACAAGCTTTCAAAGCTATAAATTGCTTATCAAATCATCCAAGGAATGGATTGGCACTACAATAATAATAATAAATCTCAAGTTCATCCCTTTCCACTGAACATTGGAATGATTATAATCAAGGATTGGAAATAGTTGCAGATCATGGTGGTGCATAGGAACTCTTTTGATTTCCAACTAGATGATCTTGAGATGTGGGACCCCAATGATAGAGTGGATAACCATATTCAGGATAAAAAGGTCCCAAAGACTGAGTATAAACATCAACCAGGTGTGGGAGATGGTATTTTCACAAAGGCAAGGAACTTTGAAGAAGTATTATGTGGGGTTAAAAAATATAACATCAAATTAGAACATAAGCTAATCAGGGATAATAAGCCCTCAGGAGAAATATGGCAACTACATCCCTTAAATTATCATTTTTTTCCAAGACCATCTAGGATGGCACATCAAGAGATAGCTATTGAAGGACAATCTTCTGAGCCTCTGCAAAAAGAATTGACAAATTTATCCTAGGTTGGGCAACCTAAGGATGTAAAAGGAAAAGTTAAATATGTGATTCAAGAGTCTAGCATAGATCATAGACCTAGTGAAGGTCCCTAAATTTAGGGATCCCCACCAAGGCCTTCTTCCCTAATAGAGGTTATTAGCATGATTGCTTTGAAAATCAAAGAAATAATGGAAAGTGGCCTAATTAATATCATAGCTTCTTATGGTTCTGATAAGGAAGAGGATCCATCTAGGGAATCAAGAAAAGAATTAGTTTCAATGGATAGAGGAAAGAGACAAGCATAATTGGCCTTAGTTATTTTGGCTCCAATAAAAAGGCCTAGGTTAACTTTCACTCACCCTACTAGTGAAATTAACCTCTTCAATGATAAGAATCCTATTTATGGACTAGCTATTCCTAATTGGTTTATTTATGAGAAGTTGTAAAAAGTCCCATATCTTTCTCCTTCATTGGATTTAACTCAAGTTGATATGGATGTTCAAGATAATGTCAGACCTTGGATTTAGGATATTTTAAATAGACAAGTAGAGAGAATCATCCATATCCTTCATAACAAGGAAATCTAAGGGATTGGTACCCCAGGATCCTTTGGGAGTTCAAATCTAGAGATTCCTAAATATCCATAGGTGAAGGAGGCTAAACCTCAAGTCCTTTTCAATCTAGATACATCAACTCTTGAGAGATTAGTGACCAATAAGGTTACTATTGGTACTGAGTAGTTCACCTTTCAAAAGGGGCAACCATTTATACGTTTAACTCCTATTCTAGGGCAAGCAATAGGGGAGCATCCTATATTTCAAGAAGATGTGGCTAGTATATTACTGTCCCATTCAATAATGACCTTGGTTGGAATTCAAGGAATGAAACAGATGATTCTCAACTTGGAGAAAGAAAAACAAGATTTAGAAGCTCATGTCCTCTTTTCAATTCCTAAGGACATATTGCAAGCATTGAATAAAAATTTGATGGATGCATTTGAGAATTTGAAAATTATCAAGATTATATTTAGTGATTTAAACCATCAAACTAAGATGGCACAAGTCTTAATCACTCAATGGTATAATTCTCAAGCTTAGATGGAAGAGCTCATCAAGGTACATAAGACAAAGTAGGCCTTAGACTTCAAGATTATCAAATTTAGACATTTGGACATCTTCATGGTAGTTTTGATGGATAAACAAGAAGATTTGATCACTTTGAGAAATTATGTCAATGACTTCATCAAGAAAGACATGGGTTTGGTAACCTAGATTGAGAAAATTCTAGGGAATCTATTAGATAACCCTTCTCAAACCACTACTATAGGTCTAATTAGTGATGAAGAATTCAAGTAAAAGGTTGGTGTTCACATCCAGGGCATCAGAGACAACAAAGGTCATTCAACTAATGATAACCAAAATATCCTTGATATCATCATTTCTATAGGGAAGCAAATTATAGAATCATAATGTATCAAGGAACTTGTATCTTAGGCTAATAATGACTTTGACAAGTTGGTAGATCAAGAAGAGGATTGTCTAATGAAGCCTGTAGTGGATTTTGAATTAATTAAAGAGTAATATACCAAGGTGAAAGACTTCCTAAAACAAGTATAATTTAAGGACCCACCAATGAAATTCCTAAAATAATATTCTTTTTGTAAAGCATATGCTAGTTTATTAGCATATACTCTTTCTTTTCAAGTTGCATGTGACCTTCCACATTGTATCTGTTTATCAAGGACAATTGTCCTTATCCACATGTGGATATTTTGAAATTTAACTAGTTAACCACCTATGTTCTTATAAATATCTATATGGTTATCATTTTTAAGGGAGATTTTTTGAGCAATTATATACCAGGAACATTTAATATAAGTAAGGAATTCTAGAAATATTGTCCAGATAGTTTTGTTGAATGTCCATGCTACCTCTTAATTGTATATAGTCATCTTGAATTTTAATGATTCTTCTTGTTTTAAGTTACATTCTTTGTCATAGGGTTGTTAATTTTTGCTAAATGCTAAATGGACTATAAATATCTCAAGTATACTTCATTTTATTTCCTCTATATTTGGATGTACTTAGGTTATTTAGATCATAATAGCAAATCTTTAAAGTAAATTTGGTTCTTACTTATGATTCTTATTTTTCCTTTGAATTTTACCTGATTTGTGATATAATTTGAGATTATGTTGTTTTATAACATAAGTTGGTTCAAATGTGCTCAAAGAAATTGGAATTTTATCATAATATTTGAGATGAAAACCTGCAATCATGTTTCTTTCTTACTTTACCCTTCTCTTTTCTTATTTTTATCAAGATTCATTCTATATTAAATATCATTGTTAATACTCATTTATTTTATCTTCTAAGTCATTGGAAACTATTTAATATCTAAATATTTAAACCCTGGTGGCTCCCAACCACTAAATCAAATAAATATTATGGACATTTCTCATACTCTACTTCTATTTACACCACAAACATCATTGAATTGTCACAAGCTACAACTCATACCTTGGATTTTTCAAATCCTAGAATGAGTAGTGTTCATCAACACTGAAGAGCACCTGTGGTACATTTCAAAGCATCAACAAGTAAAATAAAGGATCAACCAACTCAAGACTATAGTGGTAGTTGATCTTGTCTGAGGTTAGATGTTCATATCATTGATCAATTTTAATTACACATTTTATGTACTTGTAGATCTAGTGCCTATTTTATTAATTATAATGTTCTTTTTGGTTTAAATTTCATCATCTAAAATAGAAATAACTATTTTTATCATTTCATTTCATAGTTAGTCTTTGTCATTTCATTTTAAAGTACAATCTAACTATGAAATGAATACACATTAATCTATATAATTTGTCAAATGTAGTATATTAATTTCACTCTTCTTGTCTAAATTTCATTTACAACATTTTGTTATATTATATGTAATTTATCTAAATTAAATTTTCACATATTAATTCAAAATCTAGATAAATCAATAATATAAAAAATTACTTTTGTAATGAAATGGTGTAGTGTTTGGATAACCACATGATTACTAAATTAACCACATTAAAAAAACTTATAAGATAACATAGGGGAAAATTTATATATTATACAATAAACTAAAATAATATTTATATAATAAAAAATACATGTGCAACTTCATCATCCTCTTAAAAAAATATCGTATTTCACACCATAATTCACACAATTATTAATAATCATTCTCTAAACATTATAATATTCTTACTATAATATGGCATGAAGTTTTATTCCTCCTATAGGAAAAGGTAATTATATGAAATTAAGAAGATAGACAAAAAGACCATGCCATGTTAGTATATGCCAACTCAAATGAGATACATACATTGTAAGTTGTAAGTCATTTCCAAACCTTGTAAAGTAAATTATGCTCATATGTTGAGTCAAATTCTAGGTCAAGTGTAAGTCAAAAAACAAGGTAGGTATTTGGTTGATGATTTTATCAATTGATAGTGCATGAAAATAGGCATGGAGATCATGAACATGATATAGGATGAACTCATTTCTGATGGATGGATATTTAGTGCCATATTTTAGGCTATAATCATTTACATCCTATTAGATTATATGGTTTACTAATGACCAGGGTTGAGATTTGACATCAGTCCAAACTATTTTTCATGATTTTAAATATATTTTATTCTTCATATTTATGCCACCCATCACCTATTAATATTTATTTTTATTAATATGATACACAACATAATTATTTATATAATATAAAAACAAGGAGATGACAATATTGCTTGCCTTGTGTCATTTTATAGTTTTAATCTCTATTTATTTAATAATGAAATAATATTTACTATCATAAAACTTATATTTCATCAATGTTATTTTACATATTTTAATCAAAATATAGATTTTGGATTGAAAATATATAAAATAATATAGATTTAAGAAGTTAGGTTGTCCTCAAAACTTTTCTTGAGAGATGGTATATATCATTAAATATCATCCCTATTATCGACTACTAATTTTCAAATCCACTCCATTAATTGAAAAGAATTCATTACAATTCATAGGGATTATATTTGATGGTTAGCCTTACCCATCAAGAAAAAATGGTGAAAATATATAATATTCATCATTGCATAGCTATAAATATATAACTATAGCAAAACAAAAAAATGGTATGCAATATAATAGTTTTTCCTTAACATGCAGGATCAATTAGAAATAGGTTTTCAATTATGCACAAAAAATGAAAACTCTTAAGATAGGTAAAATCACAGGACATGGTCTAAAGAAATAACTAGAGATAAATGATATCTTAGAAATAATGGAAAAGGGTAAGGATGTAAAATCATAATTGAAAGAGGTAGTTTAAAATAATGATAAAATGGTATTCATAGGGAAGGGGAAGAATCAATGAAAATAATTTATTGGAAAATAAGGGGACTAGGATATCCATCCAAATGGATACTTATTAAAATAAAAATTTAGTTAGAATTCTTTAAAGCATTCCCATTAAATAAAATCTCTCCAAAAAAAAATGAAAATATATGATAATTAATCCATAGAATCCAAAGGGGACTTAGATGGTCTTTGCATAAGGTCTTTACATATTGTTGAATAACTCATCAATTGCGGGATCCACCCTAAGTAATACTAAAAATTATATGGGTGGTTATTTTTAAGGTCAAAAAAATTGCATATTTCTTCCTTATCACTAATTATGCCCCTTCCAATCCTACTTTAAAATATATTATATGGGTTAGCATATCAAAATTTATGTCTAACTTCATTTGAAACATGGTGATTATAATAGGTAACTTCAACTCCATCCTAAAATATGATGAATAGAGAGGTGACATAGGTAGATAAACACAATCTCAAAAGGATTTCATCAAATTTTTAGATAATAATTTTCTTTCGGGTGTATAATCTAAAGCTAGAAAATTTACTTGGTCTAATATAAGGATTGGATTCAGCTACATAACAGAGTGTTTGGATAGATTTATTTTAATCGATCAGTGGTCCTCATAACATTGGAGAATTGAGTTATAAATTATGAAAGTCTTAGGGTTGGACCACAATCTTATCTCTCCATTTATAGAGAGACTTTTCAAAAGTATGGATCCCATTCAAATTTGAACTAATGTGATTTAAAAATGCAAATATTCATAATCTTATACAAAATTTGTGGGATGAACCTACCCCTAGACATATATCTAAAAAACATTTGTTTGCTTCTAAGTTAAAAATGCTAGGAGATCATTTGAAGAGATGGAACCAAAATGCTTTTAGGAATATTTTTCAATAAAAAGGTCAAAATTGACAAAGAAATTTATCATCTTCATGAGACTATTCAAAATAGTGGCCATGATAGTCATAGCATATTACTTTAAAAATACATTCTTACTAAATTGAATATGTTTTTTGAAAAGGAAGAAATCCACCATGGAAAATAATCATAAAAAATAGAGAAAGAAACAAAAAAATCTTTCACCATTCAATGGTGATGAGAATAAACATCAATAAAATTGTGAAACTCAAATATTTTATGGTAAGGAATGTTTATATACTAAAAATATCCAAGAAAAAATGGTCTCGCACCTCCAAAATATGCTTAATGATGATTAGATTTCAAACAAGGATGTGGAAAAGAATTTTATTAACTTCATTCCTCATGTGATCTTAGCTTCTCAAAATGAGGACCTCCTTAACTTTATCACTAAAGAGGAATTTAAAACAACAATATGAAGTATGCAAAAGGATAAGTCTCTAGGACTTGATGGTTTTCCCTAATTTTTTTCAATAATTTTGACCTATCACTAAGATATTTTCTTAGAATTTAGTGAGTCCATGAGATAATGTAATATTATTGAATACATTAATTGTACCTTACTTTCCCTAATTCCAAATAAACCTACTACATATGTAATTGAAACAGATAAATAAACACAAAACTCTTTCACCATTTAATGGTCATGAGAAGAAACATCAACAAAATTGTTAAACTCAAATATTTGATGGTAGGGAATATTTATATATTTAAAATATCACAGTCAAAGTAGTCTCCCACTTCCAAAATATGCTTAATGATGATTATATTTCAAATTAGGATGTGGAAAATTATTTTATTAACTTCATTCGTCATCTGATATTAGATTCTCAAAATGAGGACCTCCTAAACTTTATAATTAAAGAGGAATTTTAATAAATAATATGGAGTATGTAAAAGGATAAGTCTCCAAGACTTGATTGTTTCCCCTAAATTTGTTTTTCAATAATTTCAACCTAACACTAAGATATTTTCTTAGAAGTTAGTGATCCCATGATATCAATTAATATTCTCGAAGACACTAATTGTTCCTCCTTTCCCTAATTCCTAAGAAACCTAATGCATATGTCATTGATGATTTTAGACCTATCTCTATTCACAAAAAGTACATATAATTGTCATAAAAGTGATAGAGAATATATTAAGATCCATCTCCTCTAGTATCATCTTTCAAAAGTAGGGAAGAACATCATGGATAAAAACATTATTGATGACATTTTGGTTATGAATGAGTTGGTGAATTCAGTGAATTCAGTTAATATTGATGTCAACATCGGTGCCCAAGACTCCAAAATTAATATTCCAGAATCTGACAAATGGATCTTGAGCATCATTCTTCCTTCTTCCACCTTTATACATATTATAACTTCCTACACATCTTCAATCAAGCTAAGTATTATATATTCTTCATGTTTCAATTATCATAATATCAATTCCTAGTTTTTTATAGGATTTTTAACCTTCTAAGGTTTTTGCTTGTTTTAATTATTCACATTTATTATATCATTGATATGTACCCTAGGCATAGTCCTAGACTGAGTGGTGTTCCTATTGAACATTTTGAGATACCCTTTGGGCCACCTAAAATGTCTCAAGATAATACCATGTCAAATTTTTCTAATAATGACAATGAGAAAAATAATGAAAAAATATTATAGAAGATGAATCTGATCATGAGGATAATGAAACTCATGAAAATAATGAGCATAAACAAGTAGATAAAGATAAATTTAAATATATTACATTTTTTTAAGAGCACATTAATGAAATCCTAAATATCTCCAAAAGATCCAAAATACTATATTGGAAACTAAAAAATCAAAAGGTATTAAGGAATAACCTTTTCTATTTATTAATACAAATATTGGGGCTATTAGATATTCCTATCACACATCCATTCCAATATACCTCCCCTTAAGCAAAACATTTCATACTACATATAGTGGGGACACATGTTATGTTTTCAAACCATTATTTCTAGAAGATTAAACAATAATTATTACATCCTCCATAGGAATAATTAATACTTTAACCCAATTATTAATTTTAGTGCCTACATCAACACAAATGGTGTTTTCATCCCCTTTGGTGGCTTCTCAAGTCTAAAATCTAAATCTTAATGGGCCTACTATGCAAACTCTTCTCCAACTTATTTAAGATTTGGAAGATAAAATTACCAACATTGAATTAAATCTTTGAAATCAACTCATGTTATTGATTCACAAGATGTATTACACAATCCTATAGCACCTAAGATATATTTTCACCCTTTTCCAACTAGTTTTGTTCCACCCAAGTTCACCATTTATGATGGCAAGGGTGATCTTGAACATCATCTTTAGTCTTTATATACAAAATGCCTTGATTATGCTTCAAATGATAAATTTTTTATGAAATTATTTCCAAGAAAACTAAATTACTATGATTTTAGATGGTTTTATGACTTACCAATCTAATTAATGAAATAATTGAAACCTCTAGCAGATCATTTTCTAGCACATTTATCTATCAATGTCATTAAAAAGATGCCATATGCATAATTTTATAAGATCAAACACAAAACCAATGAACCTATTAATGAATATGTTTTGAGGTACAAAACAATGTTGGCCAAAATGACAAATCCAAGGGTGGATAAAGAGATTCAAGACATATTTAATAAAAGTATGTTTCATGACATATTTAATAAAAGTTTATTTATACCATTACATGAGTCTATTATCTTCAATAAGTTTAAATATTTTGATGAATTATTATATATTATCTGAGATCATGAAATGAAACTTATTTAATTAAACATACTTAAGTTTATAGTAGACACATTGACTACAACTGCTACCAAGTTTCATATCAAACTAAGCTAAAATGTAAATCTACAAAACCTAAAAAGGATGCAATCACAATTGTTAATGTAGTGTGATAGTAACCTAGTATCTTCATCTTATCCAATGCATCTAAGAGATAATTTACATGATTACATGAGTCTCCATCTTAATTACTAAATAAGCTTGTGGAGTGTCATCTCATATATATCCCTCCTCCTGTAGAGGTTGATACAAGTTGACCTCTACCAAAAGGATAAGATGTTAATGCATATTGTTATAATCACCAAGGCATCATGAATTCTAAAAATATATGTTATACATTAAAATATAATTTCCAATACCTTATTTATAATCAAAAAATTACCTTTGATGATCCTCAAAAGATTCAAAGTCACAACTTGGTGACCATCATAACCAAAATATGTTTAATGATCCATTACAAGATCATTCTAATAAAAGTCTAAAAGTTCAAATGGAATATAATACACATCATCCTACACTATATTATGGTCACCCATTAGTGGGATTATTGTCACCTTTTCACATACTATACCTCCTATGGTTTAGAGACTTGTTATATTTGATGAGAGTGAAATTGTGGACGATGAGTCAAATATTCACTCATTTTTTATTGCATAATACCTTAATCATCAACCTATATACTATGTTATGATTGATAATGGTGCTAGTGAGAATGTATTTATCATGATGTTACTCACACATTTTTGATATACACATAATGATTTCTTCCCTTCGACCAGAATGGTTAGATCATTGGATGGGACATCACAAAAGGTTATTGGTGAGATTGATTTACCTTTATAAGTTGGTCTGGCACATGTGATCATTACCTTTTCTATTATACCATACATAAGAGTCTTTGATATGTTGTTAGGATTATCATGGATACATAATATTTACATAGTACCTTACACAGTGCATGAGTGTATTAAATACATTCATACCATTAGTGTAATTATAGTTCCTATAATACCATATGAGCATCCACTTGAATAAGAGAAGTTTATTCCAAGATAAATAAATTTAAAATCTAATAAGGTTAATCATGTGAAAAAAGGTAATAAAAAATTATTCCCCTTTCATAATTGGTTGATAGTTAAGATATAATTAAACCAGAGTTGTATAGTGAACTCCACATAGTCATCATCTACACTTACATGATTTACCCATTTACTAAGAGGAAATAAACATGTTCTAATAATAGTTGTACAAAATAAACCATAAAGTAATAAAAAATGTGTTCCAACAACTAATACTCTTTATATTACCTCTTTATGACCACAGAGTCCTATGATACATACATAAAGTACCATATATTCTATAGTTCTAGATATGACACCTATGCATGCCCCTTGGTAGTATCACCAGTTTGATGTACCATATTTTGAGTTTGGAGCTTCCTATGAGCATCTTTAGATGGGATTATATGATATAATTTTTCCTTTAAAATATTCCAAAATATAAAATAAATATATATATATTCCAATAAAATACAATAACTTTCAAATAAAATATAAAATACAAAAATTATTCAGTATACACATGTTTACTAGCTCCTTGACATATATGTTATTTAATTTATGTTAATAGATATAATATAATTTATTTTATATACACATATAAGTTTCACATTTACTTTAGTGTGATACATGAACAAATTAGATCCATGATATATGCACATGAAAATGATGGATCTTTCCTCTTCCAACATGACACACTATGTTGGGGGCATTTGGTTTCTATTTGATCAAAATCGATATAGGCTACATTATTTAATGATTTTTTTTCCATTATCAAATTGAAATTATATTCCAATGCATACACATGCCTATACAAATGCTTAAATCATATGTTGTGTACTTAATATGCTATGTTACTTGACATTTTTTACTATCACATATATGTAGGAACTAGTATTATATATTTATATTGGTTACTTATACTTCATTTATTCACATTGTTACTTCATTGAATGTACTTATTATTTTTTATTATCTTGATTATGAAACATTTGAATATTTTCCTTACTTATATTCCCTTATACCACTTATTATTATTTTTTATGGGTGGGCATTTGAATATGTCCTCCCTTTGAGTGTGTGAAATTTGAACATGCCCCTTGTTTGTGGTCTCCATAGAACCCCTTATATGTGACATTGTGTGCTCTTGTCTATGTGCTTGATTGTTTGTTGATATTTTACTATTACTTAATATACATTTCCATGATCCCCATCATGCATATTATGGCTTGGTTTGATCACATACTTCAAGTTTCATTGATATATATACTAATGCATGCTACTTCAATATGCTATATGATTCATACCTAAATAATATAGTCATCTTATCCTTTTAAGGTAAGATGACTACTAGATTTAACTTCCCTCACCTAAAAAGGGGGGGAATATTAATGGGGGAAAGTCATATAGATATGACTCCTTGGAAATTTTGATATAGAATACATGAATTAGATGTACATTGGGTCAAAATCATATACATTTGGCACTAATTTTGATAGATTTGGGATAAAGTTTCTTAGATTTGTGACATATATTATACATAATTATAGAGTATAGGTTATATTTTGATATATAATTCAGCTTGAAACACATTATAGGTGCATATTCCATGCAAGTGCACCAAAAATTACAAATACATCTTCAAAAAAAATTACCAAGAAACATAGTTTTTACCAAGAAGCAACATTTTGAGCCTTCCCTATCTATATCAATTGGATATTTTGAGTATTTTGGTTGATATTATACTCAATTAATAACCTTATCACTACTTAATTTTTTTCGGTTGAGTTGGTTATACTACTTAACTTGGATTTATTGTACTTTCACTTGAGTTGTGCAATTAAGATTCAGTGATCTCAATGGTCATGTCACAACTCACCTCTACACTAGATTAGGGGCATAATTACCCTCAAAATTTCACTCTTCAAAAATCTAATGTTCAATTTTGAACCTCTCTTAGATCTAATGCTTCATAAGGAAATATATTTACTAAAGTAAAGTACCAAAGGGTAATATGGGTGCATCAATAGATAGGCATACTCCTTCCTTGTTATCTTTGCTTTTCAAATCATTTAAATTATTCAAATTTAGATTACATGAACTGATTTATACCTTAACATTTTCTTGGTTACAAGTCATAAAATAATGAAAAATTCACCAGGGCTCAACCAAATGCAATGTGTGTTGTATACACTCAAGTATGCATTTATTTATTTTAACCTAGTAATTTCATCCTTATGCATTAATATATTAAAGGGTTGGCAAATATTGATACCAAAATATGATTATATATAACATTTAGATAAATAACAATCATGGTTCTACCCTTTAGTTATATACCCTCCTATTGCTAAAAGGCTCACATTCACCATCTTAGTGTGCTTAACTACTTATCTTATGGACTGGCCCTATCATTGTAATGACCCAAATCGCATATACACTAAATAAATCATAAAACATGGTTTATATCCTTCACTATCAATTACAAAACTTCAAAAAAATTATACCCTATTAGACACTTGATTTTTTAGAGGGAAACTAATATTAATACTAGTTTCCAATTTCTTTATCAAGTGTTTGTTCCTCAAAAGTCATCCAAATTGAAAATATTTCAAAAAAATTAGGTCAGCATATTTGTCTTATTTAACCCTTGGGTCAATTCATAATAGTTTATCCCACTTTTCAATATAAAGAGGCCACATACACTTTCATCTTATCCTCAAAATATCTTGAGTTTGGGTCAATGGATTAATCAATAAATATATTTTAAAATATATATACAAATATGTAGCACATATACATTTTTCCAATCTTTATAAAAATCATTAAGTATTTTTTAGGATTTTTTTTTTTAAAACATTTATTTATTTTTTGGCTAGCTAGTGGGACATAGTATTTCACTTTGACCCCCTTCTGTGATACATTTTCAAAATGTGTGGTATATATACAAATCAAAGCCTCCTCATTATTCATCTATAAAATACCAAGAAAGCACCTAGTCAAGCTCATTCAAATAATTGCATAATTGAGTTCCACTACCCTATTCTTCCCTATTTATATATCAATCATAAGAGTAGTCATATTACAGGTCTGAAGCATTCAAATAATAACCCATAAGTATTATTTTTTAATTTATAATCTAGATCATTATATGCACTTATATATAGCAAATTTCACCCTTGTGCATACATAACCCCACACTTAGGGGAGAACTACATATGTCTAAGGCCATACTTAGAGTATTGGCTATATAATAAGTGTTCATTGATGAAGGGGTCCTTAAGGTCAACTCAAATTTGTGATCCCATTAAACCATTTTTGGCAAGGTTACCTAACCTAAGGTGAAGAACTAGTGTTTAGGATATACATAGTCATAAAGAGCATATACGCGTGATACAAATACATCAAAAAAAAGGTGATATAAAACCCTAACATGCACAAATAGTAATTTTAAATACAAAAAATATTTTATATAGGACAAAAGCATTGATCCACGGATAGAAGTGTCAACATGTTGACGTAAGTATTTAGGCCTCCATAAATAGTATTTCAAAAATTTGATGACTCGATTTTGGGCACATCTATAAATAAATTAATTATTATTTATTCTTCACATTACAATTATCATAATACCAATTAGAATTTTACTTTCTATATTTGGTAATTTTCAAGATTCAACATATTATGTTATATAAATTAATTTAAATTAGCTTGCTTTAGAATAGTTTTATTCATCCATTTGAATAGGATATTCTACCCCTTTAACCCTCACCATACAAACCTAAAAATGGCTAATCACAATCCACTTAGTGTTCATATTCCTAAGTCCACAACCATTACCAAACCCTTATATCCTAAAAATAATCAAAAATATAGTGATCCTTATACAAACACTCATGACTCATCATGAGGACAATATTTGAGAAGTTTGAGAATGATAATACATAATTTTGGTGTCTTATACCACCTCAATTAAAAAATTCAATGGGGGAATGCTTTGTAAGCATGTTATCCACACTTATTTAATATCCAACATCTTCAATTTTTTGTGCATTCATGTTTTGGAAACATATCCTCCACATTGGTACTTATATTAGTTTTATATTTTTCCTTATATAGTGGGGACATGATTTAGAACAATGTCCTCCACACTTACATAGTTATCTAAATTGACCAAAGAACATAATTATATGATTTATATTGACATCTGTGGCATAATTCTATACAATGGTACCATTTTTATGCATAGTTTTAGCATGAGACTTATCTAAGGTGCATATGTTATGCAATATATGCATTATAATTCAAAATTCAAATCAATTTCAAATTCTAAAACTATTTCATGTATTTATTGCTATAAAATTTTATGAAATTTATCGAACCAATGTAATACAGTAGTTGGTTCACCTTTTGGTATGGTTGAGGTAATTAAATCACTAAATATTGCTAAGTTTTTAGGTTGGATTTGATCATCAAACCTCACTAGTTTATAAGAATCATTGTGTTACATGGTTGAGATAATCTAAACTTCCAAGTGAAACTCACCTTTGATCCAAAGTTAGAGGCATGTGCCTTCTAATATCTCTCTCTATCTCTTTGGATATATGCACTTTAAATATTCATCTATATTCATCCCAATCTCAATTTTAGAGCCTTATAATGATACGTATTTTGATAAATAACTTGCCAATCAAATATGGCCAACAAACCTTACAATGGAGGGGTGGGACATTGGCTAAGTGCCAACTAATACTAAAGATTCCCTTGAAATGACATTTATATAGATAAATTTAATATCTAGTTGGTATATCCAACCTTATCCATAGTGGGCAGGGGTTAGAGGTTCTAAAGGAGGTAGAGCCTTTGTCCTATTTGTGGTAGATAGGGCCTCTTCCTCAGTAAAAAGTGGATAAGCATATAGGTTTTTTTTTACTTGCCTCTATATGATAGACTAACCTTTCCCATGGTTTAATCCTTGGGTCCATCGCTTCTTCATGGATCTATATATTGATTCCCCCCTCATCCTCTGTAGGTTCTCTTATCTATCAAGGATATGAGCTTCCCATATAGATAGAGCTCTCTTTATATCTAGATAATTATATGTTATCTTTATATATAGATATAGATATATATATCAATTGGGGAATAAAACACAAGGCCTAAGGGAAAATTCCCCTAGGTAGATTGGTTTACTACACCCTATCATATGCCTTCATTCTCAATCTATTACTTTATTAACAATTGTGCTTCACTGGGTGCATATATATAAGGGGATCCTTGGGGGAAGGAAGATGATAGATGTATTTTTTGGGTAATGACTATGACTACACTAAAATATAGGGTTTTGATAAAGGCTATTCCATTAATCTAATCATGTTTTGGTGTGAATTTTGGATATATTGTTTATCATATGCCCATATATCTCATAATGAGGTCATTCTAAGTGATTATCAAGATTCTAGATAAACGGTTGGTTATTTTTCACTTGGATATTTTTTATTCAAGGGTGGGAAGGGAAATATTAAAGGTTCAAGTGTTTATAGAGATAGGGGTTTTAAAAGTAGGTAGATATATATGGGGGATAGTATTTTATGGATTGAGAGTGATATAATAGATTAGATCTATAGCCATATAAATACCCCTCATGTGGGATGCCTCACAAATCCATCAACTTGAAGACATTGTGTTATATTTGATTTTGATTAGTGTGAGTAGGCTAGATCCCATATCCATGACCATTGATATTTAATACCGAGAGGGAAAAAACTAAATCAAGTGAAAGGTTTTCTAAGGGTAGTTTATCTCCAATTTTATTTTAATAAAAATGAATATATTGATATAACTATCACACACACACACACACACACACACACACACACACACACACACACACACACACACACACACACACACACACACACATATATATATATATATATATATAACTTGACTATTATAGATTTTTCCCTATATCTATATGGTATTTATAGCTTATCTATTGATTGGAATCTACATGTAGGCCCTATATCTAGATGGGGATCGCATTGTATGGTCGATTAAAATTCTCCCTTTATCTATATAGGGAGTCTATTAATAGAGAGGGATTAATTAGATATATTGGTCTCTCTATCTATATTGGATTGATCATATAGATATTCCCTTAGATTTAGATAGTTATTATCAATTGGAAAACTAATTGATCATTAGAGACAGGACCAACTATGAGCATCTGGGATTGATTGAGCACATAGATAGTCCCTTAAATTTTATTGGCTATTCTCGATTGGGCCTTATCCCTCCCCTTGCTTTTCCTTTATATATATTGGGATGGGGATGGGGATCCTACTAATTCATATTGATAAAATTGACCCAACTATATATGAGGTTATATATAGTCGATTGAGCCTAATGATTGATTAGGATAGATACATATAAATATGTTCGATTGGGATTAAGAGATAAAGACTAGCTATTTTTTATTTAGTTTGATAAGCTATGAGGATATATATAATTGAATAAAAAACATTATTTAAAAATTCATTTCTCATTCCATCTATCATGAATCAAGCTTCCCTTGCCAACAAAATAGGCTAAGTAGGTAGGTCATAGCTACGTAGGTAGGTAAATAATATATGTAATCTATATATCAAGAAACAAGCTTCTCTTGATAGCTAAGAATCAATTATATACATTAAAAATAGGTATGACAAGAAAAAAGCTATACATTAGGAAGGAAGTTTCCCTTACCTTATCAGGTAGGGAATAGCTAAGTAGGTAGGGTAAGAAAAATCTATCTATCAGAAAGTAAGCTTCCCTTGATATCCATGCATTAATCTAAAATTAAATCAAAGATATATACTGAAATGAAAACTTCCCTTAATATTTTTTCCTTAATCCCTTGATATCAATTGAGAAGGAAATATTCCCTTGATATGTTATTAGGTGAAACAAAGTCAGATATCAAAAAGGCAAGCTTCCATTGTCCTACTCCTTGGAATATATGAACTAGGTAGGAAAATATTCCATTACATTAATAGGTAAGGAAAATTTGATATCATGGTAGGGCCTTCAGAATGGTTCCCGCTATATATCTATGGTAGGGACCCCATTCCTATGTTATCCTTTGATATACTATATTTGGGACTAAGGAATATTCAAATTATGATAAGAACCTAGTTTGGCCTTTAGGGCCCATCGGGCCTTACTCAAACTCTATGTGGTCCCTCTTTGATACACTAGATTAAGGCATATGCCCTTAATTCATTTTATATATTAATTTGGGTATAGATCAAATTGGGTTTAGAAACACACTTTATCAGCTACCAAATTGGTAACTACCTATCTATCTATTTATATAGGCATGGATCACCATATAGATTTTTGATTTCCACTACATAATCAAATGATATCTATGAGTTCCTTATTTGTGTGAAAGAGGATGAGTGAAATAATATTTTCTTTGGGACTTATTTTAGTGAGTAAAATTTTGAATTAGAACATAATCCAAACAATCAAAGTGGGAAGCTTTTACACCCACCATCAAGTTATTAGAGGGAGTGATTAAGGATGAGGAGGTGATGCAGGATAATTTATGGTCTTGATAAATCTTGCATCATAAAAAATAGAGTGCATTCTTATTTTTTATTATTTGCTTCTTTATCTCTATTTTGGTGTGATTCATTAAGGAAGGTTGTTTCCTTGATGTCCATGTGGCCATTATATTTGTGTCTTATTTGTGTATGTGATTAAAACTTTGGATTTTAACATTCACTCATATATAATTATGTTTATCTTAGATTTTTGGTCAAAATTCTCAACATTTTATGTTGGTTGGTTTTCTCTTTGGTGAGATGTTGTGACTTGTGCTTTTTTATTCATATTGCATTAAGCAATTTGGTCTTGGTGAATTGTTTTGTTCACTTCCTATGTTATTTGAGTCTTTTTTACTTGATTTGAACTTTGAATTTTCTTTGTGGACTTGTGTCTTTTGCATAATCCTTAAATATATTTGGAAAATAAAAACTCGCATGGGTCTCTAGATTCCTTTTATGTTACTTGATAGTGGTAATCAAAGTGGTTAAGCCCACATAAGTCTTAGAATCTCCTTGTTTTATATCCTTTATTGATCATATTTATTCCATTAATGGAGTCTCTTGATGACTCAATTAACAATTTATTATGCTATTTAGGACTGAACACCTACACAAGTATGTGTTTGAAGATAAGTCTTCAAAAAATGAGTCATCTAAGCTTAATTCCATACTAAGCCTTGAACATGTTAAGTTTTTTCACACAGTGGTATGCAATAAGGTAAGCCATGACTTGGTCGTTAAGAATCAACATGGTATTTTACTATGTTGTTCAAAGTTTGGAAGCCCACAAACATCTTCTATACATACAATTTTTTTCACAATGTTAAATTATTTATGTAAATATTTCTGGAGTGATGAACAAGGCATATGTTCTAAGTTGGTGCTATGCTTTATCTAGAATTGACTGAGTATCATGCTTATTCAAATTGGCTCTTAGCTCCTAGATGAAACCTAACAAGTCTGCATTGTGTATAATACTTAAAATCCTAATTTTTATTCTATTAAAAAACATATTCATTGTCTTTTATTATGCTCTATGTAAAATTGCATTTGAACCACCTATAGGTGAGTAATGGGTTTGGTCTTTCCTTTATGTCGTGTGGTTTTGGAAAACACATGTGATGATGTAAAGAATTGGAATAAGATAAATAGATGGGATGATAATTTCATAAAATGCCCATTCTCATCCTTATAATCAAATAAACATTTCATTGGAGGAATGAATTGGAAAAATAGAAGAAAAGATCAAAATTTCATGAGATTTTGATTGTCTTTTTCTAGGAGGTCTGTTAAACTGCCATTACAAGAAAGAGGTTAGTGTATGACATGTAGGTGTTTATTTATTATTTTCCTCTATGTTGTGTATGTAAAAATATTAATAGTGGCATTGATTAAATCAAAATTATGTTTTGTTAATGCTAGTATTTGATCTCTTTTATGTAAACATAAATTGTTTGACAAAATTCCTATGTGTTTGTTTGTGATATTGAACCCATACAACATGAGAGCTAATAGTAAAAATTAAATAGTCTCCCCCTCCTCATGTGTGTTCCAAGAGGGATTAGGAGGGAGTGAGTAGGGATGATGAAGGATAATAAGGGAATCATTAGGAATGATAAGGGATAGTGAGGGTCAATGAAGGAGTGATTAAGGATGATAAGGGAGTGATTATGGATGATGAGGGATGGTGAGTTTTAAAGATGTAGTAATTAATGATGATGGAGTGACTAAGGATGATGAAGGATGATGAAGTAGTGATTAAAGATAATGAAGGATGGTAAGGTTTAATGAGGGAGTTGTTGAGATCAACATACCCCATTTTTAAAAAAATGAGGATCCCATGAAAAATATAAATCATTCTCCCTAAGATGTACCTCACCTTTAGTATCGCATGTTTAAAACCCACTTTTTATGACTTAAAATATTTAATAATCATGTTAGTTCATGAAAAATATTAATGAGGTATTTTAAATATTTCATTGATATATAATTCATTAAATTTCCTCATAATTGATCTTATTTAGAGGTGCTCTTACAAGGGGTTACATTCAAAAATCCAAGATACAATCCCTGGAACTTGATGAAGGTTGATTAATCAAGGTTTCTAGAATCATAATTTGGATTTAATTATAATAAAATTCACATGTGGGACTATGGTATACCTTAATCTTAAGTTTTAGAATAAATTCAAAATCTGATTTTATGCTCGAGGTTTTAAAATTATATACTTGTCCCTTTTCTTTTTATCTCAACATGACTTCTAAATTTTGTACTATTTCATTTGGTAGGAACCCTGATGCCAGCTTAGCTTCAAATGACATGCAGCAGTGTTGCATGTATTAGTGACTCAATTACATAAGCTTCAAAATTTATCACATATCTTTTCACTTTTGAAAAACTATGTGACAATGCAACCCAATGGGAGTTTTCCACTTGTCACCCAGTCATGACATTTCATATTATGAAGGAGTTGTAAAGTTTGTGACCCTAAAATTCAATCAGAACATGTCATGTGGCATCTAGTCATGACCTTCTAAGGCTTTTGTTATTTTATAGGTCTCACAATAATGTGATCCTATCACATTATACCACTTGGCACTCAATCATACCCCATAGTTAAGATGCAATATTTCAATTTCATAATGCAGAGATTATATGGCAAGATGACACCTTGTAGTAAGTTGTTTAACCTTGGGTAGCTAGAGGTGACTTGGAAGCCACATATCAGTTGGGAGTAATGAGCTAAAGATTAGTGGACCCATATCTCATGATAATAATATGATTAAAGGAGGATATAAAACCCAATGATTGCATGATCAAATTAAAACGTGACACTTGGTGAAGTGTCATGACATTTGGGTCCATTAAGAATTTCATATAACAAAGTTACACGATAACATAAGCCAATAAGAGAATTCCACTTGGTAGACCAAAAAAATTTATGAAGCCACATAATTTAAAATATGAAATGGGATCTATTCATGCAATAATTAAAGACAAACAATCCAATCAAAATATGACACTTGGCAAAGTGTCATGCCTTCCACCTGGATGGTTTGATATTCAAAATAAAAGGTTAAAATGCCCAAGAGGGTGTGAAGTGTTGAGACACGTGGATAAAACAAGGGTATCTATTGGCTAATTTCATAAATTAAAGTTATGATGCCATGTCAAATCAAAAACGAAGAGCCACCCTAGCATTAAATAAAGGAAATTTCAAACACTTTCCATTAATGACTCACCTTGTTTAGATTAAATTCTGAATTTGGAGTTGAATGCTTATTACCTCATAAAAATAGGTTCCCCTTTAGTTACTACTTGTTATTATTTGAAGCATTCTATGAGTTTTTTAAAGAGTTCTAAATATCCCTCCACTAGGAAATCAAGTTGCAAGCTTGTTGATCATAGACTTTTAAACCATAGTCAAAGCTGAAGCATCTAAATTTAATAAGCAAGAATAAATCTCATTCATCTACTCTTACGAGAAAAATGTAATCTTTCAAGATACTAGATTTAACTCTATTGCATTGGCTACTGAGGATAATCATTACAATGACTTCTTTTACCACGTAGAGAACACTATGAATAAAAATAGTGACAGTGAAAAAGACATGAATGAGGTTGAAGATAGACTAGAGATTTTGGTACTCAAGTCTGTGAGTTTACATAAAGCAAAATCTAACCTAGAGTTATTACCTTGTGTATACTTATCCTACCATATGTTCTTTTATTTTAAATTCATTGATAATATTATTAAGTCTTTAAATTTAGGCCAAGATATTACCTTCATAGTTGGGTTAGCCTTTCAGTCTTACTATGATTTTCCCAAACTAGAGATTAAGTAAAATCAAGGGACTTTGACTCAATGGCTTCATATCCATAATATTAGGGATTTTTTAAGGGACTAGGCTAAGAACAAAGGATAGTTTGTGTGCAAAATTATAATTATCCAAATTCTCATCACATAGTTTAGAAGAGGAATAAGAATGGGAATGGCAATGATGAACCAGTTGAATGGGGCTAAGAACGTAGGTCATGTGGATGAAAAATGGATCCCACTTCTATCCATTATAGTCAATGATAGAAAAGTTAGTGGTCCAAATTAGAAAAGTTATGGCCAACCAGGGAGACCATTTTTACATGATGTCCTACTTAGTGGATGTCATTTGTGCCATTCAAAAATTTCCTCAGATCACTAATTGGGACCTAAATATGAAATGGAATATCCCTCATAACTTCTCAAAGATCAGAATATAAAAGTATAAACAAGATTTAAGGGCCATATCTAAACATTTCTATCCCATAGTATATAGGGTAATCCATGAAAATCCCATGCCCATATTATCAAAAGAAATCATAATAATCCAAAAGACATTGGGATCTTATTGGTATTACCTAGATTACACAGTTTTTAGGGAGGTTGACATCAAGTTATCCCCCTAGGTTTCCCATTATAGTGCTAGATAAGTTGGTTGATCAATAAATTGCTTATCAATTATACACAAGGATGGATGGGTTGTGTAGGAACAAAAAAAGAGGATTGATTCATCCTCAATTATATAATATTAGCTAGTTTTGGATAGAGAACTATAATTATATCATTATAGCTTCCTTTAAACTCAAAAAAGGATGATGATAAATAGTGGGACTCATACCACATAGCTTTCAAACATTGCATCAAACACAGGTCAACCTTGAGAATTTCCTACCACCATTAGCCTGGGGATGAGGATAGGTTCTATGTTAATGTTGCAAATGATTAAGAGGTGAAACAAAGGTTAAAATTTGATAATATTACACTTGTTAGGGGTAGACTAGAAGATGATGAATATTATGAAGTTTTCAAGTATGAAAGTGCTCGACCAGGTGCATCCACATCTACAATTTAGATTATTGGTGTTAAGGAAGAGAGACTGACTGACCCTCAACTAAGTTAGATAATATTACAAGCATTTTCTCCCACTTTGGTTAATGGAGAAGTCGAGCCTAAGAAACACACTAAATAGATCTCTATTTTAGAAGCAACATCTATCACCCCATCCCAAATTCAAAATGTTGCCTCAATGCCTGCAAAACCTTCAATGGTGCCTCATTCATCTTTGGTTGGGGATTTAACATCACCAACACCAAATGACATGAACTTAATGCCCTATATACCCTTCATTAGTACTATAGTCAGGCCTATGACTATACCCTTGAACACATTAAATCCTTATGTTATGTCATCTACCTCAAAGGTCATTGTAATGGCTAATTTATCCCCAATTTTGCCCAAGCCCATGCCTAGGCATGGTCCCCAATTGCACCATGGATGGAGGCCTACTATTTATATACCACAAGTTTATTTATTCCTAGCAAGTACTCTAACTAACACTAATTATTTATTTTACTCATAGGTAACACCTCCCATCCCATCACCTAGTTCTACCTTCATCCTAGTCACTTCCATAGTTACCTCTCAAACATATGCATTCTAAGGATTTGCACTAGCTCCTTAGTTACCACCATCCACTTAGCCTCAGGGTGATATATCAGATAAGTCTTGGATAAAAGAGATGTAGTTAGAAATAATGGAAAGGTAGGAATTAGTTATAGTAAACCCTCTATAGGTCTCCCTAAAATTTTCAAGGAATATGGAGCTATGAAAAGGGTACCCAAAATAAAAATGACTCATCTAGATCAGTCAGTTATATGTGAATCCCAAGAAACCTTATTTACCCTCACTAAGAAGAAGAAAGCTAAGCATGGCTAGTAGTAGCGATAATATGTATAAGACTCCCTCTTAGTTCTAAATTCATATGGTGATGTGGCCACCGAGTTGGTGAAAGGGTTGTAGTAAAGGATAACTAAGTTAGAATAGCAAAATAAAGCCACCTTACCAGAATAAATTATTGCCAAAGTGGAATGGGAAATTAAGGTTATGTTTGATACTCTAAATACTTTATCTCAATATAAAGTAAAAGGAGATGAGGTTTATAAAAAAATTCTTATAGAAAATAATACCTATGGGAATTATGATATTAAAGTGATCAACTTGGTTAAGTTGATTAGGTTAAATAAATTTGAAGAACTAAATCTAATACCCTTAGAGGATTTGAACATTGCTCAGTCCTACATCATTAGAAAGAAGAAATACTTAAATCAATGGATTGATGATATGAGATCCTTGGGCCAGTCTTTTACTCAGTAAGGTGACCAAGTTACAACTCTACTCAAGAAGATTGAAATCACACACCTTTAAAATAGAGATGGTACCATCATCAGCAAAGATGCTTTTAGATATCAACTCCAAAATTTCATTATCAATTTCAAAAAATGGGCTCTAGCTTGAGGATTAACCTCTGGATAAGAAATGGTGGATTTAGAAGCATCAGCTAATCAAAGACTAGAAAGGGGAGTAGCAATAAATGAATCCATAAGACCTTTCTTAGATAAACATGATGCAATGTTAAATTTAACTATCAAACTACTAAAGGAACCCATCATAGACCTGAAATTAATTGACAAATATTATAGGAAGTGTTCTAAGGCATGAAGGGAGCAAATAGAAGATAAAAATTATGTGGATAACCAACCACATATGGTCACCATAAGAGCTTCTTCTTCTTCATCCCCTCTACGAGCTTCTTCTTCTTCAACCGCTATAGTTTCACTTTTCTTTTCTACTATATTGGGAGCTCCATCATCATCAATAGTAGGAGGATCCCAATTTGGTACTATGGGGTCAAAAAAACATTTTGTCAGGGTTTTTATTTGATAAATTTAATATTATAGTATGTTGTAAGAAGATTCCATCTTTGAATAGGGAATTTTTTTTGTGTTTTTAGAACATAAGGAACTTTTATCTGATGATAGTTGTCATGTATTTGATTATATTATAGCTGATGAAACCATATTAGGCATTTGAAGAGGCTTATATATAGGGTTTTCCCCCCTCAATTGTTTTTTAGAATAGAACTTTGTGGAGTTAATGTAAATAGAAAGAAGAATTCTAGGAATTTGTTCACTATTTCATTGCTTTCCATATTTTATTACTTCTCAAACTTTGTAAATGATAGATGATTTTAATTTCTAATGGTTAAAACTAATAGTAGTGCTTCTAAGATAAAAATTATGTGGAAAACCAACCACAGATGGTCACCATAGGAGCTTCTTCTTCATCATCCCCTTTAGGAGCTTCTTCTTCTTCTTCAACCGCTCTAGTTTAACTTTTCTCTTCTACTATATTGGGAGATCCATCATCATCAATAGTAGGAGGATCCAAATTTAGTATTGTGGGGTCAAAAAAACATTTTTTAGGGTTTTTATTTGATAAATTTAATATTCTAGTATGTTGTAAGAAGATTCCATCTTTGAATAGGGAATTTTTTTTGTGTTTTTAGAACATAAGAAACTTTTATCTGATGATAGTTTCCATGTATTTGATTATATTATAGTTGATGCAACCATATTAGGCATTTGAAGAGGCTTATATATAGGGGTTTCCCCCCTCAATTGTTTTTTAGAATAGAACTTTGTGGAGTTAATGTAAATAGAAAGAAGAATTCTAGGAATTTGTTCACTATTTCATTGCTTTACATATTTTATTACTTCTCAAACTTCATAAATGATAGATGATTTTACTTTCTAATGGTTAAAACTAATAGTAGTGCTTCTAATTCATCTTGCTAGTTTGTGATTTCTATTATTATAATAAAATTTGTCTATTATGATATGTTTCTATTGTAAATTTCAAGAGTTTACATAGAGAAAGAGCTAAATAAATAATTTAATTCACACAATAATAATATATTCTTATATTATCTCTAATTAATCTCATTATATTACATGTTATTATATAGCCATAGTAATAAAAGAGAAATTTCCAAAATAATAGGAAGACGTAACAATAAATAACCCTGTAATAAACATGGGTATAACCACTTTAACCACTAACCTATATATGTTATCAATATCATAAATGTTATTTACCATGTTACCATACAGTAACTTACACATAGTAAATTTTGATTTACCAACCTATAAATTTCCTATGTAAACATTATCTATAACATTCACCCCCCTAATGTTGACATGATACAACATAACTCCTTTTTCTACTGTAACATGTTGCACAAGTTTGCCTCATAATCTGGATCAAAGAAAGTCATGTAAACTTCCAACTAGCTGATTATCTTGTTTCACATGACCATAACTATGTGAAGGAATGCATCCCACATTTACTCCATGAAAATAACACATTCAGCATTCCACCAATGGATCATCTTCATAAATAAGGAAGGCAGTTAGAGGACTGCTACACTAGTAAAATTTTATCTACCTTTTTACATCTATGGTTTTATGGATAGACCACCAACCCTTTCCAAATCTATGAGTGTTTTAATAAACTTATAGACACACTCTACAATGTTTTCTACTAGGATTTTTTTTACATATTCTACACACCAAATTGGTACTGAAAGAAAAGACACATTGAATGTCACATTTGTCCTTGTAAGAAATCAACTTCTTACTTGTAGTCACTATGTACGATCATGCCACTAAATCTCACACATAAAATAAGACTATCTCTACCACTAGTAGTGTTCCTTGACTTTAGTCAATTTGGTTCTGAATGGAAACTAAAACATTACTCTATGTTCTCCTCCCATAATGTGAACATTTCCAAAAATAACAAATACACTAAAAAAACTAAAATCCACACCATGCTGAAATGAAATACACACCACATAAAGTCACCAAAATATTGATGTGGCCCCATCATTGGTGACTGATGAGAGGTCACTAAAAGACCTCCATCCTCTAGTATTCGATACTACTTACTTAGTGTATAAAAATTTATTTTTTAAATGCCATCTATACTAATTTGTTATAAGATGTTGTTTTCTTGGTTGAGCATCCTCCAATTCGGTGTCTCCTTCATAACCAACTTCAAAATTATTTTGAATTTTGATGTCTTGATTTTGTATATTGTGGATGTCAATTTCCACTAAAAGTGCATCCATTACAATTCCAATGCAAGATTTTGAATCTTTACTCATTTTTTATTTTGACAAAAAACTCTAAGCCTAAGTGACTTTGACTTTTTCAACATAAGGACACTTTGAATTTTCCAGCTTGACTCTTTTACCTTAGAAATGAATCTAAACTCTAACATTACCAAATTATAATATGAATTGGTTTAACATATAAAAATTAAATAGAGACACCTATTGACTCAATTGACTTATTATTCTTTTGATGACATACAACATCAATAGACCAAAATACTAAACCTATAAAAATTTTAAACTAAATGATGTTGACATTACTAAATGATACTTTTATTAAAAAAATCATGCTATTAAACTCTTAGTAATCAAATCACTATATAAAAAAACTACATAAAATTATAGATTCATAAAAAATTAATGACTTATTGAAAAATATTAATCTTAAATAGAAGACTCGACTACCCAAATATAACTAACTACCAATTGTTCAAGCCATTGGGTTGGATTCAAACATAAGGTGGAAGTTGATGCAATTTTGGTTGACATAGTGTTGACCTCTGTGATTGACAAATGGAATTTAATGAAAGCTCAAGAGTACTAGAAGGCATAATTGCATGCAATGGAGAATGAGTACTTAGCAATCATCATACATCTCCCCTCTTTGAACAGTATATCTAAATGGAAATATCTACAACACCAAATGTAATACCACATAAGAATTGATAGAAAGAATTTCTTGGAATACCTAATCACCAAATGTGAGTGCCTAATCATAAAAACAAAGATCTCACCAATATCTTGAATGCAAAAATAAATAAGTGATAGACTTGGCTGAGATGATGACTAAAAATTTATAACGATGCCACAAAACCTTTTGTGCAATTTTTTTAGACCTAATGTTTTTATTTCTACATAGGTGTTCCACTCAAAATTAGTGAACCACTAGATGGTGTTGGAACCAATCTACATTGGTTTTAACCTTCCTATAATGTAATGTTGGGTGAAAACAATCTAAATCTAGCTTCTTTATTATCCAAAAACAATCCAAGTAGAATTATTCTTCCTCATTAGATGGGATGAATCATATGACAACTACCCCTATGAATAAATCATTTTCCCATCACAAGATTTGCTCGCTCTGATACCACTATTGTAAATTACAAGATTTTACATAGAGAAAAATCCAAACAAACAATTTAATTCACACAATAATAATATATTCTTCTATTCTCTTTGATTAATCTCATTCTATTACTTACTATTATATAGCCATATCAATAGCAAAAAAACTTCCTAAATAATAGGAAGACATAATAACAAATAACTTGATAATAGACATGGGTATAACCACTCTAACCACTAACCTATATATGTATATCACTATGGTAAAAGTTATTTACCATCTTACTATATGGTAACTTACACAGTATATTATGATTTACCACCATGTAAATTTCCCATGTAAACATTATTAATAACAGTTTCTCTTTTACTCTACAAATAAATGTGCTTAAGGAAATTTATTATGGGTAGCCATTTTTAAGACATACTTCTTAGATATGTGCATTTTATTCACCCTAGAATCACCACTGCATTTATGACATTTTGAGTCAAGCACTAGAATTTCAAGAATGATAATTTTATCTACACTGTCATCAGAAAGAACCAAAAGAAATCTATTGGCATTCTTTATTACAAGGAAAATTTTATTTTCTACTCAACCCTTCTTTCATTTTTTTATTTTTTTAACATGAATCACCTTAGTTTACTACTCACTATAAATATTCCGTTGCTTGTTAGAGTTTGGGCAATAGTTGGTAAAAATATAAAACAATTTTCACCATAACAACAAAAAGAAATCTCAAGTAGATTGTGTCACTAAAAATTTACTACTATCCCTACAGTAGGGTATGCTTGTAAGCTAAAGGTGGTAGTCATATAACCATTCCATCAAAATTTAATTAATCCCTACATTCTTCTAGTACCTACACAATAAAATAAAATATATTACTCTATTGTTAACATTACATCTTCGACATAGATGTAAGTCAACAGGATAAATAAGCTGGCACTAGAAGGAGGGCCCTTAGATTTTCCTCTTTGTTTGTTTGTAAGTAAAATTATAGTGTATTTTGGTTTAAATATAGAATAATTTCTTTAAATATACAAATATTGGTATAAACACTACAGATTCATTTAATTCATAAGAGATCTTTGCAACCTCTGAAATATATTTATGAATGTGTGTTTATTTCAAAACATCTTTGAAATATTGGTTCAAGTTTGGAGACATTATGCCATTACCCCTCTGATCTATTTAAATTTCATCTGAAGGCATTAAAGATAGGCATGTCATTGAATTATTCAAATATATCAAGCTTTGTTTCATCTATACTTTCAAGGGTCTACATAATTTGAACTAAGGACTTTAGATCTATGTAAAATGAGTGTAAAGGTCAGTGTATGATTGATTATTTATGTCAAATATCACTAAACCAAGGCTCTAGAAATCTAAATTAGGTTTTTTCACATAGCATTAAGATATTCTTCACATTTCACTATAAAAATGTTTTGATAAGCATAATACACTGAAGGTTACTTGAAGTATTTTTTCTAATATTTATTTTTAAAGATTAGACCAAAATTTTGATGATAATTTTATGCAAGCTCTGAAGTTTTGAAAGATTCAGATTGAAAAAGGTGAAATAGGATCACTCTACCTAGTTATGGACCACTTTATGGGGTTCCTCTATGGTAATTTATCCAATCTTTACCTTATTTATCAATATTTGAATAACCTTTGTGGTATTGTTAATTTTTGGTACTGGTCTTTTGCATAACATCCTAGAGTTACCTACTGTTTAGACTAGATCCCGCTCTAAAACTAGAGTTACCCTTGGATATTTTGAAACCCATCACAAAACTAGAGATAATGAAGGAAGATGTAGGAAGTCCAAATCCCAACCTACCTCTCCAGTAAACTAGAATCCCCATCCTTTATTCCACATCCACCTCATCATGACATGGTTAAGAGGATCTTTTGTGAATGTGCCCAACCATGTACATGAATTTCCTAAGAACCTTGAAAAGTACCTCCCCCTCTTCAACCCATCTGGAGGTATAACTATTTAATATCACATAAATTTATTTAAGGAATCTCTTAAGCTTTTAAACATCATCCATGAAGATGTACCCTATACACTCTTCTCATTTACCTTCAGGGAAGCAGCCTACAACTAGTTCCTCAATTTGCCATAGAATTCCATCATAAGGTAAAACTAATTTAATGATACCTTCATTGCATAATTTAAAATGTTCATTAGCCTTGGTATTATTTACAAACAATTCATTGTCCTAAAATGAGACCTGGGTAAGCCGATAAGAACTTTTAATACTAAATTTCAAGAGATGTATAGCCTCACCACATCTCTTTATTAGCCTATAGATGACATGGTACTTTAAATTTATAAAAACACCCTAGACCCAATGAATATTATATTTCTATGTAGGGCCATGAATATGAATATTCTACCACTCACCTATGTAGAGGCCATACACATCAATGAGCATATACATCTACAAGGCATCCTGCCTTTGCTATCCCAAACATCAACCCAGCCTTACCTACTCTGAACCTAGTTCTAAACATAAATCATAACATGCCTACATTAAATCAAATACCTCCCCTCAATTAATTACCATTAAGACATGTAGCTCTTGATCAACAACTAGGATTCTGTAATCAGTCTAATGATGGGGCTCATCCCCAAAATAATAGTCAATATTTAATCCCTATTAACAAATATAATACCCAAAATGTTACCTAGAACCCAGCCTAGAAAACTAAACATGATTCCTCAAATAGAGACTTAGACATAATTTATAGAATGGTCCAAAAACTAGGTAGTGACTTTCTGAACTTATAAAGGTAAATGGGAAATATGGGGAAAAGTTCTAATAGAAATTACACATTTCAAAAGTACAATAAACATTTCTATTGGTCTAACAATAATAACAAAAACAACAATAAGCCCTCATCTAATAAGCTACCTAAAATAAATATATATGAATTGGCATTGCCCAATTGGTATAAGTTTCATAACATGACCTGACACAAAAACCTGGACTACATAGAATTTTGTTACACCTTTGAAAGATTCAAATGTGAGATAGAATGTTATGAATTTATCCTAAATAATTAAATTAATACTAGTAATTATGGAGATATGTGGGCACCAAATAATGGGTCCAAAGCTACCAAAATAGCCCTTATGTTTGAAACTTAAGAGTTTTTAAACCAAGAAGAGAATGAGCCTAAAAGCAACACAGATGATATCCATGCTTTCCAATAATACCAAAAGAACAATTATGCGTTGAGGAATAGATCTCAAAAGTAACCTATGATAACTTCTACACCACCCAACAAAGTTGACACTCCCATAGATCATAGAACAAATAACAATCCTCATCCACCTAAGGAAAGGATACTTAACCAACTATAGAGATTGCTACAAATAGATCCAAAGGTGGGTACAATATTGTGGAAGATATGTAGAAGATTAAATATAATATTATCTTGCATGAGCTTACTCAAATCACTAAGCAATGTGATTTACTATAGAAATTATTAATGATAAACTAGACAAAGGTAAAGCCAAATCTACAAATGTAAATGTGGTAATGTATAAGAGTAAGGCTGAGGTTCCTCCATTTCTATTGACTATTAGAATTTTTGGAAAGAATGTGCATATTTATTTACTTGATTATGGGGCATCTACTAACATAATTCCTATAGGTATTTTCAAAAAGTTGGGATTAAATCCAATCAAGTTTGATCAATTAGACAAGTCAAAGGTCAAGGTGGTGGGAGAACTATTGAACATTCATATGCAAATAGATCATGAACCTAGGATTCAATAATTCATCAACATTCAATTCATATAAATCTCATAATCATATGAGATTTTTTTGAGTAGAGACTAGATAAAATCCCTAAACAAATACATGTCAATAGATTGCTCACACATCTGGCTACCTTGGAGAGGTATGCCTAATCAAATCTGGATCGAGCAAGAGTCAAGAATAAAGTTTATGATTACATAGTATAATGCCAAGAATGAGAAGGTGAATTTCTATTCCACAGACTTAGGCATATATGTTTTTTATACTATTGATTCAAATGAAAACAACCTAGTAACTACAAACTAAAGAATATGGATGATGTACTTTGATGACGTGAGATATAAACAAGGTTCAGGGGTAGGTATTATATGAACAAAACTAGTCAATAAATTATATTTGGCATCAAATAGACTTCAATTTACATGCACTAATAATATTATAGAATATGAGGCCTTGATCCTAGGACTTCAATTCATCATCAAGCACAAGGTAAGGAAATTATTAGTCTATGGTTATTCAGAATTAGTCATTAAATAGGTATGTAATCAATATCAATGCAATATTTCTTATTTAAATAAATATAAATTTAGATACTAGGATTTGGTTGAGAGTTTAAAGCATTTAATATTGCCTTTTTACCTAGGGATCAAAATTAGTTGGCTTATGTTTTGGCTTCTATAGTATTAAATTTACCCTCACCTAAGGCTATCAAATTATAGAAGTTTGCAGTCAAAATGATACCTTGCCCTTCCATGCCAAATAATGTCAGTAACTTTTAGGTGTTTGATGATGATAAAAAATCATTATTTATATGACTAGTTATAGAGTCTTTAAGCCACACATAATTGATGAGCAGGAAGAAGAGTTTA
>JARHVA010001385.1:2712500-3142500 GCA_037957365.1 Torreya grandis
CATTATAAAAATAATAAATCCACTTTATCAATCATGAATCAATTAAGTTGAGAATATGTGATCTATTCTATCTAACAGATAAAACCTATGAGTTAGATAATCTCTTGAAGAACAAAAATCTGATTCAGTAAATATATATTTGTTCCAAGTATATCTTACTTCCTTGATATAATATTCTCCAAGTTTACATCAAGAAACAACCAAAAATATAAAGAAAATATTTGAGAAAAAGATAAAATATTCAAACATATAAATAATCAAAAGAGAAACACAACAAACAACAACCACTTAAGCAACTACAAGAACCTAATCTAAACTAAAGATAAACTCAAAAAAAGATAAAAGCTTAAGAATGACAATATTCTAAAACCTATTTTAAATATAAATTAATCTAATAAACTATAAAATAGCTATTAACTACAACTTGTGAATCTAAACCAAATAAAAATGTAATAACAATCAAAATATTTAGAAACTAATTAAGATTAAACCTAAACACTTAAAAGTTCATAAACTTTAAAAATAACTAAAAGAAAATTCAAGTCAAAAGAAAGATCTATTACTATCTAATCTAAAGGAAGTACAATAAATAAACTAAGGAACTAATTAAACTCTAAAAATAGAAATGGAACTTGAAAATAATCTAAGGAAAGAACTAAGAAATAGAAGTAAAACCCAGATTCAAAAGAAAATTAAAAATAAAATTGTATTGAAGTTAGAGTCAAAATATATTACAATAAGGTGTGCAAGTCTAAAATAGAGAGTCACCTTAGCAAAAAAAGATAACTTTTTTGAGAAAACCAACATTCTTCCTTTACAATGACTTAAGTGACAACTCTACAATCAAAATAGATCATTAAAGTGTCACAAAATAATGAAGCATTCATCATTATTCAAGTTGAATATTTAGAATCTATGCATAGTACTAAAAATAGCAATCATTGAAATATGTTAAGCTTATAAAACTTTAGATAATCAATAATAAATGATAAATAAATTTGGATATACTTATGTTGCATAAGTAATTGCTCAACTATCAGATAAAGTACCATTGGGTCTATTTGCAAGAGTTGTACTATCTCATAAAAAATGCATAGAAAGAAGAAAGATGAATGATTGACTTCAAAAAATGTCTAAGTCCTCAATACTTGTTTTTGTTGTTCTATATCCAAATGAGTCCTTGATCTTTTTTAATACCTTCAAACTTAGTTGAAAATAAGTTAAAATTAACTTTAGTTAGTTATTAGTTTATGCTAACTAATTGAATTAAAAAAGTCAATTAATTATAACAATTATTAGTTAAGGACAGGTTTAATTAAGACTTAAAAGTCTTAACTGATTAAGTTTATTAAATATAGATCATGGGTACTAATTTTAACAGGTGGGGGCCCTTATCAATTAATAATATAATAGAAAACATATTTTAACCATAAAATAAATAATTCAAAGATTAGTAAATTCTATTTATATTAATCTATAATTCATGTCAAAATAACTTAATCATATATATTTATACCAAAATTCAAAACTACTACATTTTCCAAAATTATCAAAATATATCAAAAAATCTGAAATGAAAGTATCAACTGAGATGAAGTATCAACTGAAAATATAAATTTATGACATGAAAAATTTTAGCATAAACAAATACTTATCCTTTGGATGACCAATAATCATCTGAATTAGAAAGTACTTCAATTACTAGTTTGTCTTGTTCATTAAGACAAACATTATAATCCATCTCTATTGCAGGAAATTGTACCAGCCTTGTTCTTGAGTCAATTGTAATATCATCAATATTTAGCTTAATCATTTTCAACACCCTGACCTCTGTGGGTATATCAGGCTCTGACTGACTTTCATCTCTCTTAAATTCTATAGTTTTCTTTTCTATAGTGGAAGATGGAATGTCCATTATCTTTCTTCTACCATCAAAGCCTTGAATTCTCAAATTCAATCTTTCAGATCTCAAGACAAGCTCACTATGATCAGTAGTTAGACTCAACCTTTTATAATTCCCATCAAGCTCTACATGGAAAGGAGAAGCTACATCTGAAGGGATGGCCAAATTCTTATAATTTTTAGCATGGGAAGTCTCTATTTTAATTTGTGTGGCTTGATTTGTAGGAAGAGGATCAACAATTGACTCAATTCTTTTAATATTAAGAGACTAGAGTGGCAAGTGTTGAGGGTTATTGTCTAAACAACAAGATGAACTACTTTGAGAAGGGGTTTGGGCTCCAAACCTATGGCCAAATAAACTTTTTTTATGCCTATAACCTTTATCTACTAGGTTAATAGGCGAATTACTTAAGATATCTTAGAATTTAGGATCTGAGGTATCAAAATGTGTAGCCATTCTTGTTTCCTTATAGAATCTAGAACCAAAATTTCTTGCACAAAAACCACCTCTAGGGAAATTTCTATTTATATTGGACTGATTATCATCACTACTAGAACTTTGTCCCCATTCCCTATTATCATTTCTTCTAGCTGAACTAGGTTAGTCCCACCCAGACATTATGAATAAATATAAAAATGAATCAAATTTAAAGATTTTTAATCAACAAATGCTAAAAAAAAAACAAGATTAAAAACTTGATATGCCATTACTTCTCATAATTGAGCCGAGTTGATTTCACATTCTACAAATAATCCAACTATGTCATATTCCAACTAAAATTTTAAATAATGACATGATTTTATCCTTAAATATCTCAATGAAATTCTAAATTTTAGATAAATTGTGAACTAAACTATCCCAAATTTGATGACATAGAATTTCAAACATGAGATCATACACTAAAATCTGAAACCATTACTACTTATTCCAATATAATATCCTCATTGAATAGACAAAACTTGTCATTAAGAAACCAAAACTTGGGTTTTAAATGCATTATAATCTCATGAAGTCAAAATCCTTAAAATATTTGAAGACAAACACAATATTTAATACCAATTATATATGTATAAATACTGAGAACAAATTCTTACTCCAATTATACCAAACCCTGATATGACTGTGTGATGTAATTTCAAAGTCCTGAGTGTTTACACATATTAACCATTAAACTTTCAAACACATACAAACTGTCATACTATTCCCATATCTAAATATCGATATATGTTATCATGCATGTAAACCTTTTTGAAACTAAACTAAATATGCATGTACCATTTGAACCATGAACCAGTATATTCATGTTACTAAAAACCAAAATTTCTATAAATATTCCAAAATATTCTTTTGAAATTTTTAGCAAGATCCAAAAGTATAACTCAAACCCTAAGAAGAAATTTCCATAGCCTTCCAAATTGAAACCAACTCAAAAAACAACAAATATAACCTTAATCATCAAACATATCAACCTATTTGGTTTGAAAATAAACTATTAACTTGAAAATGAAAATCCACAAATCCAACAGCTAAACCAACTCTAAAAACTAAAAAGATCCATCAAATCTATGAAACCACAAGAATCATGAGAATCATTGCATTTCTTTTTAAATCGGCTTATTAAAAACTCTACATGTAACTTCCCTTGTCAAGATAAGGAAAAGAAACATATGAAATATTACCTTTTTATCCAAAAGTTTGTGAAACCAAACATACCTAAGGCCATTCATATCATGCATTTGAAAGGTAAAAATTCCAACCCTTCCTATATCTTACATCTAAATGCCTTGTATATTTTCAGATGTCCATAATATATCAAATGGAAACTACTCACATATTATTCATCAAATAATAACTTCCAAGACTAAAAAATCAATTATTCTTCCAAACTTAGTTGCCTAGGAAAACATTAAACACATATCACATATTCAATTGAGTCATTTTCATAAACCCTAGGTCTATCAACAAATCAAACTAAAAGATACTTGCGAATTAAACTATTCAACAAAGCCTTTCAAGACTAGAGTAAACACCTTTAATATACATTTTAACAAAGCCAAAAACTTCAATCTTTCCATTATTCATATAAATTAATGCATAACCGACAACCTCTTCAATGTAGAAACAAACTACTTAAACACTTAAAGGAAAATATCAGAACTTTTTACAACATTTACATGCAAATGAATTTTCAACACTTTCATACCATAGCCCATATTTCATCAAAGAAAACAATTTAATAATGAATCATAACTTTTTTAAATTCTTATGCAAACCCAAAACTCCAACCAACACTTTTTTCTTCACTATAAATTGCAAGCTTCTCATAAATCACCATGATATTTTCAAAACAAAATCAATCAACACTATAAAGACATACCTATCAATGCACCTTAATACTTTTTTTCCAATATCCTTCACCAAAAATTTGCTTTGAAACTTGAATATTATCTATTTAGGGCTCCACTTATGTGCCTAAGCTTACAACAATGAAATAATAACCAAGAAAACTAACACTTATATCCACCAACTTATCATTGTAACCAATTCATAGTCATGCTCAAATATCATTGTCTAGTATTTACTAATCATGTACTTAGAGACCTTGACAACTTGGTTATCATCATCGACAAAATTAACCATCACTAAACCTTCATGCTAAAACTTTAACTATCCTCCTCAAATCGAGGTAGTCATGCATCACATTAAATTATATTACCACCAAATCCTCATAACGATCTTGAAGCATCAGATTCATGCTATTAAAGTTATACATTTGTGCTAACCTTACCTTGCCATGGTGGATCAACACGCTAATCAAACACCACCTAAGCATATCAATCAAATCAATGAAATATGTTTTCTTTTCAATCCAACGGCCCTTAAAAACCATATTCCATGATGAACGTTTACATTTTAGAAAATTTCAATGCCCTAGCATCATGACTCAAAGGGTATTAAATCAAGATATATGATAGGCCTTTTGAAACATTACAAGGATCTCAAAAATAAGAAATATTAAGACCTTGAAAATATATGTGAAGATTATCTAAAAACACTTTATGCCATCAAATTCATTCCACGAAACAAGTCAAAGATCCTTATCCTTTCCACCATATGAATCTCTATGATCATATAGAATTTTAAAAATTACGAGGATATCAAAAATAAGTAATATTAAGACCTCAAAAATATATGTGAAGATTATCTAAAAACACTTTATGCCATTGAATTCATTTCATGAAACAAGTCAAAGATTATAATCCTTTCCACCATATGAATCTCTATGATCATAGAGACAATATAATGTCATTCATATCTCAAGGCTATGTTTATAGACTTGAATAATTGTTAGAATATTGAAATTACTAAGATTTAGAATGTTGAAAATGTCCTTACAATTCTATGAAACATGAGAACCATGATCTCAAACCATGTAGTTTGGTAGTCAAAACATCAAATCAACAGATAAAGAATGAAACTATAGGTTGGATGAGATAGAATGATAGCATCACTAAATCAACTTAAGCATATCAATACTTCAAATGTCCATTATACCATTAGCAGTAAATGAAAATAAGCTATGAATCAAATTTATACCTTCAGAATAACTTTTTCAGATGCATTGATTTTCAAATGTAATGTTTTCAAAAATAATAACCATTGGCATATCATCATTATCTATTATAAACAATTAATCAATCATATCATCTATGAAAATCAAAGAATCACTATAAATCTATCAAAATTGTTAAAATTGAAATTGTATTTCATAACTAAAACTCTCTCAAAAATTATTTTGATTGAAAATCAAGATAACTAATCATATTCACAACTATATATGTGTATTTCATTCATAAATCTACCATGCATTTTTAAACCACTTAGGAACGTAAATATAAATTCATCAACCAATCATTACCATTTCATAATTGAAAACATGCATCTAAAATACTATCAATTAATTGGGTCCTTGACATAGTTTTATATTTCATGATAAGATCATCTCTATGGCAGCAAGTACTAATTTTTTAAAAATTTAGGAAGGTGTAGAAAATACGCATAACACTAATGCCTTGCTAGTCAACTTTTTATAATAAAATTGAGTAGAAACAAATTACCTATTGTATAAAACAATTTTTTTTTAGAGTGTGATCCAGAAAAATTATTTCTCGAGTAGTTAAGTATGAACCCCTTAAATAATAAATTTTCACAAGGGATGGATTATTCGGCTAGCATGGCATGAAGAAAGGGAATTAGATAACAAAGAAATTTGGGATAGATACACAATCAAATATAAATTTCTTAAGCATAAAATCTAAAAATGAAGTAATACTTTAACAACCAATTACAACTCAACATATATTATTCGTTTATTATAAAAACTAAACTTGTAAGAGTAAATTCTAAGAATGAATGATACTTACAGAAAATTTACATCTTTCTTGTATTCTTACTTCATAATGTGATAGTTCTCCATCCACAAACTTTCATTGATCATTTCCAAAGTAAATCATAACAAAGAAAACAATAAAACAAATAAAAATAATGACAAATGAAAGGCAAAATAACAACAAAAAAAGAATAAAAAACAAAACAAAGTAAAAGGAAAATAAAAAACAAAGCAAAAAGAACAAGAAGAAAGATAACTAATCATGAAATAGTTTCAAATGATGGCCATTAATTGAGTAATGCAACTAATTTTCTTCAAGATATTATAAATGAAAATCATTGTTTCCAAGAATTATGGTAATTATATAAAGTTCAAGCCATAATGAATCAAACTTATGATGTTTTCCAAGATCCTTGTGGGCTTTATCTCAATATAAGACTATATTGCCAACATTAAAAAAAAAATTAGAAACTTTTTTATCAAATTTTTTTAATTTTTGTTTATCTTTTTCTAATTTCTACAATGTTGTCTTTTTGGATTCGTTAAGAGCTATTAAATCATGCAATCTTTGTTCAATTAAATTGGTATGTTTAACTACATATTGTAAAGCAGTCCTAGCTAAAAAAATTTGAAGTTCTATCGGCAAAGTAGCCTCAAACCCATATGCTAATATAAAAGGTAAATAGCCATTTGTTACTTTAACAATAGTTCTTCTAGCCCATAAAGCTTCATAAATTTTGAGATGCCAATTTCTTTTATTGTCACAAATTAGTTTCTTCGTAATAGAAATCAGATTTTTATTTGTAGACTCAACTTATCCATTTCCTTGTAGATAATACTTAGATGAATGACTAGAAATAATAGAGTATATCCTAAGAATTTTAAGAATTCATTTGAAATGAACTGAGGTCCATTGTTTAAAATAATCTCATATGGAACTCTGAATCTAGAAAAAAAAAATTAGGAAAGAAATCACTTCACCTATTACTAAACTTTTAAGTGTTTTAGATTCAAGTCACTTAGTAAAATTAATCCATAGTTGTCAAAATATATCTATGACCTTCAGAAGAAGGTGGTGAATATCTAAAATAAAATCAATGCCCCATTTTGTAAATGGTTATTTAGGAATAATAAGATTCAAAGGTATTGCATGTAATTTATCTATTCCAATAAATAATTAACAAAACATGTAAGAATAAACTAATCTATAAACATCTTGAAATAAAGTAGGCCAATAATAATATACTCTCAAAATATTATAAATAGTTATTTTTATAGCATAATATCCACCATAATTTCCTTCATGACAATCTCTAAAAACCTTCTGAGTTTGATTATGTGTAAGACATCTCAATAAAACTCCGTCTATATTATGATAAAACAAAAAAAAATCTAACAAATAAAAATTTAATGCTTTTAGTCTTAATGAATGTCTTTGATTTTTATCTACGTTATTAGGACAAGACTGATTTTTAAAATAATAAACTAAGTCATGGTACCAATTCTCTTTAGTTAATAACATTCCCATTTAATCATTTTAAGATCAAACTTGAAAATTTTAGAAAATTCAACAAACTTCATGATCTTTAAATACAGTTTAGCATTTATATTTTCTTCAACTGATAAAACTATGACATTAATATTTGAGGCAACATTTTTAGCTACGTGTTTTGCTAATTCATTACCTTTAATAGTTTTAGAAGTTTCAAATTCAAGATCAAATTTTTGAATGTGTAAAATCCACTTAGCAAGCCTTCCCTAAATGGTTTATTGTTTTAAAAGATAAGACAAAATAGGTACATTAGATCCCACAAAAACTTTATTGCCCATCAATAAATATTAAAATTTAATCAAAGAGGAAACTAAAGATAAAACAAATTTATCAATAAGGGGATGCTTAGTTTTTGTATCTTTTAAAACTTGGTTCATGTAAATGATTAGTTTGTCTTCATTATTTTCAAATTTTTTAGTGATTACAACTCTTATAACCTTTTTTGTAGCATTAACATAAAGAATAAATGTTTTCTTCAAATTAGGTTTAACAAGAATATGAGCACATGCAATGGCATTTTTAACATAATTAAAATATAATTCAGTATTTTTAACCTAAATATATATTTTATTTTTCTTAAGTAAAAGTTGTAAAAGATTAGATTTGTCAACAAAATTTTAAATGAATTTTTTTTTTTTAATTATTTTACCAAAGAAAGACCTCAAACTAGATTGATCCTTGGGAGGATTTGGTTCCTTAATAGCTTTAACACATTCAGGTTCAATTAAAATACTATCTTTTGAAATTATGTGTCCTAACAATTTATCTTCAGTCACACCAAAACTTGATTTTTTTTGGATTCAAAAAAATGCTAAATTTTCTACATCTTTTGAATACTTCATGAAGATGATCTAAATATTTTTTTTATCTTTTAAGAATGAATGGTGAGATCATCTAAATAAACTTGAATAATTATGCTTATTAAATCATCAAAAGTAACATGCATAACTCTTTGAAAAGTAGTTCTTGTATTTAGCAAATTGAAAGGCATTCTATTATAAGTGAAAGTAATTCTATGTATGGTGAAATTAATTTTATGTCTATCTTTAGGATTCACAAAAATATGATTATGACCTAAAAATCCATCTAATAAAGATATCATTTTTGATCTTACAACCTACTACAGAATCTAATCTATGTTTGGTAGAGGAAAATTGTCTTTTACACTAGCTTTATTTAGATCTCTAAAATTGACACATAATCTAATGTCACCAATTTTCATTCTAACCAAAACTAGATTAGATACCCATTCTAAATATGTTATAAGAAAAATGACATAAACATCAATCATCTTATCTAGCTCTTCGTTAATGATCTCCTCTAACAAAGGGTTGATTCTTCATATTTTTTGCCTAACGGGTTTAATACCAAGTTTAATAGGTATGTCATGTTTAATAATATTAGTATCGTAACCTTTAAGGTCCTTTTATGACTAAAAACACATCAATAAACTCTTTAAACAATTTAATGAACTTAACCTTCTCATTTTCAATCCCCTGAATTCTTAAGTAAACATACTTTGGATTTTCTTTAGTGCCTAAATTTATAGGATTGGTCTCGCCTATGATTATCCTTGATGGTTCTTCCATTATAGATATTTTAAGCTAATCATTAGGTGTGAACATAGATTTTAATCTTACCAAACTAGCAAATAGTCTGTTAGTACTTAACTGTAAATAATCCCTATAATTTAGTACATAATGGTCATGATGAAAATAATTGTTTTTAATAAATGAATCTATATGTTCATCACAACTAAAAATATGCCAACTATCATTAAAATTAGTAATCTTAGGATGAAAAACTTTAATAAATAAAAAGTTTGTAGTAGGTTCGATCTCACTTAGACTTGGATTGGAAGCATAAATAGTAAGCTTATCAGCTCTTATGTTGAATTATCTAAGAATATGTGTAATGTTAAAAACCTCAAAATACTCAATTAATGACCAAACCTTTTGCATGTAATAGTGTAGTTGAGTTTTATTAGTCTTATAAATTTTAGGAACTTATCTAACAACTAACTCTAAATCTTCAAAATCTTCTAAATATTGAATATTTAATTCTATTGCATTTTCTAATCCCAAACATAATGCTTCAAATTTTGTTATATTATTCATATTTTCAAAAGATAATTTGAAGGTATAACAAAAAAATTTACCTATAAGAGAAATCAAACAAAATTCAGCACCATTTTCTTGTTGAGAGAAAGATTCATCAAAGTAAAGTGATCATAACATATTCTTTTTAAATATTTCTTCAGTCTAATTTTCTAGTTCATCTAAATTCAGTAATTCATAAGTTCTAATTCTAGTTTCAATGTAAGAAATATTAGAAGAAGAAGAAGGTGATTCAATAGGGATACCAAAAAAATCTTCTCTTTTAATAAAATTAATTTTATTATTAATAAGAACCCATGTATTATCCTTTCCAACAAATGCTCCAATTACTTTAGACCAATCCCTTCCTAATAGAATTGCATAATTACTACGAATATCTAACACTTGAACATTAGTCATACATCTAACTCATTCATCTTGTACAATTTTAATGAGTATATCATGAAACTTACCGCAACTCTTAATTTATCTAAAATCAAAACCAATAAGCTTCCTACTATCTGCTTCATAATATATACCCAATTGATCTGTAATAGACTTAAGCATGATATTCTTTGAGGCACCCATATTTAAGACATAAGTATGCATTATTTTATTAAAAATTTTAACTGTGACATAGAAATGAGGAATGTAATCAATAGTAGGATCAAAATGTTTTCATAATTTCTTTCTTCTTGCATGCTTACATCAACTCTAGGATTTTTCATCATTTCATTAACTTTATCAAGCTATCTTGGAAGACTAACTACTTGTAGAAATGAAAATCTAGCCTTAATTATTGACAAATCATCAATTATGTTATAAGTTTTAGCATCAATTTATTTTAAAAATTTAGATTTATAATGTTGATATTGACTATTATTATATCCAGTTGAGAAAGAAATGTTTTGTGTAATATTATCATTTGATTTATTAGCATTATTTGAGTTGATTTTCCTTTATCCATTTTTCCTTTATCATCAAGAGAAGATTTATCATTTGTTATTTTACTATTTTGAGGGGAATTATAATCCTTATTCTTAGTATTTATAACATAAACACCCTCATTTTCTGAGGGATCATCAAGAGTATTTATATTATATGCTAGATCTTCAGTTATTTCATCTTTTCTATGAAGATTTTTTTTGAATTTAAGAACATCAAGATGTGTCTAGATTATGATCTAGTTCACATACATTATATTAATATAGAATGTTTATCTTCTTATATTCTTTACTATTTTTATTTGACGAATAAGGTTTATCATTAAGTTATCTTTTAATAGAGACCAACTCATTACCTAGAATTTATATGGCTTTTAATATTTATAAATTATTTGAATTTAGGCCTGTAGAAAACCTATCTTTAAAATCAATTTATTTAAGATTCTTTTCATATTCAATATAGAAACCTAAAGTGTCATTATATTCTATAATGTCTTTATCTTCTAAATCTATTTTATACTTTAAAGGTAAAACATTACAAAAAAAAAGTCTAGACAACTTTTTAAAAGGCCTAAAATCACATGGAATCTTATGACGTAGCTGAGTGAATATATAAATAAAATGATAAATAGTTTCATCTCGATCAATAGAAAAAATCACAAGATAATTTACTAGATCAAAGTCTTATTTAACTTTTTCAAAGAATAAATCTAGCTAATCTTCAACTTCTCTCCAAATGTCAATAACCTTAGCAGGTAAACTAACAAATGCATGATAAGATTTTCCTTCTAATGTTTGGGAAAAAACTCTTAATAAATTTTTTTTGTTAGTTATTTCAAGAGTGTCACAAACCAATCTAAAAGCTTCTAAGTGATCTTCCCAAGATTTTCTAGTAGCACCAAAAAACTTTGGTATATTTAATCTTTAAGAGAAGGTAACTTACCAAGATGATTCTCAACATTAATTAGATTAGCAAAAATTCATAGTGTTATAGATATTTGACATTCTTCATGAGCTTATGCTTCATCTACACCTTCAATGAGATTATCTTGTTCTTTATTTTTATACAACCCATGAATCAGATCCTCTAGTCTCCACTTTACTACTGGTTGTTCTCCCACTAGTTGATCTCCCATTAGAAGTTTTAGTAGTTTATACCTGAATAGATTGATTATCTTGATCCTAATGTTTTTTATCTAATTTTAAATTTATAATATTAGTTTTATCAGGCAAAACAAAATAATCAAATGAAAAATAATAATAGAGAAAATAAGTTTTAGACCTAGGATTAGTAGTTAAAACTCTTGCTCTATCTTCTCAAATTCTTCTATTTGAATTTAGAATGTCTCATTGAGTCTCGTATGTAAGATTTGAATACCTATAAATTTCAAACTCTACAATCTCTTCTTCTTGATATATGACCTCAATAACCTAATGAAGATTTTCAAGATGATTATACTATACAGAACACATTAAATTGAAAGCAACATCATCTTTATCATCTTCTATACCTATTTTAGATTGAATTTTAAGAGGTTGTTGACCTCCCAGTACCATTATCAAGAATAAAACAAAACTAAAAACAAATTAGATTTTTGAATGAGTATCTCCAATGAAGCCACCAAATTTGTTGATGATAGAAATTATATCATCGATAAATCAACTTTTTTGCCTATCATAAGGGTCAAGGTGGAATCATACCAGTATAATCATGGGCCTCTAAAGTTTCATCTATGATCCTAAAGATGCAAGGGGTTTTTTTATAAGTTCTAAAAAATAATTAATAAGTTATCAAATACAACTTATTCCATTATAATAATCAGAAATCCACTTTATCAATCATGAATCAGTTAAGTTGAGAATCGATAATCTATTCTATCTGATAGATAAAACTTATGAGTTAAATAATCTCTTGAAAAATATAAATCTGATTTAGTAAATATATATTTTTTCCAAGTATATCTTACTTCCTTCTTGTAATATTCTCCAAGTTTACTTCAAGAAATAACCAAAAATATAAAGAAAATATTTTAGAAAAAGATAAAATATTCAAACATGTAAACAATCAAAAGAGAAACACAACAAACAACAACCACTTAAGCAAATACAACAACCTAATATAAACTAAAGACAAATTCATAAAAAGATAAAATCTTAAGAATGACAATAATCTAAAACTTAGTTTAAACATAAATTAATCTAATAAACTATAAAATAACTATTAACTAGAAATAGTGAATCTAAACCAAATAGAAAATTAACAACAATCAGAAGATTTAGAAACTAATTAAGATTAAACCTAAACACTTAAAAGTTCATAAACTTTAAAAATAACTAAAATAAAACTCAAGTCAAATGAAAGATCGATTACTATCTAATCTAAAGGAAGAACAAGAAATAAACTAAGGAACTAATTAAAATCTAAAAATAGGAAAGAAACTTGAAAAAAATCCAAGGAAAGAACTAAGAGACAAAAGTAAAAACTAGAATTAAAAGAAAATTAAAATTAAAATTGTATTGAAGTTAGAGTCAAAATATATTATAATAAGGCATGTGAGTCTCAAAAAGAAAGTCGTCTTAGTAGAGAAGATAACTTTATTGATAAAACCAATAGTCTTTCTTTATAATAACTTGAGTGACAACTCTACAATCAAAATAGATCAATGAAATGATACAAAATGGCGAAGTGTTCATCATTATTTAGGTTGAATACTTAAAATCTGCACATAAGACTACAAATAGCAAAAATCAAAAGATGTTAAGCATAACAAACTTTAGCTAATTAGTATTAAATGATAAATAAAGTTGGATATACCTATGTTTCATAAGTAATTACTCAACTATTATATAAAGTACCATTGGGTCTATCTAGAAGATTTATACTATCTCAAAAAAGTAGCATAGAAATAAGAAAGATGACTAATTGACTTTAAAAAATGTCTAAGTCCTCAATACCTGTTGTTGTTGTTCTATCTTCAAATGAGTCTTTGATCTCTTTTAATACCTTCAAACTTAGTTTCAAATAATTTATAACTAACTTTAGTTAGTTATTAGTTTATGCTAACTAATTAACTTTTAAAAAGTCAATTAATTTTAACAATTATTGGTTAAGGATAGGTTTAATTAAGACTTAAAAGTCTTAATTAATCAAATTTATTAAATATAGATTGAGGGTACTAATCTTAACAAGTGGGGACTCTCATCAATTAATAATATAATAGAAAACATATTTTAACTATAAAATAAATAAGTTAAAGGTTAATAAATTTTATTTATATTAATCAAAATAACTTAAGCATATATATTTATACCAAAATTCCAAACTGATGCATTTTCCAAAATTACCAAAATATATCAAAAATATGAAATGAAAGTATCAACTCAGATGAAGTATCAAATGAAAAAATAAATTTTTGTCATGAAAAAGTTTAGCATAAAACAAAAATTTATCCCCTAGATGACTAATAATCATCTGAATTAGAAAGTACTCTAATTACTAGTTTTTCTTGTGGATTAATAAAAACATTATACTCCTCTATTGCAAGAAACTACACAAGCATTGTTCTTGAGTCAATTATATTATCATCATTCTCTAGTTTAATCCTTTTCAACAATCTGACCTCCATGGGTGTATCAGGTTCTAACTAACTTTCACCTCTCTTTTTTGAATTTCTTTTTTGGAAAATGGAAGATGAAATGTCCATTATCTTTTTTCTACCATCATAGCCTCAAATTCCCAAATTCAATCTTTCAGATCTCAAGATAGGCTCACTATGGGTAGTAGTTAGACTCAATCTTTTACATTTCCTAACAGGCTCTACATGGGAAGAGAAGGTACATCTAAAGGGATAACTAAATTCTTATATTTTTTAGCATGGGTAGTCTCTATTTCAAGCTATGTGACTTGATTTATGGGAAGAGGATCAACAATTGGCTCAATTCTTTCAACATTAAGAGGCTGAAGTGGTAAGTGTTGAGGGTTATTATCCAAATAGCGAGATGAATTACTTTAAAAATGGGTTTGAGCTCTAAACCTATGGCCAATTAAACCTATGTTACCCATATAACCTCTATTTATTAGGTTAGTAAGAAAATTACTTAATATATCTTAGAATTCAAGATCTAAAGCATCAAAATGTATAGACATTCTTATTTCTCTATGGAATCTAGGACCAAAATTCCTTGCATGAAAAACACCTCTAGAGAAATTTCTATTTGGATTGGACTGATTATCATCACTACTAAAACTCTATCCCCATCCCCTATAGTTAATACTTCTAGCTGAACCAGGTTGGTCCCACTCAAACATTATGAATAAATATAAAATTGAATCAAATTTAAACATTGAGAATCAACATATGCCCAAAAAGAAACAAGATTGAAAATGTGATATTATTACTTTTCATAACTAAACTAAATTGATTTCACATTATATATATAATCTAACTGTGTCAAATTATAACTAAAATTTTAAATAATAAGGACATGATTTTTTTGAACATAGGATTGTAATAGGGGGAGATTAGTATGGTGTTAGTGAATGAAATAAAATCCAAACAAAGAACACACTAAGCTAACACCCTAAGCCTATCTCAAGGGAGGAGCATATTTAGCAAAACCAAATGAGATATACAACTAAAATTCAAAGACAAATAAATATTTCACCTTCCTTGGATGCTCCAAATAGCTTATTTTAGTGGCTTGCTCAGTTTATGCTCATGAAGTATGTTGGAATGGAGCTTGGATATCATCCATCTCTCCCTTACACCTTATGGCCTTGGCTTGGATTTGGCTTGGCTCAATATCTTATCATTATAACACTAAGATTTATGAGGCTTTAGAATCAATTCATCATTATAACTTTGTCTTAGCTAGGATTAAAATTCATGTGGCAAGGCCTTCTATTTATAGATTTTGGAAAATGGATAGAATCAACTTGAACCATTCATCTCAAGATTGATATATATGGATAAGGATTAATCCAATTATGTAATTAAAATCCATAAATAGGATCATCAATATTTGGAATAGAGGGGCATTAACTAGGCATGGAGGGGCTTAGATGAGGCATAGGGTGGCTTGATTCCAATATTTATGGCATTTATGGCTTAGGGATGTCTTCCCAAAAAATGATGTCACCAAATGATGTGGTTAATAGAAATCAATTTTCAAAAATAAATATTCAATAAATCTCATGAAAAATTAACTTAAGAACCTGATTTGGTTTAATTAGCTTAAAACATGATTAACCACTTTGATGCAAAACCTTGGTAATTTGTGTACAAACTAATCAAATTGATCAAAATGTCTTGTTATTGGCCCAAAATTTGACTAGATTAGAATTAAGATATGATTTAAAATGCATTAGATCTATTATCCCATTTAGGATATTGTCAATACCAAATAACAAAGGGACATGTTTTGTGTAAGAGATTTGACATAAAAGATCAATCCAGAGCACCCAGGTGCAAAATTGGCATTTTAAATTGAAATGATCTTATCAAAGATAGCTGGCCCATAAATTAAATTACCCCATTTTATGATATTTTAGCTAAAATTTGCACTTGAATGTGTTAGTTTCAAATATTTTAATGTGTGTTAGTGTTTTTAGGCCAAATTGTGCATTTTGGTAAGAATTGGTCAAAAGCTTGGTTGGAGGTTATCAGTGACCAGATTTAGATGTATATAGTTTTATCCTTAAATATCTCAATAAAATTATAAATTTTAGATAAAATATGAACTGAACTATCCCAATTTTGATGACACAAAATTTCAAACATGAAATCATCCACTAAAATCTAAAACCATTACTACTTATTCCAATATAATATCCTCATGAACAGATAGAAATTGTCATTGAGAAACCAAAACTTTGCTTTTGAATACATTATAATCTCATGAAGTCAAAGTCCTTAGAATATTTTAAGACAAACACAACATAGAATATCAATGATATATGCATAAATACTAAGAACAAACTCTTACTCCAATTATACCAAACCCCTATATGTCTATGTGATGCAATTTCAAAGTCTTGAGTGTTTACACATATTAACCATTAAACTTTTAAACACATGCAAATTGTCATACTATTCCCATATCTAAATACCAATATATTTTATCATGCATGTGAACCTTTTTTAAACTAAACTAAATATGCATGTACCATTTGAACCATGAACCAGTATATTCATGTTACTAAAAACCAAAATTTCTATAAATATTCCAGATATTCTTTTGAAATTTTTAACAAGATCCAAAAGTAAAACTCCAATTCTAATTTTTTACTCAAGGTTTTACCAATTGTACGCTTGCCACTTTTCTTTTTATCTCAACATGACTTTTAACTTTCACACCATTTCATTTGGCAAGAACCTCGATGCCATCTCAGCTTCAAATGACAAGTGGTAGTATTGCATGTATTAATGACTCAATCATGTAAGTTCTAGACTTTGTCACATATATTTTTGTCTTTCAAAAATTATGTGACAACACAACCGAATGGGAGTTTTATACTTGTCACCCAATCATGGCATCCCAACTTATGAAGGAGTTGCAAAGTTCATGACCTTGTGACTCAATTGAAACATGCCACATGACATCCAATCATGACCTTTCAAGGCTTTCGTTATTTTTTAGGTCTCAGGATAATGCAATCATATTGAATTATTCCACTTGACACTCAGTCATGCCCATATTTAAGATGAAATATTTCAATTTCATAATATAGATATTACATGATAAGATGACACCTAATAGTAAGTCACTTAACCTTGCGTAACTAGATGTGATGTGGAAGCCACATGATAGTTAGGAGTAATGGGTTGAAGATGCATGGACCCATATCTCTTGGTAATAATATGATCAAAACATGCCATGAAACCCAATGATTGTGTTATCAAATTAAAATGCAACACTTGGTGATGTGTCATAGCATTTGGGTCCATTAATAATTTCATCTAACAAAGTCACATGATAATGTGAGCCAATAATAACATACCACTTGACAAACCAATAAAAATTTTGAGGCCATATTATCAAAATATAAAAGGGGTTTAATTATTATGACAATTAAAGACAAGTGGTGCAATTAGAAGATGACACTTGGCAAAGTGTCATGTGATCTACTCAAATGGTTTGATATTTAGAATAAAAGGTTAAAATGCCTGAGAGGGTACCAAGTGTTGAGACATGTGGACAAAACAAGGGCAGTGATTGGATGATTTATTAAAGTAAAGTTCCAATTCCACATCAAATTAAAACTAAATAGACACACAACATTAAATCAAGGTGAATTCAAACACTCGCCATTAATGACTCACCTTGTTAAGATTAAATTTTGAATTTGGAGTTTAATGCTTATTACCTCAGAATAATAGGTTCCCCTTTAGTTACTACTTACTATTGTTTGAAGCATTAAGTGAGTTTTCTAAAGACTTCTATACATCCATCTTCTAGTAAATCAAGTTGTAAGCTTGTCGATCATAGAATTTTAAACCATGGCCAAAGTTGAATCATTTGAAGTCAATAAGTAAGAACAAATCCCATTCATCTACTCTTATGGGACAAGTGTCATCTTTCAAGATACCATATTCAAATCTATTGTGTGGCCTACTGAGGATAAGCATTACAATGGCATGTTCCACCATGTAGAAAACATTGTATACCAAAATAGTGATAGTGAAGAAGACATGAATGAGGTAGAGGATAGACAAGAGATTTTGGTGCTCAAGTCCATAAGTTTACACAAAGCAACATCTAACCCAGAGTTACTCCCTTGTATAGACTTAGTATACCATATGCTCTTTCAGTCCAAATGCATTGATAATATGATTAAGTCTTTAAATTTAGTCCAAGATATTGCCTTCATAGCTGGGTTAGCCTTTTAGTCTTACTAAACTTTGCTTGAACCAGAGGTTAACTATAATCAAGGGACTATAAATCAATCACTTCAGACCCATAATATCAAGGATGTTTTAAGGGACGAGGTTGAGAATAAAGGTTATTTTGTGTGAAAAACTAAATTTATCCAAATTCCCATCACACAGTTTAGAAGAGGAATAAGAATGTGAATGGCCATGATGAACTGGTTGTATGAAGCTAAGGACACAGGTCATGTGGATGAAAAATGGATCCCACTTTTGTCCATGATACTAAATGATACAAAGACTCCACCTTTGGGATAGATTATATCTTGTAATCTAGCAGCCCAAATTATAAATTTTATGGCCAACCAGGGAGTCCATTTTTACATGATGTCCTACTTATTGGATTTCATTTGCAAAACTCAAAAATTTCCTCAGTTCACCAATTGGGACCCAAAGCTAAAATGGATTATCCCTCATACCTTCTCAAAGATTATAATATACAAGTATAAACAAGGTTTTAGGGCCATATCTAAACATTTATATCTCATAATATATAGGGCAGTCCATGAAACGCCTATGCCCATATTGTTAGAAGAAATTAGAAGAACCATTAAGACCTTAGGAGCTTATTGGTATTACCTAGATTGCATAGTTTTGAGGGTGGTTGTAATCAAGGTATCACCCCTTAGGTTAACCATTACAATTCTAGATAAGTTGGTTGAGTAATAAATTACTTATTAATTATACACAGGGGTGAATGGGTTTTATAAGAATGAAAGAAGGGGATTGATTCATCCTCAATTATCTAATATTGGATGGTTTTAGATAGAGAAGTAGGATTCTATCATTTAAAATACTAAATAAAGACCTACTTTAGGCTTAAAAAGGATGGCAATAGGTAGTGGGACCCATAGCACATAGTTTTCAAACATTGCATCAAACATAAGTCAGCCTTGAGTCTTTCCTACCACCATGAGCTTGAGGATGAGGATAGGTTTTATATCAATGATACAAATGATCAAGAGGTGAAACAAAGGTTAAAATATGTTAATAGTCCACCTTTTAGGGGGAAACTACAAGGTTTTAGCTATTATGAAGTTTTCAAGTCTAAAAATGCTAAAGTAGGTGCATCCACATCTTTAATTTAGATTATTGATGTTAAATAAGAAAGATCAACTGACCCTTAGCTAAGTCAAAGAAAATTGCAAGTAATGTCTACCACTTTAGTGAAGGGAGAAGTTGAGCCTAAGGAACACACTCATTAGGTCTCTATTTTAGAAGTAATAGCCATCACCCCATCCCAATTTTAGAATGTTGATTTAGTGCCTATAGAACCTTCAATGATAACTCATTCATCTTCAATTGAGGCTATAACACCACCAACACTAGATGACATGAACTTAATTCCTTATATTCCCTTAATTATTCTTATAGTCAAGCCTATTACTATACTCTTACACATTTTCAATCCTTTTTTTATGTCATCTACCTCAAAGGTCCCTCTAATGGCTAATTTAACCCCAATTTTACCCAGGCCCATGCTTAGGCTCAGTCCTCAATTGCCCCATGGAAGGAGGCATATTATTTTTATACCATAGGTTTCTTTATTCTCAAAAAGTGCTCCACCTAGCACTAGTTATTTGTTATACTCATAAGTAACACCTCCCATCCCATCACCTAGTTCTGCTTTCATCCTGGTCACTTCCATAATTACCTCTCAAACATTTGTATTCTAAATATTAGCACCAACTCCTTAGTTTTAACCATCAACTCAGCCTTAAGGTGATATATCATATAAGTATTGGATAAAGGAGATGTAGTTAACCACAATGGAAAGTTAGGATTTTTAGTTATAGTATACCCTTTGTAGGTCTCACTAAATTTTGACAAGGAATCTAGAACTATGAAAAGGGTAACCAAAAGAAAAATGACTCATACAGATCAGCCAATTGTATGTGAATCACAAGAAACCTTGTTTACTCTTACCAAGAAGAAGTCTAAGCATTAATAGTAGCACCAATATGTAAAAGATCACCTCTCATTGCTAAAGGCATATGGTGATGTGGCCACTGAGTTGGTGAAAGGGTTGTAGCAAAGGACAATTGGGTTAGAACAATAAAATAAAGCCACCTTACTAGAATAAACTATCACCAAAGTGGAATGGGTAGTTGAGGCTATGTTTCATACTCTAAATAATTTATCTCAATATAAATTAAGTGGATATGAGGTTTATAAAAAAATTATTAAGGAAAAAAATACCTATGGGAATTATGATAGTAAAGTGATCAACTTGGTTAAGTTGATCAGGTTGAACAAATTTGAAGAACTAAACCTAGTACCCTTGGAGGATTTGAACATTGCTTAGTCCTACATCATTGCAAGGAGGAAATACTTGAATCAATTTATTGATGATATGATATCCTTAGGCTAGTCTCTTACTCAGCAAGGTGACTGAGTTATAACTCTACTCAAGGATGCTGAAATCACCCACCTTGCAAATAGAGAAGGTACCATCGTCAATAAAGATTATTTTATAGCATAACTCCAAAATTTGTTTGACAATTTTATAAAATAGGATATAGATCAAGGAGTAACCTTTGGACAAGAAATGGTGGACTTGGCACCATCATCTATTCAAATAATAGAGAGGGAAGTAACAATCAATGAAGCCATAAGACCTCTCTTAGTTAAACATGATGCAATGTCAGATTTCACTTTCAAACTACTAAAGGAACCCATTATAGACCTGAAATTGAAGTATGAAGATTATAAAAAGTTATCTAAGTCATGGGAAGAGGAAATAGAATCTAAAAAATAAGTGGATACCTAAGCACAAATGGTCACCATAGGAGCTTCTTCTTTGTCAATTCCTCTAGGAGCTTCTTCTTCATCATCCACTCTGGTTTTACTTTTCTCTTTTGCTGAATTAGGAGCTCCATCATCATCAATAGTATTAGGATCCAAATTCATCACCTCAAGGTCAAAATAATATTTTTCCAGGCCTTTTCTTTGATAAATTTCATGTTCTAGTATGTTATAAGAGGATTCCCTCTTTGAATAGGGAGTTTTTTTTTTGTTTTTAGAACATGAGAAACTTTTATCTAATGATAGTTGTCACATATTTAGTTCTATTATAACTGATGCAACCATCTCAAGTATTTGAAGAGGATTATATATACGGTCTTCCTCCCTCAATTATTTTTTAGAACAAAATTTTGTGGAGTTAATGCAAAAAGAAAGAAGAATACTAGGAATTCATTCATTGTTTCATTGCTTTCCATATTTTATTGCTTCTCAAGCTTTGTAAATGATAGATGATTTTAGTTTATAATGGTTAAAACTAATAGTAATGATTTTAATGCATCTTGTTAGTCTTTGATTTCTACTATTCTAATAAAATTTGTCTATTATGTTATGTTTCTCTTCTACTCTATAAATAAATGTGCTTAAGGCAATTTATTGTGGGTAGCCATTTTTATAACATAAATCTCAAATATGTGCAGTTTATTCACCCTATAATCACCACTGCATTTATGGCATTTTGAGTCCAACACTAGAATTTCATGAATGCTAGTTTTAAATGCACTATCATCAGAAAGAACCAAAATAAATTTGTTGGTATTTATTATTAAAAGGCAAATCTTATTTTATACTCAACCCTTCTTTTCCTTTTTATTTTTTTTGACATGGGTCACCTTAGTTTACTGCTCACTATAAATATTCAGTTGCTTATTTGAGTTTGGGTAATAGTTAGCAAAAATATAAAGCAATTTTCACCATAACAACAAAAGGAAATCTCAAGTAGATTGTGTCACTACAAAGTTACTATTGTCCCTATAGCAGGTTCTACTTGCAAGCTAAAGGTGGTAGTCATATAACCATTCCAAAAAATTAAATTAAGCCCTAAGGTCTTCTAGTACCTACATAAGGAACTGAGATATATTAATCTTTTTGTAGCATTACGTCCTCGACATAGATGCAAGCCAATAGGAAAAATAAGCTGGCACTATAAGGAGGGCCCTTAGATTTTCCTCTTAATTTGTTTTTAAGTAAAATTATAGTTTATTTCAGTTGAAATATAGAATAATTTATTCAAATACACAAATATTGGTATAAACATTGCATATTCATTTCATTTCTGAGAGATATTTACAACCTCTAGAAGATATTTTTGAATGTGTGTTTATTTCAAAAATTCATTGAAAGACTAGCTCAAGTCTAGAGACATTATACCATTGCCCCTTTAATCTATTAATATTTCATTTGAAGGCATTAAGGATAGGTATGTCATTGAATTCTTCAAATAGATTAGTATTTGTTTCATCTATACTTACAAATGTCTACATAATTTAAACTAAGGACTTTAGATATGTGGAAAATGAGTGTAAAGGTTAGCATCTAGTTGATTATTTGTGTCAAATATTACTAAACTAGGGCTCTAAAAATATAAATTAGATTTGTTCACATAGCATTAAGACATTCTTCTCACAATTTTGCTCTAAAAATGTTCTGATAAGTGTAATACACTGAAGGTTACTTGAAATATTTTATCTAACATTGATCTTTGTAGATTAGATGAAGATTTTGATAATAATTTTGTGTAGGCTTTGAAGTTTTGAAAGATTCAGACTGACAAAGGTGAAATAGGGTCACTCTACCTAGTTGTGGATCTCTCTGTGGGGTTCCTCTATGGTAATTTATCCAATATTTACCTTCTTTATCAATATTTAAAGAACCTTTTTGGTATTTTGAATTTTTGGCACTAATCATTTGTATATCATCTTGGAGTTACCTAAGGTCCAGACTAGATCTCGCTCTAAAACTAGAGTTCCCCTTATATCTTTAAAAACCCATCGCAAAGCTAGAGCTAATAAAGGAAGATGTAAGAATTATAAATCCCATCGTACCTCTCTAGTGAACCAAAATCCACCTCCTTTGTTCCACATCCACCTAGTCATGTCATGGTTAAGAGGATCTCCTATGAATGTGCTTGACTATGTACATGATTTTCCCAAGAACCCTGAAAAGTGCCTCCACCTCTTCAACCCACCTAGAAGTATAACTAATAAATAACACACCAAGTCATTTAAAGTATCTCTTAGACTTTTAAATGTGATCCACAAAGATGTAACTTGTAGACTCTTCTCATTTCTCTTTAGGGAAGTAACCTACAACTGGTTCCTCAATTTTCTAGAGGATTCCAACCATAGGGTGGAACCAATTTAATAATACCTTTATTACATAATTTGTAAGGGTCATTATCCCTAAGATTATTTAAAATTAATTCACTATCCTAAAATGAGACCTGAGTGATCCCATAATAACTTTTAATGCTAAATTCTAGAAGATGTATAGCCTCACCATAGCTCCTTATCGACCTATAAATGACCTGGTACTTGAAATTTATAAAAACACCCTAGATCCAATGATTGTTGTCTTTCCATGTAGGGCCATAAATATCAATATGCTACCACTCACCTATGTATAAGTCATATGCATCAATGATCAAATGCATACACAAGGGCACCCTACTTTTTCTATCCATGTAAATTAGAATATGCCCTCAATCAATTTCCATTAATCCATGTAACTCCTAGTCAACAACTAGGATTCTTCAATTAGTCTAATATTGGGGCTCATCCCCAAAACAATACTCAATATTTGGTCCCTATTAACAACTCTAATACCCAAAATGTTACCTAGAATCTAGTCCAGAACACTAAGCTTGAGTCCTCAAAGTGAGACTTAGACATAATTTAGAGAATGGTCCAAAAACTAGGTAGTGACTTTATGAACTTACAAAGGCAAATGGGAAACACAGGGGAAATTTTTAATATAAATTACATGTTTTAAAAGTATAATAGACCCTTCTACTAGTCTAAAAATAATAACAACAATAATGAGGCCCTAGCCAATAAGTTTCTTAAAATAAATATCTATGAATTGCCCTTGCCCTTTTGGTGTAGGTTCCATAACATGGCCTAACATGAAGTCCTAGACTGCATATAATTTTGTAGTGCCTTTAATATATTCCAAGGTGAGCTATAAAGTTATGAATTTATCTTGAATAATCAAAGTAATACTATTAATTCTAGTGATACAAGAGCATCAAACAATGGGTCCAAAGTTATTGAAATAGCCCTTATGGTTGAAACTTAAGAGTTTCAAAACCAAGAAGAGAATGATCTTGAAAGCAACATAGACAAGATCCATATTTTCCAATGGTACCAAAAGAATAATTATGCCTTGAGGAACAAAGCTCAAACTGAATCTATGATAACTTCCACACCACCCAACAAAGTTAACACTCCACTAGATCATAGAACCAATAACAATCCTCCTCCCCCCAAGGAAAAAGATACTCAACCAACTATAGAGGATACTATAACTAGATCCTAAGGTGGGTATAATATTGTGGAAGATATGAAGAAGAAGAAAAAGGCTAATATTACCTTTCATGAGCTTACTCAAATCACTAAGCAACATGATTTTATAATTAAATCATTAATTGAGAAATCAAACAAAGGTAAAGCCAAATCTATGAATGCAAATATGGTAATGTATAAGAGTAAGGCTGAGGTTCTTCCATTTCTATTGACTGTTAGAATTTTTGGAAAGAATGTGCATAATTGTTTACTTAATTATTGGGCATCTGCTAACATAAGTTCTATAAGGATTTGTGAAAAGTTAAGACTAAGTCCAATTAAGTCTGATCAAGTTGTTGTTCAATTGGATAAATAAAAGGTCAAGGTGGTGGGAGAACTATTGAAAATTCATATGCAACTAGCTCATTAACCTAGGATGTTACTCCGTTAACCTTTGGCATGTTTAAGGATATGTGTGGTAGACTTATGGCTTACATACCTCTTTTGTATTCTTGCTACATTTATGTATGTTCTTAGTTAGGTTGGCCTATTGAATAACCATGGTTAAGTAGAGTATATATAGGAGGTATTGGTTATTCTTTGATCATCATATTAAGTATTCTTCTCTTATTGCATTGTTATGAAGGTTACCCCCTCGAAGTGGCTCTGTTATATTATCTAGTATTTTGCTTTGCTATCAATTATTATTGTGTGATCTCTTATCTTTGCTTATTATGTGTGATATATAATTATTCTGTGCAAACATCTAAGTAATTTCATTACAATTAGTATCAGAGCTTCAATTTATGTAATTTTATTATGGATTTTTTTCATATCTAATGAGGCATGACTTCTATTAGTGGAAGCAGCAAAAAAACATAACTTGTAATCTGAAAAGAATTAATTTTTTTTCTCAGTGCGGTATTGTTCAAAAAAAAATTGAAAAAATATCTAAAAAACCAAAAAAAAATTGGAAAAAATTTTCCCTTTGCATATTTTTAGTCATTGGACTCATCTCAATGAGACGATCACAACAGTATATTCTATCAGTACACTTTTTTCATACCAAAATTTTTCACCTTAGTGCATAAAAAAATTCATTGAATTCATCTTAGCAAGGTGATCACAATGGTACCATCTCTTGGTACACTTTTTTTAGGGTGAAAAACCTCCTAGGGTTTGTGCATGGTGGGTCCTACTACTCAAGGGAAAAAGGGGGCAAGAAACTCCAAAGACTCCTAAGAACGACATGGAATCTAGAACTTCAAATCCATTGATTTCTTAACTTTAGGCTGACATAAAGAGCTTATTATAGTAATATGACCTTAATTTAGTTCAAACTAATTTTTATAGGATGTGTGGAGAGATTAATGGGGTGTACACTCAATTGCATCAAATCACTACTTAATTGACTACCATTTCGTCTCAATTATAGCCAAATAACCCTCCTCCTCTTCATCATTCAGGTCCTCCTCCTCTCAACACTAACAACTCCAATCCTAATGTGAAACTAATGTTGCTAAAAGTGGATATGCATAAGTTTGATGGTAAGGATCATCTAACTTGGATTACCCAAATTGAGAATTTATTTGATCTGTACCACAATCCTAGTTCTCAGAAGGTGATAGTGGCATCATTGTATCTAGAACTTGAGTAGTTCATTTGGTATTGTTGGTTGTGTGATCAAAATAAAAATAATGGTAATCTTGTTACATGGGATATTTTCATTGATGATTTATTGTCTCATTATCAGAATAATGTCTTTGATAAGTACTTTATCTAGTTAGCCAAACTATGTTAAATAAGAACTATGAAGGATTATATTCATCATTTTCATAATCTATCCTTATGGGTGGAAGACATCACTGAGGAAAATTTGACTGATATTTTTTTGGGTGGACTCAAAAATAACATCCAATTAGAGGTTTGATTGTTTAACCCATTATCTGTATCAAAAACTATCCCAAGGGCATGCATGGTAAAATAAAAAAAGATGGTCAAATAGAAAACATTCACTACTAGTCATGATCACACATTTCTAGCACCATCATTTCCTTAACCCATCATATTGACACCTCAGCAAGTTGAGAATAATAGAGCCAAAGGGTTATGTTATGGTTGTGATATCAAATGGAGCAAAGGACATCATTATGGTAAAAATAATTTTTTTTACATCGAAGGTGCCAATGAGGATGAAGATGATGAGGAGGCAATTGGTGAGGATGCAAAAGGACCTGACGAGGAATTTAAAGACTCTCAGCCTACTATTTCTTGTCATGCCCTTTCAGGTATTATTTCTCCCTAAACTCTTAAGGTGGTGGGTTTCCTTAAGAAATAAGAGGTCATTGTATTGATTAATTTTGGGACCACACACAACTTCATCAACAGTAAGTTGGTTGCTCATTTGAAATATTTAATTTATATTGCTCCATAATCTTAGGTCATGATTATAGATGGTAGTATTTTTAGTTGTTTAAGAAAATGCCATAGTATTAAGCTAGCCATGGGAGACTACCTATTGGATTCTCCTATGTTTTCTATTTCCATGGGTGGAGTTAACATTGTTTTGGGAGTACAGTGGCTCACCACTTTGGACACTATTGAGATGAATTTATAGGAATTATTCATGTGATTTCATTTTGAGGGAAGGATATTTGAGCTCAGGGGATTAAAGGCTAAATATCCATAACTTGTTAGCTCCCATCAAATGACCAAGATTCTCTAAAAGGGTGCTAAAGGATTTTTAGCTCATGTGTTTTCCATTGAAGTCTATCCAACTCAACCATTTACACCTTTTGATCTACAAAAAATGATTGATGCCCATTTTGTTATTTTTGGTGACATGCCAAAAGGACTTCCACCCACCCACATGCATGATCATGCCATCAAACTTATTCTTGGTATCACACCACCCAAAATTAGGGCATATAGGTATTTTTACACCTATAAAAGTGAAATTGAAAAGATGGTACAAGAGATGTTGGAAGTAGGAATCATTCACCATAGTCAAAGTGAATATTTTTCACCAATTGTCATGGTGAGAAAAAAAAATGACACTTGGAGGATGTGACCTAACCATAGAGAGCTCAATAATTACACTATCAAAGATAAGTTTCTAATTCTTATCATTGATGATTTGATAGATGAATTGAATGGTCCTCTTTATTTTACCAAGTAAGATCTACATTCTAGGTGTGATCAAATATAGATCCATGATGAAGACATACCCAAAACAACTTTTAGAACTCATGAAGGCCTTTATGAGTTTATGGTTATGCCTTTTGGTCTGACAAATGCACCATCCACCTTTCAAAGTTTGATGAATACTATTTTTTAGCCATTTTGGAGGAAATTTTTTTTAGTGTTTTGTTATGATATCCTCATTTATAATAAAAATTGGGAAGACCATTTGCAACATGTGAAATAGGTACTCTCAATTATGGAACAACATCATTTATATGCCAAACCTTCCAAATGTAATTTTTGAGCTTGTGAGGTTGATTATTTGGTTCATATGGTTTCAGATGGAGTGAAAGTATATCCTAAAAAAATCCAATCAATGGTGGACTGGTTGGTTCTTAAGACACTCAAGCAACTCAGGGGATTTTTGGGGCTAACTAGTTACTATATCAAGTTTGTCATAAATTATGGTAGCATTGTATACCCACTCACCTCTTTATTGAATCAAAACTCCTTCTAGTGGATAGATATAGCTACCAGGGCATTTAAATAATTGAAACTAGCTATGTGCACCACTCCAGTGTTGGCCACTCCTGATTTTTCTAAGACTTTTGTGGTTGAATTTGATGCATCTAATATGGTATGTGTGTTATGCTCATGTAAGAAGGAAGACTAGTTGCATTTTAAAGTCACCAACTAAAGGATAAAAATTGGCTCAAGCCCATCTATGAGAAGTAAATTATGGCCTTTTTGCATGTAGTCAAATAATGGAGACCTTGTTTGATGGGTCATCACTTTCAAGTAAAGACTGATCATGATAGTCTCAAATATTTTTCAGAATAATGGTTATCATCAGAAGAATAATATAAATGGGTAAATAAGATGTTAGGATATGATTTTGTAATAGTATACAAGAAAGGCAAGGAAAATTTGGTGGTAGATGTACTATCTAATAGGGATGAATTAGTTGAGGCATTGCTATGTGTTATAACCATTTGGTAAGTAGATTGGCTAGAGGAAGCAAGATTAGAATGGGAAAATGATATTTTTACCCATGATTTGATTCAAAATCATCATCAAGGTTTGGGCGGATTTAAAAAATTTGCATGGAAGTGTAATGCATTATGGTATAAAGATAGATTATACCTATGTAAGAATTCTCTTCTCAAACAAAAAATTCTTTAGGAACTTAATGTAACTCCAATTAGGGGTCATTCGGGATTTTTGAAAACCTATCATAGAATCAATCAAGGTTTTTTTTGGTAAGGACTCAAGGGGGATGTCCAAAAATATGTGGCTAAATGTATGATCTATTAACAAAATAAAGGTGAAACCATCAAAACCCGAAGTATTTTTTAACCTTTATCCATCCCTAGCCAGTGTTAGGAATAGGTGTTTATGGATTTCATTACATGGTTACAGAGATCTAATGGCCAAAATGTTATCATGGTTGTTTTGGATCATCTTAGTACATATCCTCATTTTTATTCTTTATCACAGCCATTTGTTGCTAGTACAGTAGCTTCTGCTTTTCTAAATATAGTTCATAAACTACATGGTACTCCTAAGATCATTGTTAGTAATAGATATCCCATTTTTACCAGTAATTTTTGGATTGAATTATTTGCATGTTTGGGCACCAAGTTGGCTCATATTTCATCCTATCATCCTCAATCAGATGGATAAGTTGAGGTAGTTAATAAATGTTTAGAATAATATCTCCATTATTTTTTTTGTGATAAATAGGATAAATGGATTCATTGGTTATTACTTGATGAATGGTGGTATAATTATTTTGTTCATAGTTTTTCCAAAATGTCCCCCTTTGTGGCCTTATATAGATACCACCCTTCATCCATCACTTCAACCTTGAAGGTCTATTCTAGGGTTTATGTAGTTGAGGAACATATTCACCATCAACAAGAGGTCCTTACAAGTTTGAATGAAAATTTAGCCATGGTCCAAAATTATATGAAGCAGTAGGCAGATCAACACAAAAGTGATAGGCATTTTGAAATCAGTGATTGGGTATTTGTTTGCTTATAACAATATAATAATATGTCCTTGAAGCAACAAAAAAAGGATAATAAGTTATTCCCTAAGTATTATGGGCCTTATCATATCTTGTATAAAATTGGTAGAGTGTCCTACAAGTTCGAGTTTCCTTCATCCACTCACATACATTTAGTATTTCATGTATCATGCCTGAAGAAAGTCATTAGACACTGAGTTACTACTTAGACTGAGTTACCAAAATTGGATGAAGAAGGGAGAGTTATTCTTGATCCTAAGGTGATACTTCAAATGTACAATAAGCAATTATGATCTAAAGCGATTAAGGAGGACCTGATCAAATGGAAGAATTTTCCATGTGAATATGTCACCTGGGAGAATGAATCCTTTGTGTAGTAACATCCAGATTTGATTCAATGCTGAGTACAATGTTATTTTGAAGAGGAGGGGCATGTTATGCCCTTAACCTTTGGTGTGTCTATGGATATGTGTGGCCAACTTGTGGCTTACAAACCTCTTTTATATTCTTATTACATTTCTATATGTTCTTTTAGGTCAACCTATGAAATAACCATAGATAAGTAGAATATATATGGGAGGTAGTGGTTATTCTTTGATCATCATATTAAGTATTTTTCTCTTATTACATTTTTATGGAGGTTGCCACCTTAAAGTGGCTCTACTATATTATCTAGTACTCTACTCTATTGTCAATTATTTTTGTGTGATCTCTTATCTTTGCTTATTCTATGCAATATATAATTATTCTATGTGAACATATAAGTAATTTCATTACATAGTATTAAGTATTTCATCGATATTTAAGTCATAGAAATCCCAAAATCATATGGGATGTTTTTTAGTAGAGACTGGACAAAACTTAAACAAATACGTGTCAATAGATTGCTCGCACATGTGGCTACCTTGGAGAGGTATGCCCAATAAAATCTAAATCAAGTCAGAGCTGAGAATAAAGTTTATTATTATAGAGTATAATGCCAATAATGAGAAGGTGAATTTATAATCCATAGACTTAGGCGATACCATTGATTTAAATGAGAGTAACCTAGTGACCACAAATGAAATATTCTAGATGATTTAATTTGATGGTACAAGAGCTAAACAAGGCTCAGGGGTAGGTATTATATTAACAAAACTAGTCAATAAACAATATTTGGCATCTTATAGACTTCAATTCACATGCACTATTAATATTATAGAATATGAGGCCTTGATCCTAGGACTTCAATTCATCATCAAACACATGGTAAGGAAATTGTTAGTCCATGATGATTCAAAATTATTGTTAAACAAGTACATAGTTAGTATCAATGAAATATTTCTTATTTAAATAAATATAAATTTAGATATTGGGATTTTATTGAGAGTTTTGAATTTTTTAACATTGTCTTTGTACCTAGGGGTCAAAATCAATTAGTAGATGTGTTCATTTTTGTAGTAGTAAATTTATCCTGCCTAAGGATCTTAAATTATAGAAGTTTGTTGTCGAAATGATACCATGCCCTTTCATGCCAAACAACATCAGTCACTTTTAGGCATTTGATGATGATAAAAAATCATTGATTATATGACTAGTTCTAGAGTCTTTGAGTCACACATAATTTAATAAGAAGAAGAGTTTGTAAAAAAGGTCAAAACTGATGAAGATGGAATAATTCAACTTAAGGAGAATACAATTCTTAAGTTCATCATCTCTCTAGAAAGGATATTCAATTAGGATAAGTTAACAAGTGATACCAAGGTGCCTAAATTAAATGGCAAAGACTACAAGCAAATTAATTTGGGTTCATTAAATAATCCCTAGAATATTAACATCAGGTTGGTCTATACTAAGGAAGAGTTAACTAAAGCTACTAAAATATTATCTAGATTCAAGGACATCCTTACTTGGTCTTATGAATATCTCAGTGTCTTTAACACATGAGTCATTACTCACATGATCCCTTTGAAGGAAGCATGTAGCCTTTCAGGCAAAGGCAGAGACCCATGAACCCTATTTTATAGCCTCTCATTTATAAGGAAGTGAAAATGTTGCTAGATGCAAGAATTGACTTCCCAGTCAGACACTCCACATGGGTGGCCAACCTTGTCTCAGTCATGAAGAAGAATGGTGAAATTAGACTCTACATGTACTTCTAGAACCTCAATAGATCTTTAGAAAATGATAACTACCTATTGCCCTCTTTGGATGAGGTAATTCAAATGGTTATTAGCTCTCAAATGATGTCTTTTTTAGATGGATTTTATGGCTACAACCAAGTGTTTCTCAACAAATAAGATAGTATGAAGACTACCTTCACAACCAAGTGAGGAATGTTCACATACATAAAGATGCCTTTTGGACTCATAAATTCTAGAGCTAATTTTCACTATGTCATAGATCATGCCTTATAAGGACTAATTTTTAAGTTCATTATTTTATATATATATGTATGTATGACTTAACCATTTTCTCTAAGAAAAAGAAGGATCGCATGATACACCTCCAACAAGTTCTGGAGAAATGTAAGAGGTTTGGTATCTCTTTGAACCCCAATACAAGTATATTTTGTGTAATCGAAGGTAATATCTTGGGACATATAATCATAGAGGATGGTATGGAAATTGACCCAAATATAATTAATGTTATCTCTAAGGTTGATTTTCCTAATAGCATAAAAGAGTTAAAATCATTTTTTGAGAAAATTAACTTCGTGCACAAATTCATTTTAGTTTTCATTGAAATTGTTAGACCCCTAAATACATTGTTGAATAAGGATGAAAATATTGATTGGATGCTTGAGGATAATAAATCCTCCCAAGACATCTAAGAGGCCATAGTACAAGCACCTATATTGATTATCCCTAATTTCAGTAAGGATTTCTACCTCTACTCTTTTGCTTCTAATCACATGATTGTTGTTGTTTTAATGCAAAATTTAGATGACAAAGAACACCCAATCACCTTCTTAAGTACAAACTTTTTTGAATTGAGATATCCACTCTTATATAAACAAGCATATGCTTTGGTAAAGGACATAAAAAAATTTAAACACTACATTCTCAAAAACAAGAGTCACACCATTATACCTGACCCTACCATTAAGCTTATGCTTAGCCAAAATGAGTTAGGGGAAAGATGAGGGAAGTAGATGACCAAGATCTAGGAATATAACATATAAATCAAGTGAGACAAGATGGTATGGGGATAGGGTTAAATTTAATTGATTACCAAGACTGATCCTTGATTTGACATTTTGTAGGTGGAAGTAGACAAGGTCTCAAGTTAATATTGGTACAAGGACATTTTTTATTGCCTATTGAGTGGAACCTACCCCTCAAAGTTGAAAAGAGAATAGAGGAGAGTGCTCAGGATCAAAAGTTTACACTTTATGATTAGAATAGGAGTGCTCTATATAAATAAATATGAAGGGATCTAATTGAGATACATCTCCAAAAGGGAAGCTTCAGACATACTCAACAACTTCCATGAGAATTTGGGAAGTGTACATCCTTTAGGAAAAACCACTATCCATAAAATACTTAGAGTAGGCTATTATTGGCCTAAAATATTTAATGAGACACATGCTCAAGTTTGATCTTGTCACCAATATCAAGAGTTTGACAATAGAGAAGTAAGGGCAGCCATGCCTTTATAGCCAATGATTGAAATAAGGTCATTTTCCCAATGGGGATTGGAATTTTTTGGATTCATCAATCCCAACTCTTTGATAGGCCACAAATTTGTGCTGACAACCATTGACTATTGCACTAGGTGGACTGAAGCAATTGCCACTAAGAACTATAGGGCAATTGATGTCATCAATTTCCTAAAGGAAAATATTACAACTAGATTTGGGACCCCCTTGTCTTTGGTATGTGATAATGGCCTAGATTTCCAATCTATAAAAATCATAGAGTGGGCCTATGACAATAGGATTATTATAAAGTTTTCCTCAAACCATTATTCATAAGGAAATAGTGTTATAGAATCAACAAATAAAAACCTAATGAATGCATTAAAAAAGTTAGTAGATAAAACTCTAAGGGAATGGTAGTCATTATTGAAATATGCTCTCTAGGTAGATTGAACCATATATAAGTAGGATATATATTCATATCCATTCTTACTAGTGTATGGGTAGAAACCAATATTTCTCATCACATTACAACTGCCTACTTATGAATTCATGGTTGAATATATGGACATTGATGAAAGAATCAAATCAAGAATATTGAATATCATCTAGATGAAAGATGCCAGATACAAAGCCCTAAAAAAATTTAGAAAACACCAGGACATATTCAAAATATGGTTTGATAAGAGGGCTAAAATCAAAAGTTTTTGAATCTTAGACTTGGTCTTACTATGGATAAATCCCATGAGAAAATAGTCTAGCATGACAAATTCACACCCCTTTGAATCAGGCCATATCAAATTGTAGATATACTAGGTGATAATGCATTCAAAGTAAAATAATTAGAAGGAAATGACTTAGATATATTAGTGAATGAATAATAATTGAATCAATAATTCTTGGCTTGCCATGCACCCCCACTAAATTACTATGAGTTGGTTTAGTTTAGCATAGATAAAGGTATATTAGTTTTATTTTTGCTTTGATTTCTCATTATTTGTTTGCTTTCGATTATTTTATTTCCTTAGATTAATCATTGTGTGATGTGATATGTTGAAAGTATCCAATAAGAGTGGGGATGAATCAGTTGCATAATAATTTATATTAAATTCCAAACATCATTCATTGAAGCATTTATTCACATAAAGAGATCAATGCATAAGCAAACAACCACAAAAGTATATCACAAGATAACATAAGAGATTATATGGGAAAGATTATTGGGGGATAAAACCCACTAACCCATGCACATGGAATACTATTTTATAATGTCAAGATTCAAATTTTATTGAAGCTCCCACTTCACAGGGAGCTTCAACCCCTACCTAGTTGATCACCCACCCAACTAGTCTTCTACAAGCTTCAACTTACAAGGAGGCTCCAACCCCCTAGGAAACCAAGAAACAAATTATATACATTGAATATTTGATCATATGTAACACATATTTATGATCTTAAACTTATTATGACCTCATTTTTCTTCACTCTTTCCTCTTCACTCTCACTCAAACAACCTCTAGGGCTCACTTGCTCAATATGCCTCTTCTAGGCTCATTAGGTCCAATGACCTGGTCATCCATATATAATAACTTGTTTATATATGAATGTCTGATCCTCTTATCCCTTTTAAGGTCCTAAATTACCTACTTCTTCTCCTTATATGATCCCCTCTCTCCACTTAAGTCCACACTCTTCGAACTTACTCAAATAGGCCTATTAGGCCTTGCCTTTATACCACACACTTGGTATAACCCATCTTGGTCAGCCAAGACCCTTTCCATAATTTATTTACATTTTAAATAGGTATAAATACATGTTTCACACAAGATAAAAACACTCCATATTTTTTTTATAACCCATAGAGGCTAAAACTCAATTAAGCTTAATAGAGACCTAATGGGATTAGGCCTTCACATTCACACATTACATTTGTGAATTATTGGAAAAAATTTAGCTTGTAAAAATAGATTAAAAACATAAAAAAATCATAAAATATACCCTTTATCACTCCCACTTAGGTCCATACCACCTAAAACTCCAACTCACCACTTGAACCAAGCCATTTAGCCTACTCATCATTAGGCCTTAAAACACATAAAAGTCTATCTCTTTTAAATGAAGCACACAGTCAAATTTATCACATAAAACACTAAAAAAATTGAATTAATATATCCTAAATTACCTAAAAAATATCACCAAATCCATTTTACTTCAATAAATAGGCCAACAAGCCTCAAACCAACTTTCTCAAAATGAACACTCAAACTAGTCAAACATAGTCAAAGTACAATCAAGACACTTTGACTCTCCACATCATATTGAGAATTTTAAATTAATATTATTAAATTAAAATTATCATTAGGTACTTTATCATCATATTCAAATTATTTTTATTCTTCAACTCAAGTTATAGGACCTCCAACTCATCACTCATAGAAGACTACTCAAACTGTCTGTAGCCTCCAAAAATGCAATCATATAGAAGATCTTATTTAGCACTTGTAAGAGTGATTAAAAGAAATAAAATACACACCCATATATTATTTTATTCTTATATATCACTTCAAAATGGATATATATTAATCTATAATTGCAATTATTGGTATTTTAGACCAATCTCTCAAGCCATTCTCTCACAGACCTAACACAGTCTGATAAGCCTTTTTGAATTTCATGATTCAACAACTTAATATATATTTAAACATTCCATGAGGATTTTATAGTTAATTTAGGTATAAAAACACAATAAAATTTTCATTTTTTTCATCAACTTATGTCATAGAGATTTAATCACATCACTTCACTTAGCATACCTGGACTTATCATTTTGTCACAAAAATATAGTCATAGTGAACATGAATTAGAACATATATAGAATCACTTTATTAAATATAAAATTAATTAATTATATACATATACACATTAAAATCAAATAAAATCACAAAATTATTAAGTTACAATATCAAATAAGGGACATATATATCATTTTATGAGACATACACCTTCACTATCTTGACTTACACAGACAAGTCACTTTGAGAACATCTTTCTTATTATGTATGGGCATCAACATAGTTTACAAATCATATTAAAATTAGGTATAAGTATTTAAAAAATAATCAAAACTATTGTATCCATTCCTATTCATCTTCAACTCATCCCTAAACTCTTTCTCACTCCAACCTAGTTTCCTTCACTATTTTCACTTTTTGGTAGATTAGCAATAGGTTATCTTCCATGAAAAAAATAATTTACATAGAGAATATTTATATATATAATAAAACCATTATCATAAACAATGAGTCTTTTCCTTCAACCTCCATTTATTTATATGTGTTGACCTGGTCAACCCTTCCTGTAACAAAAAATTCTTTAGAAATAATCACTTTTTTGTACCTTATGCTCACTACCTTAACAAAATAAGACCACTTGGGGATGATTATAGGATTCCTATACCTGATGAAAACATAAAAATTGAATTTTAAATCCATTATATTCACTTTATACCAAGTTATTCATGATCAGGTCAATATGAGGGCTTAGAGAGGTTTTAAGACCAATTTACATTCTTAACAAATGTTCATAAAGATATGTACCTAAAACCACTTTAAAATGATTTTAAAACCTTATTATGACCCTATGATATCTCTCCCAAAATTATCATGTCACCATGAAAATTATACACATGCCAATTATCATCAAAACTTTATTTTTGAGCTCTCATCTCTTCATTTTGCATGCATAAGAGATCTTCTAACGTGATATCTTTCTATTTATTTCTCCTTAGGACCTAAAACTAGGTAAAACCTTTTAATAAACCTATAAAACCTTATTTCATTCTCACAAGGGCTATATCATCTTGAAAACTCAACTTAACCCTCTATTTAAACCTCACTAGGTCTTTATGCATGTTAGGTCTAGAACTGCTAGTCTTACATGGATATTGAATGCTCCTTCTTGTATTGAAATAGGTATCTCATGTTCAATGCTTCTCATGAAAACATCATTAATTAATAAACAATTACCATATCCACCTTCTTGTGTTTATTTTGACATTAGTGACCTCAACTACAACTCTCATCTTGACATCAATGACAACATGCAACAATCTATCCCTTTGTCATTGATGGCAAACATTCTTAACATAGTATACCAATCTCACTTCTCCAAGATAGTTTTCCCCATAAATTTTTTATCTCCCTTTGACATTAATGACAAAGGTCACATACACTTCTCACAGGGTCATCTACACATAGTCTTTTGATCTTAGGACCTAACCACTTACTAAGCAAGAAATATCCCTTTGTCCATACATGAAGATTCAATAAATTTTCAAAAATATTACTTGGTTTGATCAAGTCATCATACAAACTTTTATGACTTGTATTTTGTGATTACATTTATAGCAAACTTATCCACATCTCCACCATGACTGAAACTTGAAACTAGAACATCTCACATATTCTCCCCTTTACTCCATGCTCCTCCTAATCACACCACTCATAGGAAAACTAATGGGTCTCACCTCTTCATTGAGTATTGTGGAGACCTAATTTAACAAAGTCAATTTTCACAATAAACAACCAATGATAATTGATGGCCTATCTAACCTTACTAATAATCCAAACCCTATCAAACACTTCATTGTTAATCTTTATAATCCTCCTCCATGCTTTAGAGAACTCAAATCATTCACTTAAATTACTATGAATACTTCATTATCCCTTATGCTACTAATAGGTCTCATAGAGACCTAAACCAACTAGATTCACTTGTTATTGTTTACCTCTATCGTCTTGGATCAACTAGACCTACTCAAGTAGGTTTGAACAACTCTAATAATCTCATTATGACATCAAATAGCTTCTCTTATAACACAATACATTAAGGCTCAAAACACTACAAAGTACTCTCTCAAATAACATGTAGTCAAACTAGGTCTGAGAGTCCTTATTCACTTTGAAGAAGCTTTGATACACTTTTGACAATCTCCTTCAATCTTAAAAGAATTCAATGATCTTTATATAATTCTACCTCTCATATAACCATTCATATTCTCATCAAATCATAACAAGAATCTATGTTTATCAATATTCCTCAAGCTCTGCAAATGAACAAACTAGACTCTAATAAGAAACTTAGAACATTTGTCATACCCAGGTCATTAAACAACTTATTCAAGATATATACAACAAATTATTGACCCTCTATGACCCTAAGGTCATATTTATGCATATAAAACACTACAACCTCCAAGACACTCTTTAATTTGACCAAAGAAACAACTCTACATACTCAGTCAAACTTTGTTTATGATGACATAGGACTTATCACCTTAAGAACATTGATAATCTTCTTTATGACCTTTTTAATAATTCAACATAATATTATATGACCTTGTGAGGTCATCATGATAGTAATGAACCAAAAACTTCTTAAAATTCACCCTTTAAGAACACTACATTAGATTTATCCATACTTATAAGAAATCTTAAGATTTGAAGACACTAGAAGACTTAAAACCCTCATCTCATTGTCTTAAGCTCATTCATCACTTCTAAGGTAAAATTGATTACTAAAAAGGCACCTACAAGAGTACCATAACCTTGATTTCATCTCCAAACTCTTTTACCAAACACCTTGAATGACCAAGGTTACCAACTAGCTCAAACAAGTCACCCATGTCTGCTATCTTCAAAAATCTTAAGAATATAATCATTTGGATTTGAATTCTAGTGATTACTTCCTGAATCTCTTAAGGCATCATACATGTTTCCCAAGCACTATTTTAGGCCTCATATCACCAATAGGTCTCATCAACATTCTCAATATTTTCTAACTTGATCTCTAGCTCATCCTTCACTTACATGCATTTGCCTACTTGCTTTACCAAGATACCTTTACATATCTTTTTTTATCATGTTAGCTTAACCAAGTAGACCACCTTTAATAAGATCTATCTTTTAACATGTATTCAAGGTCCTTTTATTTATCAACTTAGGTTTGATCTTGGAATCAGCTTCAACATAATCCTTCTTCTTTAACCTTGATAATACCATCATGCATACTTGTATGCAAAACTCAACCATGATCTTCACAAACTTATCCATTACTGTAAACAAGATGAACATTATCCTCATCACACTTTAAGCTATTTAGGATCACTTGTAGGTTATCAAGACTCCTCCAAAGTTCATTCTCTGATACCAATTGTTAGAAGTAGCTATTGAGAGTGGGGGTGAATTAGTTACATAAAAATTTATATTCAATTCTAAAAATCATTCATTGAAGCATTCATTCACATAAAGAGATCAATGCATAATCAAAAAACCACACAAGAATATAACAAGATAACACAAGAGATTATGTGAGAAACCCTCTTGGGTGATAAAACCCACTGAAACATGCACATGTAATATTATCCTATAATTTCAAGATCCAAAGTTTAGTGAATCACCCACTTCACAAAGAGCTCCAACCCCTACCTAGTTAAGCACCCACCCAACTAGTCATCTTCAAGATTCAACTTACAAGGAGGCTCCAACCCCCTAGGAAACTAAGCACCAACTCATATACCTTGAATATTTTATCATCTTGAACACATGTTTATAATATTAAATTGATGATGACTTTCTTTTTTTTCACTTTTTCCTCTTCACTCTCACTCGAATAGACTTTAGGGCTCACTCACTCAATATGCCTCTTCTAGGCTCATTAGGTCCAATGACCTGGTCATCCATATATAATAAATTTATTATATATGAATTTATACTCCTCTTTTCCCTATTATGGTCAACAATGACCTACCTCTACTGCTTATATGGTATTTTTTCTTCACTTAAGTTCACACTCTTCTAACTTACTCAAATAGGCCTATTAGGCCTTGCCTTTATACTACACACTTGGTCTAACACATCTTGTTCAAAAAATATACTTTCCATAATTTACATTTAAAATAGGTCTAATACATGTTTCACATAAGAAAAAAACACTCCATAGGCCATTTATAACCTATAGAGGCTAAAACTCAATTAGGCCTAATAGAGACCTAATGGAATTAGGCCTTCACATTCACACATTACACTTGTGACTTCTTAGACCACATTTAGCTTATACCAATGGATTAAAAACATTAAAAAATACCTCAAATATACCTTTTATTTCTCCCACATATGTCCATACCACCTAAAACTCCAACTCACCACTTGAACCAAGCCATTTAGCCTACTCGCCATTAGGCCTTAAAATATAGAAAAGTCTGTCTCTTAGAATTGAAGTACACAGTCAAATTTATCAAATAAACCATTAAAAAAAATTCATTAATATATCATCCTTTACCTAAAAAACATCACCATATCCATTTAAATTCACTAAATAGGCCAACAAGCCTCAAACTAACTTTCTCAAAATGACCACTCAGACTGGTTAGACACAGTCAAAGTATAGTCAAGACAATTTGACTCTCCACATCATCTTGAGGACTTTAAATGACTCTTATTAAATTAAAATTATCCTAAGGGATATTTTAATCATTTTAAAATTATTTTTATTCTTCAACTCAGTACAAAGGACCTCCAACTCATCACTCCTAGAAGACTACTCAAACTATATGTAGCCTCTAAAAATGCAGTCATGTAAAATTTATTTTTTAGCACTTGTAAGAGTGATTAAAAGACATAAAATTCACACCCTTATCTTATATTAGTCTTATATATCACTCTGAAATGGATATATATTAATCTATAGTGACAATCATTGGTATTTCAAACCAATCTCTTAGGCCATTCTCTCACAAACCTAACACAGTCTGATAAGCCTTTTTGGCTTTCATGATTCAACCACTTAAAATATCTTTCCACCTTCCATGAGGCTTGTATATTTTATTTAGGTATAAAAACACAAAAAAAATTTCATTTTATGCATCAATTTATGTCATAGAGATTCAATCACATCACTTCCCATAGCATACCTGGAATTGTCTTTCTGTCACAAGAATATAGTCATGGTGAACATGACTTAGACCATCTGTAGAATCACTTTATTAAACATAAAATAAATTAATTATATACTTATACACCTTTATATAAAATCAAACCAAAAATTTATGAAGGTATAATATCAAATAAAGAACTTATAGATCATTTTATAAGACATACACCTTCATTGTCTTGACTTACACAGACAAGTCACTTTGAGAACATCCTTTTTCTTATGTATGAACATCACCACAACTTATCAATAATATTAAAATGAGGTATAGGTCTTTAAAAAATACCCAAAACTATTTGATCCATTCATATTCATCTTCAACTCATCCCTAAACTCATTCTCACTCAAGCCTAGTTTCCTTCACTATTTTCACTTTTTGGTAGATTAACGATAGGTCATCTTCCCTGACCAAAATGATTGACACAAAAACTATTTCTTGCTATACTAACATATGTATCATCAATAATGATCCTTAATAAAATAATATCACCTATGGATTCTTAGACTAGTCCTTTACATGATCCAAACATTGAACTTGACTTTTCAATCCATCCTAGGCACTTTCTAGCAAGTTCTTCATCATCAGGTCAATATAAGGGTTTAAAGAGGGTTTAAGACCAGTTTAAATTCTTAATGAATGTTCATAAATTCTATACCTAAAACCACTTAATTTCTTTTTTTAAAACCTTCTTAGTACCATATTCCATCTCTCCTAAAAAGCTCAGGTCACCATGCAAAGTCTACACGTGTTAATGAGCATCAAAACTTTCTTCTCGAGATCTCATGTCTTCATTCTCCATGCATACGATATCTTCCAACATGATATATTTCTTTTTATTTCTCCTTAGGACCTAAAACTAGGTCAACACCTTTAAATCAACCTGTCAAACCCTATTTCATGCTCACATGGGCTCTATCATCTTGAGAACTCAACTTGACTTTCTATTTAGACCTCACTAGGTTTTTATGCATGTTAGGTCTAGAACTGCTAGTCTTACTTAGATATTGAATGCTCCTTATTGTATTGGACTAGGTATTTCATGTTCAAGCCTTCTCATGACAACATCCTTCATTAATAAATAATTACCATATCCACCTTATTATTCTTCTTTTGACATTAATGACCTCAAATATAACTCTCATCTTGACATCAATGACAACTTACAACATGTTGTAGCTTAGCAATAAGCCCTTTGGGCATAATTTTGAGTTTCTCTTATATTTGCTCCAATTTTTGGCTAAAATTTGAGAGCTGAAGTGTTAAAAGTCATGTGCATCCCAATAGTTGGTTATCTAAAGTTAAGAGACTGCATTATGTTTTAGTTTGGAAATTTTGGGAGAATCTAATTCTAAGGTCACCATTTCATGGAGTTTACACTTTTATTTTGATTGTAATACAGTCCTAACAAACATATGTTTCACTAAATGAAGGTCTTAAAATTTTGAAGTTCATGCATACTAGCACTTAATCCCATATCATAAGATTGTCTGGGTAGAACTTAGTCACTGAAGTTGAATTGTTCTTGAGCAAAAGTTCTGAAATCCCTTAAAACATGGCCAACAAGCTAGTTCCCAACCTCCAAGGGTTTGAAAAAAAAACATGGTATATGTATATCAAGATAAAATAGACTTGACACTATAAGTTTCATTCCTTTGAAGGTGATTCACATAACCTCCATCAAGACTATGGATGCTTGGATGTCAGTGGAACAAGGCCTAGAGTGGAGCCAAAGGTATCTCTATCAAGACTATGGATGCCTAGATAGCAATAGAGAAATCCCTAAGCCATCCCCTTAAAATATAAGCATAACTATGTATATCAAAAAGTGCTTACTCATAACCTATGTTCAAGGCCATGAAGTTCAAATCCATTGATTATGAAACCCAAAGGCATATTGGTCAATCAATTCAAAGTACACACATAGTATGAATGGTTTCTAGATTTGTAGGCTTTAATCCATCAATTGGAAAGTTGTTAGTTCTAGAAAATCAATTCTAATATTTGTTGCATCCACCAAGGAATGACTACTTAATGATTATATTTTAAACCAAGATATCTAAATTTTAACATATTTTTATGTTTCCTGCAGAGGTAGCCATTACTGAGATCAACATGCCCCATTTAATTTTTTTAAAATGAGGACCCCAAGAAAAATCTAGATAATTCACCCTAAGATGTACCTCACCTTTTTTATCACATGTTTAAACCGCCCCCCCCCACCTTTGTATAACTTGAAAGATTTAAAAGTCATGTTAATTCATGATGAATATTAATGAGGTGTTTTTAAATATTTCATTGATATATAATTCACTATGTTTCCTAATAATTAGGCTTATTTAGAGGTGCTCTTAGAATGGGTTACATTTAAAAATCTAAAGTATGATCCCTAGAACTTGACCAAGGTTACTTAATCAAGGTTTATATAATCATAGTCTAGATTTAATTGTAACAAAATTCATGTTTGGTATTATGGTATACCCTAATCCTAAGTTTTAGACTAAATTCCAAGCCTAATTTTGTGCTTGATATTTTAAAATTGTAGGCTTGCCACTTTTCTTTTTATCTCAGCATGAGTTCTAAATTTATACCATTTCATTTGGCAAAAACCCTAATGCTAGCTCAGCTTCAAATGACATGCGGCAATGTTGCATGCATTAGTGACTCAGTCACATAAGTTTTGGAGTTTGTTACATATATTTTTGCCTTTGAAAAACTATGTGACAACATGACACAATGGGATTTTTCCACTTGTCACCCAATAGTGGTATTCTAGCTTATAAATGAGTTACAAATTTCATGACCTCATGACTCAATTGAAATATGCCACATGGCATCCAGTCATGGCCTTTCAAGGATTATGTTATTTTCTAGGTATCACAACAATGCAATCCTATCATATTATGCCACTTGGCACTTGATCATGCCCCATAGTTAAGATGCAATATTTTAATTTCATAAAATAGAGATTGCATGATAAGATGACACCTGGAAGTAAGTCTCTTAACCTTGGGTAGCTATATGTGACATGGAAGCCACACGATAGTTGGGAGCAATGGGTTAAACATGCATGGACCCATGTCTCATGGTAATAATACAATAAAATAAGGCCATAAAACCCAATGACTATGTGATTAAATTAAAATGTGATACCTGGCAACATGTCATGGTATTTAGGTCCAATAATAATTTCATATAACAAAGTCACATGATAACGTGAGGTAATAAAAACTTACCACTTGGTACACCAAAAAAAATTTTGAGGCTATGTTAGTCAAAAGATGAAAGGGGGTCAATTAATGTGACAATTAAAGACAAGAGATTCAATCAGAAGACAACACTGGGCAAAGTGTCATATGATCCACCTAGATGGTTTGATATTCAAAATAAAAGGTTAAAATGCCTAAGAGGGTGCCAAGTGTTGAGACATGTGGACAAAACAAGGCAGTTATTGGTTGATTTCTTAAATTAAAGTTAAAATTCCACATTAAATTAAAATCAAAGAGCCATCCCAACTTTAAATCAAGGTGAATTCAAACACTTGACATTAATGACTCACCTTGTTTAGATTAAATTTTGAATTTGGATTTTAATGCTTATTACCTCAGAACAATAGTTTCCCCTTTAGTTTCTACTTTTTATTGTTTAAATCATTTTATGAGTTTTCTAATGAATTTTATATATCCCTCTACCAGTAAATCAAGTTGAAATCTTATCAATCACATAATTTTAAACCATGGCTGAAGTTGAAGTATCTAAAGTCAATAAGTAAGAATAAATCTCATTCATCTACTCTTATGGGACAAATGTCATCATTTGAGATACCAAATTTAACTATGTTACATTAGCTACCAAGGATAAGCATTATAATGACTTGTTATAACATGTAGAGAATAGTGATAGTGAAGAAGACATGAATGAGGTAGAGGATAGATTAGAGATTTTGGTAGTTGAGGATTTTGGAAGAAACTATCACCAAAGTGGAATAGGTAGTTGAGGCATGTTTGATACTCTAAATACTTTATCTCAATATAAAGAAAAAAGAAATGAGGTTTATAACAAAAATATTAAGGAAAAAAATACCTATGGGAATTATGATAGCAAAGTGATCAACTTGGTTAAGTTGATAGGGTTGAAGAAATTTATAGAACTAAACATGGTACCCTGGGAGGATTTAAACATTTCTCGGTCCTACATCATTGGAAGGAGGAAAGACTTGAATCAATTGATTTGATGATATGAGATCCTTGGGCCAATCTCTTATTCAGCAAGGTGACAAAGTTATAACTCTACTCAAGGAGGCTAAAATCACACACCTTGCAAATAGAGATGGTACCATTGTCAGCAAAGATTTTTTTAGAGCATAACTCTAGAATTTCATTGTCAATTTTAGAAAATAATATTTGGATTGAGGAGTAACCTATAGACAAGAAAAGGTGGACTTAACACCATCAACTATTCAACTAATAGAGAGGGTAGTAACAATCAATGAAGTTGTAATACCTCTCTTAGCTAAATAGGATGCAATGTCAAATTTCACTATCAAACTACTAAAAGAAACCATCGTAGACCTAAAATTGATTGACAAATATTACAAGAAGTGTTCTAAGGCAAGGAGGGAATAAATAAAAGCTAAAACATAGGTGGATAACCAACCATAGATGGTCACCACATGAGCTTCTTCATCTTCAACCCCTCTAGGAGCTTCTTCTTATTCAACGACTCTGGTTTTACTTTTCTCTTCTACTAAATTGGGAGATCCATCATCATTAACAATTACAGGATCCTAATTTGGCACCTCGGGGTCAAAACAACATTTTTTCAAGCCTTTTCTTTGATAAATTATGTGTTCTAGTATGTTGTAAGAAGATTCCCTCATTGAATAGGGAATATTTTTTTGTGTTTTTAGAACATAAGGAACTTTTATCTAATGAAATTTGTCACGTATTTAGTTCTATTATAACCAATACAACTATCTCAGGCATTTGAAGAGGCTTATATATAAGGGTTTCCCCCCTTAATTGTTTTTCAAAATAGAACTTTATGGAGTTAATGCAAATAGATAGAGGAATTCTAGGAATTTGTTCATTGTTTCATTACTTTCCATATTTAATTACTTCTCAAGCTTTGTAAATGATAGATGATTTTAGTTTCTAATGGTTAATTATGATAGTAGTGCTTATAATGCATCTTGTTAGTCTGTGTTTTTTACTATTCTAATAAAGTTTGTCTATTATGTTATGTTTCTCTTCTACTCTGGAAAAAAATGTGCTTAAGGAAATTTATTGTGGATAGCCATTTTTAGGACATACTTCTTATATATTTGAATTTTATTCACCCTAGAATCACCACTGCATTTATGGCATTTTGAGTCCAGCATTAGAATTTCATGAATTCTAGTTTTATCTACACTATCGTCAGAAAGAACCAAAAAAAATCTATTGGTCTTCATTATTGTATGGAAAATATTCTTTTCTACTCAACCCTTCATCCCTTTTTGATTTTTTTGACATGAGTCACCTTTGTTTACTCCTCACTATAAATATTTACCTCCTTGTTTGAGTTTGGGCCATAGTTGGCAAAAATATAAAGCGATTTTCACCATAACAACAAAAGGAAATCTCAAGTAGATTGTGTCACTACAAAGTTACTATTTTCCATACAATAGGATCTACTTGAAGGCTAAAAGTGGTATTCATATAACCATTCCAATAAAATTAAATTAATCCCTAAGGTCTTTTGGTAGCTACACAAAAAACTATGATATATTACTTTGTTATTAGCATTACATCTTTGACACAAATACAAATCAATAGGAGTGATTAGGGATGATGAATAAGTTATTAGAGATGATGAGGGATAGTGAGGGTTAATGATGGAGTGATTAGGGATGATGAGATATGAGGAAGGAGTGATTAGGAATGATGAGGGATGATGAAGCGATGATTAGGGATGATGAGGGAGTTATTAGGGATGATGTAGATGATGAGGTATGGTGAGGGTCAATGAGGGACTGATTAGGGATAGTGAGGAATGAGGAGAGAGTGAATAGGAGTGATGGGTGATGTGGAGGAACTGATTAGGGATGAGGGAGGGACATCAAGCAAGTTAAATTAACACAAAGTGGTCATTTGATGTGAATAGGTCATAAATGTGACCTATTTTAGCCTAATCACACCACTTTCACTTGAATTTAAAGTGAATGATTTTAAAACTTCAATTTTGACAAACATGGGACTTTTAGAAATGCTATAAAGTAATCCAGAAGGTATAAAAACCTAAAAAATGACTATATGTTTATCCAAAATAGACATCTATTACAAAATTTATGCCCTAAAATCCTTAGGTAAAATACCAAAACCCTGAAAAATGCCTAAGTATTGATCAGATTGGATTTTAAAAAATATCTTCCACATCATAAAGCATGCAGCTATGAGAGCAACTCTATCATATGGAGAGTGACCCTAATTTCTTATGTTTAATATAATAAATTTAAAGTGTAAGGTATATAAAAGTAATAATATAAATGTAAACTTATGTAATCCAAAGCCCAAATTCAAATATCACGTATGCATTATGGCCATAATGTGTATGTGTTATGATCATAACATGTATGCATTAGGGAAATGTCCATGGAATTATCCTCTAACTCTATGCATATACCCATATCATATAATCTAAGTCTTTGATTAAGGTCTTGACCCTAAAGGGTCCCTTAATCAGTTTTGTTTCATTCATATTAAATTCTAGGATAATAGATAATAGGTCCAAGTTGATGGTTTGTGGGTAGTGTAAAGGTCATGTCTTGACCTTTGATGTCAAGTGTAAACTTATGTTTGATAATTTTTTATGGTCATACTAAGTTCAAATTGAATTCATGGTAGTTAAAATAATAATATATAGGAAAAAAATAAAATTGTTATGTTATATCAACATAAAGATATATACATATATAGGTGTTGACTAGTCATTATTGGTCTCATAAATTGAGTATATTTGACATTGGTGTAAATTTTACTAGTGTGACTTTATCACCAAATAAAAATCTATGCACATAGACTAGTCTCAAATAGAGTGTAAATAAATTAAAAGAATCAATCATGTCATAATTATAATCACCTGACCAATTGATCACATCCATGAACTAAAATTAATAAAATAAAACATGTTTAATCATGTGGTGTTTGGGTTATAATTATGGTTTCACTATCAAACTAATTTTATTAGACCTGTATACACATATTTATCTTTCATGCCATTTATAATGCATCTATTATTCTCTCCCTAATGATACTTTCCCTTTACTAGAGGAATTAATTATAATGCAGTTACACACCCTCACCACAACCAAACAAATGTTAAATAAGGTTAGGATTCAAAATAATATGATAATCATAAGCAATATAAACATGTATAACCATCTGATATTAATACAATTCATATTTCACAATAATAAGAATTGAATCAAACTAAAATGTACATTATTAGTTTGTAACTTGTCTATCCACATCCCTAAAATTAGCATTTAGTTGACTAATAATATGTTAGCATATCAAATCAATTGCACTAATCACTTCATCTTATAGTGCTATTGAAAAATGGTATGTGTTATAATCTGACCATGTGAAACTAAGATGGCTAGACTAAACTAGAATAATACCCATTTAATTCTTTATACAATGATATCCTAGTCATGGGATTGATAGGAATCATATCTACCATATTATGTTATTTATCCATTAGTTACCTTGAATCATTTTTTTATAAGTAGGGTGATTTTCCTTAGTGACCCTAACTATACAACTCAAAATTACCTTGGGTAAATTCTAATAATAAAACATTAATGTTTCTCTAATTCAGTATTATTTACACTTATCATGGCATAATAGAGAAATACCATAGGGACATGGAATATAATATTATTTAATTCTATTCATGGTTCTATAGTATTTTACAGTCAACTTGGGAACAATAAAAAATGTGAATAAATAGGTGTCGAGGATAGTATTGTTGATATTCCCAATGACACCTTTTCTAGATTTAGATCTTGTTATAGCTTCTCATTATGGTTTTTAAAAATAATTATTTATAGGCTCTCTTTTACCACTAGACATTAGACTAACTTGTTCTATTAATGTATAGCTAAACCCTAATCATGATGATATATCAATAATGCCTGCTTTACAATCTAAACTTGGCATGCTTATGATGAACCCTAGTAGTGGAAATAGTCTAATTTGTTATATAATTATTTTGATAAAAACACACACATGTATATGTTTGTGTGTGTGCACATGTGCATACATGCACATAGTATAATATTTTTTATTTCTCAAATAAAGTCTCTTGAGAGTGTTGGAACTCTAAATTTCATACTGGGAAGGGAAACAATAGAGTTATAAGTATTCATGTAGGGAATAAAATATGTATTGTGTGTAAAATATATTTAGGCTATTTACTTCAGAGTACCTTCAAGAATTAAATTTCTCATTATAATGATTTAACAATAGGATTTGTGTTTTAGCAAGTTGAAATGTATTTGGTTAGCACATTTCTATATAGACGACATGGTTTTGTTAGAGAACATCAAGATATATATTTGGTATTATTTGGTTTTTTTTGGGAATAATGTAAATTATTGGTTAAAGGTAAGCAACTAAAAATCTCAATATAATATGATCTCCTTGGTTTAGAACTGTGGTGCCTAAAACCTCACTACCTTACTAAAAGTTAGTCTCCCATGATGTAAATATATTCTAAAGTGACTATTGATAGAGTCTTAGTATTTTTGTAACATGTTTCACCCTTAGGTTTTTAAAACATCTCTTGGGAACCACACCATATATATGGGAGCTCTAATTGCACTTCTTGGTTACTCTCTTTGGTTTTCTATATGATCCTAGTTATATCCTTGATTTATTATAGCAAGGTTAAGATGAATACCATTGGTGTTAGACTTGTTTTTATGGTGATGATCTTTCCCATGAAGATCTACATTGTAATCACATACTAATTTTACTCTTAATTCTAAATTTGGCACTTATGATTAAATGATTAAGTGGGATCCATTCACTACCTATTATAATTCTAATATTTTTACACAAAACCCTTGTACATTTTTTCCCAAATATTTTAAGGTGTTTCGTATAGATATGTACCTAGGAACACCTAAGTATAATGTTTGATAATGATAACATGGCTTAGTGCTTAACATAGAAGGAAATCTTGATTTTGTTGGACTTAGGTAGTAGACTTAATGTATTATACCAAAAAATTTAGATAAAATAATTGTTAATGTCATTTCCATGTTCTCTTAATATTTGTATAATATCCCATTTATGAATAATCTAACCAATTATTTTATCACAATTTAAAAATATAAATTAAGATTCCTAGATCAATTTACATTCGTAAAAAAACATTAATAGAATAATTATATTTTATTAAAAATAATATATTTAATTTAATTATGTATTCTCTAAAGAGAGGAAATGATAAATAATATAATGCCTTCAAATTTAAGAAATATCCTATAAACAAAATAATTATAATATTAAAAATTAACTAATTGAACATCACTTCCACTAATAGTTGAACAAATTTTTAAAATAACTCTCTCTATCCTCTATCACTCCCTTTACAAGCTCATAAAATCAATTTTCAAATGCATAGTATGGCTAGGAGAGAGAAAGTTGGAAGATGAAATTTTGGGAAATGTTAAGGGTCCTAGTAAGATTTATATTGTTGGCATTGGTTTGTAGATTCATCCCATCTCTTTTATGAAAATTCATTAAGAGTGCAAGGAGGTCACTATGTCTTATCCATTCAAATAATGTCTAGTTTTGCTCGTGTTTCTTTACTTCAGATTTCGATGGAGGATAATGTATTTTGTGAGATGTTTTTAGAGATCAAAGGAGTCCTTATTATTTCACTTTCACCAACCAATTCAACTATATGAGGTGTCTTCTTTAAATGAACCTAAAAAAGGAAAGAAAACCATTTCTCTCTTATATGTGGTTGGAAAAGAATCTTCTCATGAATAAAACACCTTTATAATTTAAATACTATTTATAATATCTATTAAGAATTAATATTTTATATATACAACATGTGAAAGTGTAGTAATTTCTTTTTGATAATTAATTTTTTTATTGATATAGGAAAAATTAAGGCAACTTACAAATACAACAAGAAGATAGCTTTAGTAAAAATCTAACATGATAAATTCCTCCTTGAGAATCTAGCCCAATCAAACTTTGTAAAAATAACAACCATTTTTTTAGCAAGTTAAAGGAAATTACATGCAATTCTATCTTTTAAACAAGTTTTCTAATATGGACTTGCATGCATGATGCATGCAAACCCCATTATTGTCCTTACTATTTTCAAGATTAACAATATTCCTTTCCCTATTAGAATTGCCCTCCTTTTTTGGAGCTGAACCAATCTGAATTCTTGTTATTTTAAAAACTCCTTAAAAATGATTTCCCTTATTCTCTTCATCTCTTGGGGTTTAGATATGTTTTTCATATTTCCTTTGTTATTATTGGATTGGTATTGAAGGCCATAATTTTCTAAATAATCTACTAATTGTTTTCCTTCCCACATAGTGTGTAATAGTTTTAATAGTTCAAATTGGTTCTAGATTAACTTTGTGTCTTCTATTATTATTTTCATGCTCCTATTTAAACTTGTTTTATGTTCCATCATTTTAATGATAATAAGTGAATCCTCTATTTCAATTTTCCTTATGTTCTCCTTCAAATCCAACCTCATACCTAAGATAAGGGCTTTGAGCTCAGTGACATTATTTATGTTGATTCTAGTAGAGACCACCTCAAAATAAATAACTTGGCCTCTGTGATCTATGCTAACAACCCTAGTTCCTAAATTATCGAGATTGCTTTTTGATGCTCTATTAAAATTAACTTTGAACCAAAATTATTGTGAAAGGAGCCATTTCACATTATTTACTATAATTTATTTTCTTTGTTTATTTCTCAGCTTCATGGTGTCATACATTCTTTTGATCTCACCCCAATTTTTAGTATCCTTGTTTCCTCTGGGTTGGCTTCCTTGTTATTTAATTATTTACTAGGGGTAATTAGTTGATTAATGGTGGCTTCAATTTCCATCCAAACTCTTTCTCAAGACATGTGATTATCCTTGTTTTCAAAAAATCTCACATTTTATTTGATCTAAACATTCTAAGTTAGGATATTTGGTCCCATGTCCCATATGTCTTTTAGAATATTCAATCTTTTACTACTTTGCCAAGATTTCAGGTAACTGGGGAGATTTTCATTTAAGGTTCAACTTAGAATGTACTTGTTTAGTAAAACATTCCAAAGTTATAAGGTATATCTACAGTGTTGGATGATGTTTTCTATAGTATCTTCATTGTTATAACACATGACACATACTCATGGGATTTGGAAACCTTTCTTTTTTAGATTTTCTCCTATTCATATCTTTCCATGCATACCAACCATAGGAAGTATTTTGCCTTTATCCACACTTTTGAGCTCCATATGTTGTTCCAAATGGTTTTATCAAAGTTCCTAGGATTATATGCCATTTATGCAACATAACCTTCTTTCACTGACTAGGTCTATGTGACTTTTCTATTTTAGTTTACCAAATCTCTTTTTGGACTCTAGGGAATCCTAAAACCTTGGAGTATACCATTTAGTTTCTTTTGAGGTTCATTCTAGGTACCATCAACATTTTGTAAAGTCTTCTAGTTTAGGATCTTATAGCTCGATTCCATGATTTCAATGCAATAATCCTTCAATTTAACCCCCATTAACTAGTGTTTTCTTCTCTCATGCACTTGAAGTTTAGTTCCATTTTAGGGGGTTATGGGCTATCCAAATATCTTCCCAAAATTTGATGGTTTTCTATTGTGACCTATTTGAAAAGACCCTTTATAAGAACTTTCTCGCCTCTCTTAGGCTATTCTAGATGGCAAGTCCAGTGGGGAGTTCCTTAGCTGTAAATATTCTATCTAGATCCCTTTCATCCCAGTATTTTCCTCTTATCAACTCACACCAACCTTCAAAGGGGATGGCTCCAATCCTCCACACTAACTTAGCTAGTAGAGTCAAATTAGCCTTAGCCAGGTTTCTAATCCTTGCATCCCCTTCAAGTAGTGGTTTACAGATTTTTTTCCCAAGCTAGGAGAGGAAGTTTGTCTTATCCTTTATTCCTTTCCATTTTTTATAGAATTTTATTCATCTCATTAAGAGTTCGAACTGGATATTTTAGAAGAGAGAATTAATGTGTGGATGTAGCGTGAAGGGTTATCTTAATGAGAATAATTATTCTTGTATATGTCAGATATTTGCCTTTCTAATTGCACAACTTGTTCTTCTCAATGATTTTATTCCAAAGGCTTTTCTCCCCCTTCCCTTTGAAAATTGGAAATCCTAAGTGGTTTTTAGCAAGAAGGACCTTCTCAAAACCAAGAACTCTACATAAAATAAATTAAAGGTTAGGTGAAAATTTAATGAAATAATTGTTTTAATTTCTTTTATTAATTTAATGTCTTGAATTTTTTTTTGTAGCTACCTAGTAGATTCCTTATTATTCTAATCTCTTATATAATTGGAAGGGACAATGTCATTGTATCATCCACAAATTTTAGATGAGTATTGGGAGCTCCACCTATGAATTCTTGGATCCCTTTTATTTTTATTTTGCTTATATTTATTGAATTATATATATATATATATATATATATTAAATTATATATAATTTAACAAATATGTATAATTCAATAAATATATATAATTCTCTCTCTCTCTCTATATATATATATATATATATATATATATTCACATTTCACTAACTCTAAATTAGTATTATAAATATATATAAAAACAAAACTATATTAAATCTATATTCATAGTTCACTAACTGTAAATTAATATTATAAATATATTATCATAACCCCACTAGTTGACACATTTATACAATTGATTAGATAAGGTTTAGTTGCATTTTTTATTGGTTTTTGGTCAAAATTTGACTAATCTTTATAAAGGAAGATCTTATGGTTATATACACATATATATGATTAATTGGGCGTACATTCATTATGCCTAGAATACTAAAGTGGTATGTATATATTTATACATGCATACATATATATGTATGTATGTATGTATGTATGTATATACTCTTAAGGTGGGCCCATAAAATTGTTGGCTTGGGTGACATAAATTTGTAAGTGTCACTACGGTCCTTAAGCTTGCATTGATTATTTATTAAAAGCTTATAAGTTTTTTTGACACATTGGCATGAATACACAAAGGACTTTTATTTTGTTTAAGAGGCTTATCAAGTTGATGTAAAAAGGGGTTAATGCCTAGACCATAAATTTATTATTGTAGAAAGTTTTAACCACAATGGATCAAAGGATTGTTTGGTATTGGTTTTTATCATTGAGATAAATCATTTGATTTTAGGGTTTTTACTTGGTTGGTGTTTGATCAGCTATCATTAGTTCATTAACTTCGAAGGGGAAAAGGAGTGAGGAGAGTATGGAAAAAATGGGGTTTTCAAGCCTATGTTGGCCATCGCCAAGGTGGGGTGAGGAGAGAAATGAGATGAATAGTAGAGAAAAAGAATAAGAAGGAAGGAAGAAGGAGGATTCAAAATAATGAGATGGGGGTAGTAGGCCGATACAAGGAGGTCAATGTAGAGCTAGACGGTAAAAAAATTCGATCATGTTGATGGATGTGGCACCATTATGAAGAAAAAAGACAAAACCTTGCTTAGCATTTTAACAAGTATGTGTTTTTCTTTCTAGTCAAAATTTTTTAATTTAATTCCTTTAATAATAAGTGAAGTCTCGATAAAAAATTCCCACCAAGGTATATACTTATGTGTGTATGATTTTTTATAGCCACATGAGCCTATGCCACGACCATGGAAGCGGAAGGTGTATATGTATAGAAATTTTGGTTTAAAAAATTATTTTTTATGGGTTATAAAGCCTACTAAATGCCTTTTTAGTTGTTAATAATTTTGGATATAAACCCAGTAACATCTATTAAGCCAGCTCATTATTTTGTCTTGTACATTAAAAATTGATTTTGTAAATAATTTGGTTATTTGGGAGTTCTAGTATGACCTCATTTTCTGCATATTACATGTTGAATGTTTTATTACACTGATTGAAGATGAACCTGGGTTGTTGTCTTTGATGGGCTATCCTTGTATAATAATCTTACTCACATTGGAAATTTCCTCTTGTGAAAAATTAAATAAGGTATAACCATAAAATTTTATATGTTGTGATTTAATTTCTCTTAAAAATTGTTACTATGTATTGCAATTTGAAAGAGTCATTTGAATATTAGACTCATGTTAAAACACATGTTTGTTATTAATCAAGCATTAGATTTGTTTTCATTTAAGTATGAAATTTGAATATATATTGTACATTTCTTTAAAACTTAAACCAAAATAAATGATTGATGCTCATTTTGTGGTGGAAGACAAATCTGACCTATTGGTTGTCCTTTTTATACATGAAATATTGTTATCAGTTAATGAATGTCATAAAACTAAATGGGCCATTTTATTGTATGATTGGATCATTGTTTCAAAAAAATTACTATTACCTTGTTGTCTTTACACTTAATTTTTAGAGTGGATAGAAAATAGATTTTTCCATTATGTGGGCGCATTGCCATGAGATATTAGTGTTAGTGACTAAGATTTCTTTTGGGGTACCTTGTAACACATCTATCATAAGGTATTTGGATGATATATGTATTTTATCTATTTCATTTTTCCTTAGATGATAATATTCAATAAGGAAGAAAATAAATTGTTAAGTAAAGAACCAGTTAATACTAGAAGAGAGTTTGGTATACTCTTTGGTTGTTTAGACCATCATATATTTGTCAAATGCATTATGTTGTTACTTTGGATGAGTTATTTGATCATGCATTATCTTGTTTATTTTGGAGGTTATAGTATAGATTCATGAATAATGTACTAGTTATGAAAAATGTTACATCAGTAAGAATTATTAGACTGCCAAATTTCACTTTATGAGGTAATAAGATAACTCGAATTATTTTTCTTTCCTTTTTAGACTTGTTTATTTGGAATTGGATTAAATTATAGAATATTGATTAGAAAGGAATTTGCATTGCCAGCTTTAAGATGACACATTTATTGTACCCCTTTTTAGTGCAGGGATTATAATATAGTTGGCTCTTCCCTTTGTTATATTGATTTCTTAATTATCTTGTCACTCACTCAAGTGTTGTGTACACCAATGCTAACCAGGATATAATTTGGAATGATGAAGCCAAATTATTGATTTTACTTATATTCTATTAATTATTTTAGTTTGATATAATTATTAGAGGCTAAACTATTTTTAAATTAAATACCTGTATGGTAGTATAAATTGTTCCTTGTGCATATGGCCTCTGACTTGTATATATGATAGAACTATCAACCTTTGAGGATTATTCAAACTACTTGTATCAACCTTATTCATTTGATATTAAGACTTGGCAGTGTGGCTTCTTATATGCAAACAACATGTATTTCTATAGTATCTCATATTGTGCTTATAATTGACATCCTTACATTAAGGATTATTTTGTTACATTACAATTGTATACTAGAGTGACCCCACCTATGAGCATGGTTATGTTTCAGTTTTATTGAAATCTTTTTATTTTAAATTAAAGATACCCTGGTGGGTTAGAAAGTGAAGACTGTATCAGCCATGGCTGAAGGTATATATGTGTTAATGATATTCAATTAGCCTTGGGCTATTAAATCATGTTATGAGAGTTGATTGTGTTGTTCTCCTTTCTTGTTGGTCTCAACCATGAGATGCTTGGATTTATTATTTTATATATTAATGATCTTAATCTTGTGTACACTTATTACTTAATCAATTAAGTGTAGAAGTTCATTTTACATATATTTATGTTGGCTAGGCCAAGTCATTCTAGAGAATGATGGAAAAAATTACTATAAACACATTGTGTTATGGTCTTGTGGAAAACTTGTTATTAGGATACTATTTTAGCTGTTCATTTTTTCATATTGATTTTGGATCAAACTTGAAGTGATGTTATTACCATTCACTAGCACTCCTTATTATTAATTAATGTTGATCTAATCATATTCTATTGGTTGTTCTTACATGGAAGTTTTTAGGTAACTAAAAAATTAATAAATGAATTATTATTGAAGTATGAATGTATGAAATCAGCCAAGGTCAAGTGGTTGTTAATGGGACTTTTGGGTTGAAGCTTCAAATTTCAATATGTTATAAATTATGACAAATTACTATCCTTGGATGCATGGTTGACAAACTTGTGACCATGTACAATCAACATGTAATGAGGCAATTGGCTATTCATAATTTTAGCCCATAGGTAGCCTAGTTCATGATGTTGTAAATATCCTAATGATTGAATTTGTCATTTTATTTGTTATTGTTCGTAATGATGAAATCATTTACTATTATTATTTAAAGGAGTTAAATGAACCATTACTATAAGGACCCTATGGTTAGGGATTTTTTTATATAATCCTGACCTAGTAACACTATTATTAGTAGTTCATTATAATAATTGGTGTTCATTTTATATTGGGTAATAGCCCTAAATGGACAAGTTCTTACTGGTATGATGAGATTTTTAAGGATTTTTTGTTCATTCTTAACATGTGCATTATTGATTGGTGAAAGTTAAAGGTTCTTGTCAGTAGATAGGAATATGTTTACCTAATTCCCATGATAATCATTTTCCATATGATGAAGGCATATGTGTTATGGTGACATACACTAAGCAAAGGACTATGAGTACAATGACCCTTAAGATTATGGATCATGGTAAAATTATCTAATAGGGGTAGAACTAGAACTAGCCTTTACTTGTGCAATCATAAAGATTATATGGTTTATATTTTTATGTTGCATCACCTTAGTAGCGTTTTAGTGATATCTATTTATTGGTCTTAAAATATTGTAAGGCTTACATAAGCAAAATCTTGGTATGATGATACTTTGGTTCTTATTTTATGACATGTCATGCTTATTGTGTTACTCCATTGATATCAGATTTGTGTGTTTAATAAATGGAAAGTGAGATATTTCTATATTAGGATAAATCTTATCTTTTTCGTCTTTAACTTTGTCTATTGGACTAAACTGGACATTGACTATGACATTAAGGATACTTGAGACATGAGAAAAAACTCCTAACCTCATGATTTTCTGAGTCATAACCAATTCAGGTAATTGGATACTTAAATTAGGCTGAGGATGCCTAGGTGGTCTAATGGGAAATGAGTGCCTTCTATAAGGTTTGAAAGTTATTAGTGTGGACCCACACATTAATACCCCTCGAATGGTATATCATTCTCCAAATAACCTTTTCTCTATGGAATATTTTAGCAATGTCTATCCTTACGTAGGTGTCTCTATGACACAATCTATTTATGGGTTGTCTACTCATCTTGTTCATACCCATGATGATGCATCATGCATTGTAAAGTTATGTAGTGGGATCTACATGCATTTCTATTGCATACTCTGTATAACCATTCCCAAAAGTTTTTTGGGATTATTTTATCTGGTATTAGAGCCTGTGTTATAAATATTATTGAGAATAATGTTTATTTATCTCTCTCCATAAAAATAAATATCAATATTAATTCACTTTACAATTGAATTAAGTTGTACTTACTATTGGTTTTTAGCTAGTTATTGCTCTAAGAGATGTTTAGAAATGACAATATGCCTGAAATGTTATCCTGTGATTCTCAAAATGATGATAGAGACATATCTAATGGTTCTTGTGTTGAGAAAATATGAGGCATGGGTGGCTTGATAAGCAGGAATAATTCCTTATTTTGAGCCTTAACAACTTGAGAAACCACTCAAGGCATGATTGGGAAATAGGAACATGAGTTTAATAATCTTGAGAATATTTCCTAGAGATTTGCCCCAATCTAAAATTGGTTAAGCAAATGGGCATAGATTACATGAGAGCATGCTAATTTGGCTGATCCAAACATCAAGGAGCTCAAAAAATTCCCACCACCTAATCATATGGGAGGAAAATCCAATGATGCAGTTGATGCATGAGTGTGTGTACACATAGTATATCAACCTACAAGACATGATAGCTAATGTGAATAAGATGGTGTTATTACATAACATTGGGTTGATGGAATTATAAATTTTTGTGAGGTTCGTTGCTCTCTACCTTATCCTTGGTTGGGTTAACCCTTCCCAGTTATGGTTTCATCTGAGTAAGCCTCACTTGTCGACCCTTGACTTGTATGGATGAGTCAATGAGAGATAGGTGGTAAAGGCTTTGATCTTAGAATAAATGGAACTAGTGTCTGGTATTTATTGATGGGTTGTATGGGCAAACTATCACTAGGTGCTTAGAACATTATGACTTAGGAAAGACCAAAGGTTTAACTCAAATTTAGAGGGTTAGATTGGGTATGAAGAGTTGGTCTACTTAGATAAATTAGTTGAGCTTGTGTTGTCCACTTATTGAGGGAATGTCTTGATCCATTAAGGAACTATGAATCATAAATGGTTGTGATAACTATTATGATTCTTATAGATAAGACTACTATAATTATTGTTTAGTAAATTAAATATCTAGTTCAAATTTTTGAAAGAAGCTCAAATGCTGAATTTATGGAACTAGCATGCCACTTTTTTAGGTGCATAATTGCAAGTGGAGTAAGAATGTCTCCACAATTTCAAGTTGCTCATAGTTGATCAAGGTTGTCCCAAGGCAAATCTATTTTTGGGAGATGTGATAGTGAACCTTGGTGAAGGTATGTTGAGATACTATGTGTATGCAACTATTTTATTCATAACTATGTATATATTAGCCCGATTGATTGAATTATGCCATGATGAGATATAAAACATAAATAGCCTTTTAAGGAATTTTTATATTCTCTATAATTGGGTATAAATATCAAGGAGATACTCTTTACTTCTTTTACTAAGTTTTAATATAACTTGTTGTGGATAAATTGAGAATTTTATATGGCTATAATTTATTGATAACTGAGGCAAACAATTGTAATTTCTTGCTTGGCTTATGTGTCACTATGCATGACTGGTTGCATCAATGCAAAAAATTTGAGTAATAGGTATAATGCTCAGGGAACACTATTTTATCCCAAAGTAGTGAACTTATAATCAAAGTCTTGATAGTTTTTTTTTGGGTTAAAAACTCTAATATGGTTAGTTGATTGCAACCATTGTAACCTAAAAGTGAATAAGTATTATATATCATAATACTGAGGTGTTGCAAAACATATGCATCTCAGATAAATTAAGGCTTGATTTTTTATGAGTAATTGGCCTCCTTCAAGTTGAGTGAAGAAGCATATGGGTCCATAACTCTAAAAGTCTATATGTTAATAAGTGTGCGAATATGTTTTGATTTCATGATGTTTTTATGTTGATCATGGGTATGTTTTAATCCCATAAGGAGGTTATGATGTCCTTGGATATGTTTTACATTTATGAGGATGTTTAATTGATCTTGGGTTGAGTTTGACATCCATGAGGATGTTATGATGATCGTGAATATATTTTACATCTATGAGGATGTCTTTTGTGAATTTCAACTAAATTTAATCATTGTGATAAACTATAATTTCTATGATGATAGTATGATATTCACCTAGAGCCTTGGATAAGTTCATCATTTCTTGAGTTTATGTTACATAGAGGTAAACAGTGTTAGTCAACCATTGACTTGTTAAAATAATTCAATTAGAAGGATAGTGATATAAGCTTGTTATTGGAATCAAGAAATAATGAGTGGTGATCATTGATATCTTGCATGGGCAAACCATCTTATGATGTTGAGGTATAATACTCTTAGGAGGTCTAAGGATGTAACTTAATCATGGAGGGCTTAGTTGGGTAAAAATGACTTACTTGTTTGGGTAAGTGATAAATTTTAAGGGATCTCTTCTTATTAATGGGTATCATGAGCCATCTAATCCATGAGGCACAAAATTTTTTAGTAACTTCTAAAGACTCATGGATATAGATTAATGGAATTTTTTTTTAAACACACTCTTCCTTATAAGAAGGTGTTGGTGAACTCAAGATCCCTAAAACTGAGCATGATGTTATATGATGGTTATTTTATGTCATTTGAGATGGCATTTGGACATTGGGTGGATTGATGATAATCATGGACCCTTGTGCTTTACTTACCAGTGTGTCTAATTAGTGTGATGTAAAAATACCTTGGCATGAATTGTCAAACCCTTGGATCAACATGTGTGTCATAGTATTGTGGTTCCTTTAGTGCATGTAAAGTATTGTATATTGTGTAAACATTTTACATTTTGTTGATTATACTGAACCATGTAAACTTATAACTTCTCTATTCTATATGACTGTAGTTAACTTGTAAATTTACATAATTGTTCCCTGATAAGTATATATATATATATATATATGATTTGATGATGTAATGTCATCATGAACCACTTTGTGATGTAGTTTTCATAAAGTAGCCACCTAATTCAATTAAGTTGTGCACCATGAGCACCACAAGTTGGCAGTGAGATCTTCATGTATAATTATCACCTTGTGGATTAAGTGTTCTTTTAATCACCTATTGAAGGTTGTTGTAAAAACAATATTTTGAAATTCATTGATATAGCTATGTGAAGCATTAATTGGTCCTAAAATTTGGACTTTTACGTAAAAACAACAAGACTAAACTTATTAAAAATACAAACATGTATTGGATTATAAAATCAAGCATGTTATGAATGAGTAATGGTTGATTTACCTAAAAACAATATTCTAGAATGAATATTCTAACTTAAAGGCATGTGTTGATTGGTAAATGCAACCATGCTATAAACAAGGTATTGTTTTGTATACCTAAAAATTGACATTCTAATTTTTTAAAGCATAGTTGGAATGCATGTTGATTTTAAATTTGCGAGGAGTAATGTAAAGTCTTGATCAAGTGGATTTTTGAATTTTATGTACTTCATAATGCTACCAAAAAGTAAGTTCAATAATATGGTGGGATTGCAATCTCTGTAACCATCATGTGAGTTCACAAATTTTTATAGAGCATGCTGAAAACCTTGGAATTGCATGTGAATATTTGGTATGACTTCTCTGATGTTTGGTATGGTTGGTGCGGGATGCTGCACTAACCCATGAATGATGAATAGTGAAATAAAAATAATCATAGAATGATGGATCTATATTATTATTTATACTATGTGATGAATATCACCAAGAAGATGTGCAATCATAATGCATGTTATAAAAACCATAATAGTATGGTTGTTGTTGTGGTTTCATTCTAGAATGAATCATATAAGTTATGTGCAATGAATACTTGAAAGTGGTAGAAATATCACATATTTGTATGAATGTTGTATTGATTAGCATTATGTGGAAATGATATAGAGTTATGAGTAATATATAACTTTAAGTGTTGTGAAAGACAACATCTTAAATCCAAAAAAATTAGGAAAATCTATTTGGATTGGATCTTGGTAACCGTTGTTATGAAGTTACAAATTTCTATGATAATATTTCCTCATAATAAGAGGAAGGTTTAGCTAAAAATTATTTTACTCTCAAAACTTTGATCTTGAATTAATGACTAAGATAAAAAAAAAATTGAATACTTCCATTTGGTATGAGCTAACAGCTATAAATTTATGATTTGAAGAGTATTAAAAACTTTTTTGTTGATAAATATTGAAATATATTTATTAACCACAGCCTGGAATGCATACTTTTACATGAATTAATTAATTTTATAACTACATAGGTGGCTACAAATTAGATAAAATTTAGTAGTACTACATTAAAAATAAGAGCTTATCAATGAGCTTTGTCAAGGTAAGGGCAAGATCAAACTGAAAAACCTTATTGCAAAAAGTGTTAATATTTCTTGAGTGAAAAAATAGCCTTGTGAGGCATAAAATTTGTGTGTGTGTGTGTGTGTGTGTGTGTGTGTGTGTGTGTGTGTGTGTGTGTGTGTGTGTGTGTGTGTGTGTGTGTGTGTGTGTGTGTGTGTGTGTGTGTGTGTGTGTGTGTGTGTGTGTGTTTGAATATTGTAGAATTTCATGGATAGAAAAGGTGTGTGCAACACCTCATTTTGTTCACCTTGGTCTTACAAAAAAAACAAGCTGAAAGGGTAATTTTCTAATCTGATTAAATGAAGGACATGGTTGTCCTAAGGGTAGTATATAGAGTATCAGCCAAGTAAGGCTATATATATATATATATATATATATATATATATATCCATGATAAGAGTTTGATAAATCTATTTGTAATACCAAAAGGTAAAGTAAGGAAATAGCCCGTGTCTATATAATGAACTATGTAAGTACATAGTGGGTATGAATTTTATTTTTAGAATAATTGATATATTTATCAATCTGGTTACTTTGATCCTTGAGTTTACCTATTGATTTCATGTAGTGTGTTAATGTCTTACGAAAAAGAGTGATAAACCCACTTTTCAATGTAGTATGTCTCATGATTGTTATTTCATCATCAGGATGGATCCCCTTTAAGGAGGGAAGGATGTCATTACCCCACCAGTTGACACATTTATATAACCGATTAGATAAGGTTCAGTTGCATGTTTTATTAGTTTTCGGTCAAAATTTGACTAATCTTTGCAAAGGCAGATCTTATAATTATATACACACATATATATGATAAATTAGGCATACATTCATTATGATAAGAATACAAAAGTGGTTTGTATATATTCACACACACACACATACTCTTGAGGTGGGCCCATGGTATTGTTGGCTTGGGTGACATAAGCTTGTAAGTGTCGCTAAGGTCCTTAAGCTTGCATTGATTATTTATTAAAATATTATAAGATTTGTTGACATGTTTGAATGAATAAATAAAGGAATTTATTTTGTTTAATAAGCTTAGCGAGTTGATGGAAAAAGGGGTTAATGCTTAGGCAACAGATTTCTTATGGTAAAAAGTCTTGACCATGATGAGTCATGGGATTGTTTGGCATTAGATTTTAGCATTGAGATAAATCATTTGATTTTAGGGTTTTTACTTGGTTGGAATTTTTTCAACTATCATTGGGTCATTGACTATGAAATGGAAATGTAGGAGTGAAAAGAGTATGGATAAAATGGGGTTTTCAACCCTGTGTTGGTCGTAACCATGATGGGGTAAGGAGAGAAATGAGATGAAGAGTAGAGAAAAAGAATAAGAAGGAAGGAATAAGGATGTAGAGGAAGGATCTGGGGGTGTTAGGTCGATGCAAGGAGGTTAACATAGATTTAGATGGCAAAAAAATTCAATCCTATTGATGGATGTGGCACCATTATGAGGAAAAAAGATAAAACCATGCTTAGCATTTTAACAGGCATGTGTTTTCTTTTCTATTCAAAATTTGGAATATATTTCCTTTACTAATAAGTACAAGCTAGTAGAGAATTCCCACTGGGGTATATACTCATGTGGGTATGATTTTCTATATCCATATGAGCCTATGCAATGGCCATGGAAGTGGTAAGTGTATGTGCATAGAAATTTTGGTTTGAAAACTTATTTTCTATGGGTTATAAAGCTTGGTAAATACATTTTTGGTTGTCAATAATATTGAATATAAACCCAGTAACATCTATTAATCCAACTAATTATTTTATCTTGTACATTAAAAATGGATTTTGTAAATAATTTGGTTATTTGGGAGTTATGGTATGACCTCATTTTATGTATATTGCATGTTGAATATTTTATTAGACTGATTGAAGAACATGGGTTGTTATTTTTGATGGGTTGTCCTTGTATAGTATTCTTGCTCACTTTGGAAATTTCCTCTTGTGAAAAATTAAATAAGGTATAACCACAAAATTTTGTATGTTGTTGTGATTTAATTTCTCATAAACATTGTTATTATGTATTGCAATTTAAAAGAGTCTTTTGAATCTCAGACTCAGGTTAAAACACATGTTTGTTATTAATCAGGAGTTGGATTTGTTTTCATTTAAGTATGATATTTGAATATATATTACATTTATTTAAAACTTGAACCAAAATAAATGATTGTTGCTAATTTTGTGGTGGAAGACAAATCTTAATAGTCCCTGTCCTTTGTACATAAAATATTGTTATCAGTTAATGAATGTTGTAGAACTAAATAGGACCTTTTGTTGTATGATTGGATCATTGTTTTGAAAATCTTTATATTACCTTGTTGTCATTACACTTAATTTTTAGAATGGATAAAAAATATATTTTGTCATTTTGTGGGCTCGATGCCATGAGATATTAGTGTTAGTGTATAAGATTTCTTTTAGGGTACCCTGCAACACATCTATCATAAGGTATTTGGCTAATATTTGCATTTTATTTATTTCATTACTTAGATGATAATATTCAATAAGGAAGAAAATAAATTATTAAGTAAAGAACCAATTAAGACTGGAAGAGAGTCTATAATACTCCTTGATTGTTTAGATTATTATGCATTTGTCAAATACATTGTGGTGTTATTTTGGATGAGTTATTTGAGCATGCATTATCCTATTTATTTTGGAGGTTATAGTATAAATTCATGAATAATGTACTAGTTGTGAAAAATGTTACAACAGTAAGAATTATGAGACTACCAAATTTCACTCTATGAGGTAATAAGATAGCTCGAGCCATTTTTCTTTCCTTCCCAAGCTCGCTTGTTTGGAATTGGATTAATTATAGAATATTGATTAGAATGGAATTCACATTGTCAGATTTAAACTGACACATTTTTTGCACCCCTTTTTAGTGCAGGGATTATAATATAGTTGGTTCTTCCCTTTGTTATATTGATTTTATGATTATCTTGTCACTTGCTCAAGTGTTGTGTTTTCCAATACTAACCAAGACAAAATTTAGAATGATGAAGCCAAATTATTGATTTTACTTGTATTGTATTAATTATTTTAGTTTGATATAATTTTTAGAGGCTACCCTATTTCTAAATTCAATACATATATAGTAATATAAATTATCCCTTATGCATATGGCCTCTAGCTTGTATATATGATAGATATATCAACCTTTGAGGATTGTTCAAACTACTTGTATCAACCTTATTCATTTGATATTAAGACTTGGCAGTGTGGCTTATTGTATATAAAAAACATGTTATATTTCTATAGTATCTCGTATTGTGCTTATAATTGACATCTTTATATTAAGTATTATTTTGTTACATTACAGTTGTATACTAGAGTGACCCCACTTATGAGCATGGTTAAGTTTTAATTTTATTGAAATCTCCTTATTTTAAAGGAAGGATAGCCTGGTGGGTTGGAAAGTGAAGACTATATCAGTGATGGCTAAAGGTATATATGTGTTAATGATATTCAGTTAGCCTCATGTTATTAAATCATGTTATGAGAGTTGATTATGGTGTTCTCCATTCTTATTGATCTCAACCATGAAATACTTGGAGTTATTCTTTTATCTATTCATGATCTTAATCTTGTGTACACTTATTGCTTAAGAAATTAAGTGTAGAAGTTTGTTTTACATATATACATGTTGGCTAGGCCAAGTCATTCTAGCAAATGCTAGAAAAATTTACTATAAATGTACTGTGTTATGGTCTTGTGAAAAACTTGTTTTCAAGATACTATTATTGCCATTCATTTTTGCATATTGATTTTGAATTAGACTTGAAGTGATGTTATTACCATTCACTACCACTCATTATTAATGAATTATAGTCCAATCATATTATGTTGGTAGATCTTACATGTAAATTTTTAGGCAATTGGTAAATTAATAAATAAATTATTATTGACTTGTGAATGTATTAAATCAACCCAGATCAAGTGGTTGTTAACAAAACTTTTGGGTTGAAGCTTCAAAGTTCAATGTTTTATAAATTGTGACAAATTACTATCATTGGATGCATGGTTGACCATCTTGTGACGACATGTAATCAACATACAATGAGATAGTTTTCTATTCATAATTTTAACCCTTAACTAGTCTTTTGCTCATGATGTTACAAATAGCTTAACGGCTGAATTTGTCATTTTATGATATATTATTCATAATGGTTAAATCATTTATTGTTCCTATTTAAAGAATTTAAATGAGCCATTAGTGTAAGGAATCTATGGTCAGGGATTTATTTATATAATATCAACCTGGTAGCACTATTATTAGTAGTTCATTATAATAATTGGTGTTCATGTTATATTGGGTAATAGCCCCAAATGGACAAGTTATTAATGGTATGATGACATTGTTAAAGATGTTTTGTTCATTTTCAGCATGTGTATTATTGTTGGGTCAGCATTAAAGGTTCTTGTTGGTAGATAGGAATATAGTTACCTAATTCTCATGATAATAATTTTCCATATGATGAATTCATATGTGATATGGTGGCATACGCCATTCGAAGGACTATGGATACAATGACCCCTAGGATTATGGATCATGGTACAATGATCTAATGGGGGTAAAACTAGAACTAGACTTTGCTTTTGCAATCATAAAATTTATATGTTTTATAGTTTTACGTTACATCACCTTATAATAGTTTAGTGATAGTTACTTATCGATCTTAAAATATTGTAAGGCTTACATACGCAAAATTTTGGTATGATGATACCTTAGTTATTCTTTTATAACATGTCATGCTTGTTATGGTACTCCCTTAATATTTGATTTGTATGTTTAATAAATAGCAAGTGAGATATTTCTCTTCTAGGCTAAATCTTATCTTTTTGGTCTTTAACTTTGTCTATTGGACTAAACTGGACATTAACTATGACATTAAGGATACCTAAGGCATGAGTGAAACCTTCTAACCTCATGATTTACCAAGTCATAATTGCTTAGGGTAATTGGATACTTAAATTAAGCTAAGGATCCCTAGGTGGTTCAATAAAAAAATAAGTGCCTTCTATAAGGTTCAAAGGTTATTAGTGTGGACCCACACATTAATACCCCTTAAATGGTATATCAGTCTCCAAGAAACCTTTTCTCTATGGAATCCTCTATTGATGTTCATCCTTATGTAAATATCTCTATGACCCAATCCATTTATGAATTATCTACTCATCTTGTGCAAATTTGTGATGATGTGTCATGCATTGTAAAGTTACATAGTGGTCTCTACACACAATTATATTGCATATTATATATAACAATTCCCAACTTTTTTTTGGGTTGTTTCATATTAAAAAAAAATGAAACTACACACACACACACACAGAGTAACAACACCACTGGGTTAGACATAAAATACATGAGAATTTTTTTAACACATATACCAAATATAGATTACACCATGAGAATCTATAGAGACCAAAATAATTTCACATGGTGATAATAGAAATAATAAGTAATACATTACATAATATTAATCTCTAATATCATGAGAGTACACAACATAATGTGAATATAAAAAGTAACTATATTAACTTAGATACAATTAAAAACAAGTCTACAACTACTGTTATTGATTTATAATAACAAGTAGTTACAACTCAATGATAAATACAATACAATATGATGTACATATAAATGCATGGCTCTTCAGATCATGATTTCTTCAAAATCTATAATATATGTGGTAATCTCAAGTGTCATCTCAATAGTAGTACTGATGTGGGGAAGGAGAGTATCATCTGAGTGCTTTACCACACCAACCATGGACCAATGATCCCCCGCTCTAATTTTATTAGTAAATGGCCCTCCCTTCACATATGAGTAGATAGTGACAACATGAGAATCCATAGAGACTATCAAGTACTTGTGTGATGTATGATTCTAAACTAAACATGTAGTGTATCATAGAAATCCATTCTATTGCAAGATATCACACTAACATGTGAACTACACTCATGAAATTATAATGTCTCACTAAACATACATTGGCCCAAATATTTACAAATAATAATTGATAATGATCTATATCAATCAATTTTATACACACATCTTGATCGAACTACCTTCATCTAACATTGCAATACCAGTAAGCTAGTGAAGTCTATCTCACTTCTTACAATGCATTAGCAATGCAGATTGCTCAAATACAATTCAACCACAAGATTCATCAACTTACATTTTACTAGAAAATACATCATACAACATGCTATATAAAGGATTAATAATATCATACATTTAATCTATCAAACATAGGCATGAATCTTTCATTATCTTATATCTTATACTAGAAATAATGATTACAAATATATCCCCTGAGTAAACATATAATTTAAGTATACAATACAAATAATATAATTGGTTTCTAGTTATCTACACCCTATGGCAGCCTATATTACCATAGTTTGAGGTTCTAAGATTGAATACTAATTTTTTTCATAATCAAACATATAAAATAGTGTTAAATACATAGAAACACAAGAATTATATAAGCAACTATATATAACAAAACAAATCATCATTCTCACAAAACATAATTACATATCAACACAACATTTGCTAAATTCTCAAAGTGTCCATGCAGGTATACACAAATCTATCAACCATAAAACACACACTATCCACAAAAATAGCTAGTATTTATATAATATACAAATAAATATAGTTATGAGCTAGGTATAATAGCTACTGTAAGTACCACCCAGATACAACATACTTTTATATTGTAGTACCCTATGATATCCCATATTATCATAGGTTCCCAACTACATAACAACACATATTCTAACTTATAAATTTCAAAACCCAACTGGTTCATGTAGATAACAATAAGTAAATAGTGAAGTATTATACCACCCGAGTATATTCTACGTAAAAAAATACCAAGGTATCTCAACATAAATACATGTATCACAACACATCATTATGCACTAAGTATAAATACTCTTTTAACACAATCATAGTATGTAAATTCAGACAAGTATTCCATACTAAATACATAAGATAAATAGTTGTTCATATTATTACTTGTGAGTTAGTTAATTCATAAATCTCGTTATGACTTTACACCCTAATGAATCATTACTTTTAGGATCTTGTTCTAAGGGTTATCATTCAAGATTCCTATGTAACTTAATAACTTAAGTAAATCATCTAAGGAACTACATGTATAATCTCCTCATATAAATACTAGCACATCCTAATTTACACCACATGTAGATATTCCAATGTTATGTAATTTCTAAACCATAGTTTAGTTTTTTAATTGAAACCACTAAGCATAAAAATCAGCTAATGAAGTAGTTATACTTGGAACAAGCTTATTGCAAACAACTAGAAAAACTAAACTTTATTTTCTCAAAACATAAGTAACCCAATTTTACAATAAATTTATATTTAAGGGTTAATAAGCAAACATTCGTTAAACAACTTAATCATTCCTCTTAATTTCTTGTTAATGTTTCACTCAAGAATAATAGCTAAAAGAATCTATCCCAAGTTTCTAATTATGCAAATAGTCATAACTAAATACATTGTCAAACTCCTTGTAACAGTTTTCTATATAATAAAAGATCTAAAATCTCCTCAAGATTTAACTCATTTTAGAGAGTAGCTATGTTCTACCATTCAACTCATATGATTCATGCACTCTATGTTTGACAATAACTATTTAATTAGTCATGTTCTAGGAATCGGAATATTCCATAATTGTTTTATATCTTAAGTGATGTATAGTCTAGTTAAATATATATATCCAATTTAATATTAGTAAAATACATATATATTCTAACATAATATATATCTGAACATATGAATCACGTTTTATACTAGGTTAACGACTAAACCCAATGGTAAAATAGTTCTCAAATAAGGATGAATATTTACTATGGTAAAAATTTTGGTAGATATATCATAATGAGCTATTAGTAACCTAATCTATGTTACCACATATATTAATAACTTTGTTAATATATATCCACCTTTATGTTCATCCGCTATCACCATAGATTAGTTGTTATATGTAACCTATGTTTGATATTGGGTACATTATTATATGTCCAATTTTATATTATAATACTACATTACCAAGTTCACTTTATATGCTAGAATAATTTGTTGTACTAAGGTTCTTAAAGCCCCAATAACCAATCATAAATTATTAACCAAGTGTGGATCTCCCTCTACCCTTCCCATCAATTCACAATTATGCAAAATCAAATATGCATCAGCCAATGTATAATAAAACTTCTGATGGAATGGAATAATTTTGGTTTCATGATATAATTGTTAAACACAGGAAGCATAAATAAAGTGACTCGCACTCTTAGAAATAAACATGATCATAGTGTGTGTGTGTGTGTGTGTGTGTGTGTGTGTGTGTGTGTGTGTGTGTGTGTGTGTGTGGAGATAAATGCATATTTATAGTATGTTGAAAGCATAGAGGGGCTTTCTGAGTCCATTAAAATCCTTGACTAAAATGGAATGTGGTTTTGCTTGAGTTGAAATAGCTGAGATAAACATAATGGTGGTGGTGTTGATCATGGGCTCATTTAAAGAAAAAAAAGAACATAACTTGATATGATAAAAAATCAAATTATAGCATTAATTAAACTTATACTCAACTCATGCAGTTATATAAATCACCCAGCATCTCTAAATATTTGAACAAAAGTGGGGTGATGCTCATTACACCTAGCTAAAAATTTATCAAATTGCTTCCAACACACAACAAACTATACATGCTATAACACCCTACCAGATTAAGATGCCAAGAGTAAACCCATTGAATTTTTCCTCAAGATACTTAACATCTACCTCACTGTATCCATAAATTAAAATTATTTGTTGCATTTTCATGAAAACATAATTCACTAAATTTTATAAGTACAGATTTAAAATTTAATGACATCCTAACATTGTTAGTCACTTGCTCAAAGGAGGCATTTTGGGCTAACATTTTTCTAGAAAATCCTTTCCTCAGAATAGTTAATAGTGTAACGCATGTCAAAGATCTGTGAAGTCCTTCCAAATTTTATAAACTTTGCACCATGATTTATTCAAGAAAACTAATGACAAAATGTTCATGGCTTGTACAATAGAATTTAAATTTTTTTAATAATTGGTCTAATATAAAAATACTAGGTCATCTAATAAATGATAAATCTTATAACACCTTCTTCTTTGAAGTATAATAACAACCCTATTATTATATGTTCTCTCTTATAGATTTGAAGGTCAATGCTTATGTTGAAGAAACATACCGATGTTGTGAAATATTCTTCCTCAGATCCCTCTACGCTCTTCAAGCTGGCCATTGGATATCTTAATTAGAAAAATCCATATAAACTTTAAAATTAGAGACTAGGGATTGAATCCTGACAACCATTGTTGTGTGTCCCCCATTCGCTAGTTGTTCTCCTTTAGATATATGTGCCCTCTCTTTTTCTTATGAAAATTCTTTTATTTAAAGTTTCTCTTTTTCTTTGAATATCTTTTGTTTTGTGTTTTATTATTGTGTGTGTGTGTGTGTGTTTCCTTTAAATTTGTTTCTTATTTATTTATATTCTCAGTTTTATTAATATTTTTATTTTAATCCATTAATAATTCCTTTCCACTATTTTTTTCCCTAAGAATAATATTCTTTTTCCTTTAATCTATTTTATGACAAGATTCATACTCTTTTGCTTTTTTATATAGTTTTTTTATTTGTTTGTCTGCTTTTGCCTTTTATTAGCAATTCTAAATTTGTAACATTTTAAATATTAAATGTCAAAATTTCATAATTTATTAAATAAATTAGTATCTTTAATGTTAAGAGGTTTTTAAAAATATGACCATTATTTAATAACTTATTTCTAGCCTAACTAAGCAAATCACGTCTCTAACACATTAAGTGGACACACACACAAATTCACAAACCTCAAAATATTAGTAAGCACACAAGAGAATTTATTTTTATAATTTTACCTACTCAAGACATCATAGAAAGCAATAATTCAAACAAACACCAAAGGAAATAATTTTTAAATGTATTTCTATAATGACTAACTATTATGTGTGTGTGCAGGGTTTTCGTTAGCTCTCTATAGACCTTCAACATCTCCTTTTACACCACCCTCTCTGATGATGCTCTATTTTTGGTATGCTTGAGGTAATAATTATCCTACATTCACCTCACAACACATGGATGGTTAGATCCTTTCACATGATAATCATAAGCAATATTATATAACTGAAACAATTCATTAATATGCTTAAAATGTAAATACATATATAAACTAATTCATAATAAGTAATCATGTATTATCATCTAACCAAACAACATTCTATTTTCCCTAAATAGCATAGATCTCAAGATTAATCAGAAATTTAACTAAATTTGAATTTGTCAACTACAATTTTTTATAGATAATCTAGAAAATTTGTTTGATGAAGAATTGGTATGTAATATCCTTTCCCCTAAATCTAGTCATCACCCCTAATGATGCTTATTCCTAGACAATTTTTTAATCAAAAACATTTCTTAGCATAGTAATAGCATGGTATTCAATGTCAAATTAAGCAAATAAATAGAAAATTTCCTGTAGAAATCACTACAGTTCATTTAAATTACACTATTCTTGGTGTATTGGTCCTACAAAACCCTATTCAATAACATTTTCTTTTATGCAAACAAGGTTTTGAGTATTACTTACTCTAACTGATTCTGTCATAACTACCTTGAGGTCCAAAATCGTCCAGACAAGCCTATATACTATAGGACTAACCATTTTTGTTACCTTGAAGGGTCCCACATATCTTAGTGAAAGTTCATTGACTTATCAAAATACATAAGATCATCATACAAGTCAAAATAAATGACCAAAGAAAGTTTCACAAAAACAATTCAGCCCTCAACACATCTCTCTATCCTAGAGAGTATTTTTCTCATCCTAGAGAAAAGTAATTGGGGAATCTAGCAAGGATAATGTGTATATGTTAATACTATCACTACTTTGTATAGCTTTGAATAAGTATAATAATTCAATACTGTCACTACTCCATGGAGCTCCTGATAGGAATGATGATGAATAAGAATGGTAAATATAAGTATACAAAAAACATGGAATACTCATCCATATGAAATATTTGTCCACTATATATATGAATATGATGATATGAATAAATTTGATAAGTTTTGTCTATCAAATCCTAGATTCAACAAGTTCATCTATCGATCCAACTAAGTAATAATAATCCAATTTAATGTGAGGCTAAGTAGGATACTGTCATATCGCTTAGAACTCATGTTCCCTATTCACCACTCCTCTCTTAGGTCCTCACGACTTAATGATCTCTAAAATATGCATAATTTTTTTTAAATATTCACAATTTTATATTAATATATCAATGAAAGCAAATATATATGTTAAATTATTCTAGATGTATCCTCATACATACAAAAAAAATCATACAATCAATCCATAATTGTATTAAGCTACTACTAGCCACACATAACTAGGTATCATTTTTCATAGCTTAACTTATTCTATTATGCTCATGATTAAGAAGAAATAACATGATATACATAGGTTAAGAATCACACAATTCTTTTAACCTTATAAGAGATTAAATGAAATAATATCTTCTTATTTGCTCAACTAGTACACAACAAGTTAAAAGTTTATTCCAACCCCTAGATTGACAAAATGTTTCAACCTCTTATATCCTACTCACTTCCGGTGAAAGGTATAAATATCTCTTTTAAACAACACGATTTAAGCAAAAGAGATCAATATCAATCTAGTCAAGGGTAAATAACATCATACTAATTATAATCAACTTATAATCTTTAATATATAATTTAATTTATAAATCAAGGTTTGCCACTTTATGTGGTCCAGAAATCATAAATTAAATCAAGTAGTGACTCTAAAGAGTCAAAATTGAAAAGTAGAAAGCTATCATCTCAAAAACTCCTATTTACCCTCCCAAGGTAAAAAAAAATACCGTAACTCAATGTTACCCAAACACAACCTATTTAACCAATCTTGTAAGTATGGTATCTCAATCTATTTCCATAATCAAGAGAGATATATGCCATCATAAAGATGTGTCCATCCATCCATTATTAAAACTTATCTCTCACCAAGATTAGAAAAAATTCTCTCACAAATTTTCAAGGGAGAATAGTCAAACAACATTCAAAAATAATTCTCATTTAAGAGAATACTAAATAAACATTAAGCATATATGACTCCTTTTAGCAGCATCATAATAATGTCAAAAGAGAATAATATAATAATGAATCATCTCTAAGCCAACTAAGAGGGATGACACCACATATGTTAAGAGTGCAAATTCCATAAACAACTCATAACAAAAATAAATTATCAAACAATAAAGCTACACTCTACTAAGAAGATTTTCTACCACCCTAGGTGGTACTAAAAGAAAAATGGTCTTATAAGATTTTCCACTCTTAGGATTTATAAATATAGACAGAAAATTAAATCACATAGATTTTAAATGAGAAATATCCTGATCTTATCATACACTCATAAAACACAAATGGTGAAGGTGACTTGATAATCAAGAAAAGGTTTAGTCACTCTCGAGGTGTTTTTTTAAAGTGATCAAACTATGGTAGAAATGTTTTGTTCATAACTCATGAACTATGCTATATACTCATATACCCAAACCTTGAATACGACCATCACCAATTGGACACTCAATAACTAATATCTTAAACAACTCAAATGGATATAAGTGCTTTGAAAGGTACACATTAAATGTCCCACACACATTTTATGAATGTCACAAAACTCCAATCATGGTGTAACATGGTTCCATACTAAGACACCACAAGTCTAAATTTCAGTGTAATACTTCACAACACTAGGTTCACACTGATGAAAAAAAGACACAAAAATTTTAATGGACTCATTAGGTTCTAGAGTTTGAATTACAACTTTGATACCACATGTAACAATCCCATTGAGTTAGACATAGAAATACGTGAGATTTTTTAAACACATATACCAAATATAGATTACACCACGAGAATATATAGAGACAAAAAAAATTTCACAATGTGATAATAGAAATAATAAGTAATACATTACATAATATTGATCTCTAATATCATGAGAATACACAACATAATGTGAATACAAAAAAAAATTATATTAATTCAACTACAACTGACAAAAGTCTATAGCCACTGTTATTTATTAACAATAACAAGCAGTTACAACTCAATGATAAATATAATACAATATGATGTACATATAAATACATGACTCCCTAGAGCATGATTTCCCTGAACTCTCTAGTATTTGTGACAATCTCAAGTGTCATTTTAATCGTAGTATTGTTGTGGGGAGGGAGAGCATCATTTGAGTGCTTTACCACATCAACTACGGACCAATGATCCCCCGCACTAATCCTATCAATAAATGGTCCTTCCTTCATAAATGGGTAAATAGTGATGACATAAAAATATAGAGAGACTAGAAAATACATGTGTGTTGTATGATTCTAAATGAAATATATAGTGTATCGTATAATTCTATTCTATTGCAAGATATCACACTAACATGTAAACTAAACTCATGAAATGATAATGTTTTAATAAACATAATTTTTTCTAAAGATTTATAAATAATAATTGATAATGATTTAGATCAATCAATTTCATACACACCACTTGATCGGACTGCCTTCATCTAACATTGTAATGCTAGTAAGCCAGTAAATTCTATCTCACTCCTTACACAACATTAACAATGCAAATTGGTCAAATATAATTCAACCACAAGATTCATCAACTTACATCCTATTAGCAAATACATCATACAACACTCTATATAAAAGAGTAATAACATCATATGTTTAGTCTGTCAAACATATGCATGAATCTTTCATTATCTTCTATCCCATACTATAAATGATGATTATAAATATACCACCCCTGTAAACATATAATTTAATTGTACACTATAAATAGTATAATTAGTTTTCAGTTATCTACACCCTATGGCAATCTATATTACCATAGTCTAGTGTTCTAAGATTGACTATCAATTTCTTTTCATAATCAAACATATGAAATAATGTTAAATACATAGAAACACAAGCGTTGTATAAGAAACTATATATAATAAAAAAATCATCATTCCCATGAAACATAATTACATATCAACATAGTATTTTTTAAATTCTCAGAGTTTGCATGTACATATACACAAATCTATAAACTATAAAATACACACTATCCACAACAATAGTTAGTATGTATATAGTATACAGACAAATATAGTTATGAGTTAGGTATAATAACTATCATAAGTGCCACCTAGATACAACATACTTTTATGTTGTAGTATGCTATGATATCCCATACTATCATAAGTTCTCAACTACATAACAACACATAAGCCAACTTACACATTTTAAAACTCAACTAATCCATGTAGATAACAAGTAAATAGTAAAGTATTATACCACCCATGGATAATCTACATAAACATACCAATTTATCTCAACACAAAAACATGCATCATGACACATCTTTATGCACTAAGTATAACTACACATTTAACACGCTCATAGTATATAAATTCACACAAGTATTCTATAATGAATACATAAGAGGAACAATCATTCATATTATTATTTGTGAGTTGGTTACTTTATAAATCCCATTATGACTTTGCACTTTAACAACTCTTTGCTTTTAGGATCTTGTTCCAAGGGTTGTAGATCATGATTTCTATGTAATTTAATCACTTAAATAAATCATATGAAAAACTACAGGTATAATAGCTACATACAAACACTGACACATCCTAATATACACTATATATAAATATTCCAATGTTATGCAATTTCTAAACCACAGTTTAGTGTTTTAATTGAAACTACTAAGCATAGAATCATCTAATAAAGTAGTTATACTTAGAAAATGTTTATTGCAAATAGCTGAAAAAATTGAACTTCATTTTCCCGAAACACAAGTAACCATATTTTATAATTAGTTTATATTTGGAGATTAATAAGCAATCATTCATTAATCAACTTACTTATTCCTTTTAATTTCCCACTAATGTTTGAGAATAATAGTTAAAGGAATCTAACCCAAGTTTCTAATTATGCAAACAATCATAACTAAATACATTGTCAAACTCTTTGTAATGGGTTTCTATATAATAAAAGATCTAAAAGCACTCAAGGTTTAACTCACAATAAAAAGTAGCTATATTCCACCTTTCAACTCGTATGATTCATCCACTCTATGTTTGACATTGCCTATTTAATTAGTCAAGTTTCAAAAATTGGAATATTCCATAATTATTTTATATCATAAGTGATAAATATGGTCTAGTTAAATATATATATATATATATATATATATATATATATATATATATATATATATATATATATATTTAATTTAATATTAGAAAAAAATATATATGTTCTAATGGAATATATATATATATGAACATATGAACCATGTTTTGTACTAGGTTAATGACTAAACACAATGGTAAAATAATTCTCAAATAAGGATGAATATTTACTGTGATAAATTTTTTGATGGATACATCATAATGAGCTATTGGTAACCTAATCCGTGTTATCACATATATTAATAAATTTGTTAATATATATCCACCTTTATGTTCATCCGCTATCGTCAGAGATTAGTTGTTATATGTAATTTATGCTTGATATTGGGTACAATATTATATGTCTAATTTTATATTATAATATTACATTACTAAGTTCGCTTTATATGCTATAATAATTCACTTTATTGAGGTTCCCAAAGCCTCGATAACCAATCATATATTATTAATTAAGTGTGGATCTCCCTCTACCCTTCCTGTCAATTCAAAATAATGCAAAATCAAATATGCACCAGCCAATGTATAATGAAACTTGTGACATAATGGAAGAAAGTCAATTTCATGATATAATTGTTAAATGTATGAAGCAGAAATGAAGTGACTCACACTCCCAGAAGGAAACACAACCACTATATATATATATATATATATATATATATATATATATATATATATATATATATATATATATATATATATATATATATATATATATATATATATATATATATATATGGAGATAAATGCATATTTGTAGTTTGTTGAAGCACATAGGGGCTTTCTGAGTTTGTTGAAATCCTTGACTAAAATGGAATGCAATTTTGCTTGAGTTGAAATAGTTGAGATAAACAGAATGATGGTGGTGTTACTCTTGGGTTGAGTTAAAGAAATGAAAAGAACAAAACTTGATATGACAACAAATCAAATTATAATATTAATTAAAATTATACTCAACTCATGCAGTTATAAAAATCGCTCAACATCTCTAAATATTTGAACAAAAGTGAGGTGATGCTCATTACACCTAGATAAAAAGTTATCACATTGCTTCTAGCACACACCAAACTATATAGACTATAACATCCTTATAGATTAAGATACCAAGAGTAAATCTGTTGAATATTTCCTCAAGATACTTAACATCTACCTCACTCTATCCATAATTTAGAATTATTTGTTGCATTTTCATGATAACATAATTCACTAAATTTTATAAGTATAGAGTTAAAATTTAATGACTGGGTTTTGCTATTGTTATAAGTAAATTCCCACATCGTAACATTGTTAGTCGCTTGCTCAAAAGAGGAATTTTAGGCTAATATTTTTCTAGAAAATCCTTCCCTCAGAATTCTTCCTAGTTAATAGCGTAATGCATGTCAAATTTCAGCGAAGTCCTTCCAAAATTTATAAACTTTGCACCATGATTTATTCAAGAAAAATAACGATAAAGTGTTCATGGTTTGTACAATAGCATTTAAAATTTCTTTATAATTGGTCTAATAGAAAAATACTAGTTCATCTGCTAAATGGTAAATCTTATAATGCCTTTTCCTTTGAAGTATAATAACAACCCTATTATTATATGTTCTCTCTTATAGATTTAAAGGTTGACACTTATGTTGAAGAAATATACCGATATTATGAAATATTCTTTCTCAAATCCCTCCACACTCTCCAAGCTGGCCGTTGGGCATCTTAATAAAAAAATCCATACAAAATTTAAAATTAGAGATCAGGGATTGAATCCCGACAAACACGGCTATGTGTCCTCTCATTCGTTGGTGATTCTCCCTTAAATATATGCACCCTCTCTCTTTCTTATAAAACTCCTTTTATTCAAAGTTTCCCTTTTTCTTTGAATATCTTTTGTTTTATTTTTATTATATATATATATATATATATATATATATATATATATATATATATATGTTTTCCCTTTAAAATTGTTTCTTTTTATTTATTTATTTATATTCTCAGCTTTATTAATATTTTTATTTTAATCCATTAATAATTCATTTCCACTATTTTATTTTATTTCTTTTTTCTAACAATAATATTCTTTTTCCTTTATTCTATTTGATGACAAGATTCACTCTTTTGCTTTCTTTTTATAGTTTTCTTTATTTGTTTGTCCACCTTTACCTTTTATTTGCAATTCTAAATTTGTAACATTTTAATATTAAATGTCAAATTTTCATAATTTATTAAATAAATTAGTATCCTTGATGTTAAGAGGGTTTTAAAAATACAACCATTATTCAATAACATATTTTTAGCTTAACTAAGTAAATCACATCTTTAACACATTAAGTGGACACATGTAGAAATTTACAAACCTCAAGATATTAGTAAGCACACAAGAGAATTTGCTTTTATAATTTTACCTAATCGAGAAATCATAGAAAGCAATAATTTAAGCAAATACTAAAAATAATAATTTTTAAATGCATTTCTATAATGATTAACTATTGTGTGTGTATGTAAAGTTTTTGCTAGCTCGTTGTAGACTTTCAATGTCTTCATCTACATCACTCTCTCTAATGATGCTCTCCCTCCGATATGCTCGAGAGAAAAATTCTCTTGTATCTACCTCAAAACACGCAGACAATTAAATCCTTTCACATGATAATTATAAGAGACATTATATAGCTAAAATAATTTATTAATATATTTAAAATGTAAACACATGCATAAATCAATTCATAATAAGCAATCATGTATTATCATCTAACTAAGCAACATTCTATTTTCTTGAAATAACATAAATCTCAATGTTAGTCAAAAATATAACTAAATTTAAATTTATGAATTGCAGTTTTTTATGGATAATCTAATAAATTTATCTAATGAGAAATCAAGATATAACACACACACACACACAAATATATTAAAAAAAAATTTCAAAATACCTAAAATTACATCCATCAGCACTCAACGCCCTTTATAAAACTAATTTAAAGTGAAATTAGAATTTGGTCTCATATATATATATATATATATATATATATATAATTCTAATTTGTTGTGAGATTAACTATAAATTACTAATCTCAATTCTTATAAAACTATTAACTGTAATTACCAATCTCACAATAAATTAGAATTATATATATATATATATATATATATATATATATATATATATATATATATATGAAAATCATATATGCACAGTTCACTGTAAATTAGTATTATAAATATATATAAAAATAAAATTATATATAAATATAATATAAACAAAATCTTTCAAAATACTTAAAAATACACCCGTCAGCGCTCTACGTTCTTTATAAGACTAATTTAAATGGAGATTGGTCTCATTTATATATATTTATAAGACTTATTTAAAGTGAGATTGAAATTTGGTCTTATAAAATTGTATGTATATAATTTATTGTGAGATTGGTAATTATAATGAGTGGTTTTATGTATTTATAATATTAATTTACAGTGATAGTTACGATTGGTAATTTACACTCATATTAGTCTCATTAAAATAAAATACACGCACACACATTGTAAATTAGTAATATAAATATACATAAAAATGAAAAATATATATTTACAGTTCAATATATATATATATAAACAAAATCTTTCAAAATATCTAAAATTATCTCTATTAACACTCAACGGCCTTCATAAGACTAATTTAAAATGAAATTGATCTCATATATATATATATATATATATATATATATATATATATTTCATTTTTATAACGTCAATTTGAATGTAAATTATCAATCTCAATTCTCTCTCTCTATATAATTCTAATCTCATTTTAAATTATATATATATATATATATATATATATATATATATATATATATATATAATTTAAAATGAGATTAGAATTATATATAGAGAGAGAATTCAGATTGATAATTTACGTTCAAATTGACGTTATAAAAATGAAACTATATATATATATATATATATATATATATATATATATATATATATAGTTTCATTTTTATAACGTCAATTTGAATGTAAATTATCAATCTCAATTCTCTCTCTATATATATAATTCTAATCTCAATTTGAATGTAAATTATCAATCTCAATTCTCTCTCTATATATAATTCTAATCTCATTATATATTTGAATGTAAATTATCAATCTCAATTCTCTCTCTATATATAATTCTAATCTCATTATATATCTCAATTCTCTCTCTATATATAATTCTAATCTCATTATATATATATATATAATGAGATTAGAATTATATATAGAGCGAGAATTGAGATTGATAATTTACATTCAAATTGATGCTATAAAAATGAAACTATATATATATATATATATATATATATATATATATATATATATAATCAAATCAAAATACTCAAAATTTATATTCAAGATAAATTTCTAAATCTTACACAACTCTATATTTTTATGGTTTTAAAATAATTAATTATTTTGATTTATTAAAGAAAAGTTTAATTCGATAATGGATTAAACCCTAAAATCATGTTATGAGTCTAAGACAAAACCCTCCCTACAAACTGCGTTCCAAAATTTCATGTCGTCAATGATCATCATAACACTTCTTTTTCATTTATTTGCTTAAGAAATTGGGGAGGTTCAATATTGACCTAAAATTGCAGATTGCAATCAATCTTTGGGGTTCATAAATAGCGTTGCATGCCACAAATCTAACTGGGTCGAATTTTGGTGAATAAACAACGTTGCAAAATAGTAGAAATGCCTGCACCTTGTGAATTTGTGACTTGTGAGAGATATAGTATTGAGACTAACTCTAAACCCACGTCTGAAGTAGCCAAGACCCACTACCATTATTAATTGCAATTTGTTCGCAGATAGTAATTAGTCACGATAAAGGCAATGCATGAAAATGAATTTAGCCTTTACCTCTGCGGATTTGCAGAGTGGAAGTGTCTAGAAGACTGGTAGAGTAAATTAGCATTGACAAGTTACAATTACAAGTTTTAGCAAAATGTATTAGTCGATTTTTTTAAAACAATTTAAAGTTTCAGTAGAAATGTGGGACTGAGAATTTTGTGTCACATAAATGCCATTAATAGAATTTTGTGGGATTAGGAGTGGGTAGGTGTCTATTCAATCGATCTGACTCTACATTCAAGTTCCACTTCTGATTGACGGTTTCACTTCTATCTTTCCTTTAGCAAACAGTATGGCACAATGGCACCCATATTGACAATGACCAGTTTAAAATAGAACATAAAATCTACTGATAACATTTTTAAATCTCACATTTCTTTTGTTATTTTAATAATGACCATATACTTCTTAATTACTTCTTAATTATCACACAATTTTTAGATTTTTTTTTTTTAAGGACTTTTTTTTATGGACTTCTATAATAAGTTCGAAACAAGTGTGAAAGGTTCAAATTTGACAACTGGTCCCAACTACTCATCTCCCTCCCGCTATGCCATTTTGTTCACCAAAACTGAATGATTTTTTTTCTTTTTTTTTCCGGCGGCCACACATCATTCATTATGAGGGAATCCCCGATTTAGATCCCGGGTATTTTATTATTTTATTTTGGTTTATTCCTCATTTTTTATTTTTTTATTCACCTTTTTTCTTGCCTGGCTTAAGAAGATTTAGCAGGCAGAGTGCTCTGACTTGGGGCATTTCCAGATTTTAAGGGTGGGTTTAGAGCAGGTCTGGCAATTCTTGATATATTTTGCTTATGATATGATTTTTTTTTTAATCCGGAGGGTTACATGGTATATATTTTCATTAATTTCTTGTTTTACAGGGTATAAGCTCTTGTTTGGTGTATGGTTCAGAACATCTAGTTTAACTCGGCTGGTATGTGCTGCAAATTTATTTTATTGGCATTTAAACCCATGATTGTTGATAAAACAAACATTTGTGAATTGATTTGAAGAAATCAGTTACGTTTGGAAGAATTTTCTTAGGATGCGTGATGAGATTATCATCATACTTTTTCAGTAGGTGTTGAGAATTTAGCTGCTGCATGTTCTAAACTGATTTATGGAAAATCTGTGTGTTTGATTCTACGGACATTACCAGCATCCACCATTATTCACCACCATCATTCTTAAGATCAAGGACAAATTTTGATTTTACTCCTCCATACGGATCTTTTCTTAGGGCTTCCAGTCTAGAACTATCAATACCAGAAGAGAGCCGTTTGATACCAAATTTTATGTATAATGAAGAAATAGGGGAAGGTACACTTGTCTTTTTTGTTGCACCCTCTCAAAAAATTCAGGACATCTATATCTATCTTCTCTCTTCAGTCCTTTATGAGGAAAAACTAAACTTAGTTGGCACAAGTGATTATGAATAACAGACTCAGTTTCCTAAAATTCCATTGCAGTTAATTCCTGAAAATGATAGGCCTCGGTTTCACCCTGCAAGGATTTTCCATGCTTGGCATCTAGACATACATATATTCCCCAATATTTTTAGGATGTGCAACTCAAGCTTTCATTTCTTTTCTTATGATCTATTCACATGCAACTGTTATGTGATAGCCGAGCTCAATCATGTGGATATTCATTTACCATTTAAATAATATATAGGGTTTTATATGAAACCATACACCCTGATATATGTCTAATCCCTATCATTGAATGCTCATTGAATGCCCGTTAACTGCATCTCTGATTTTGAGCATGTCCACAAAGTATAAACGGCATAAATCAAACTCTCGTTTATTATAGTGAAATCAGGTTTGTCTCCTTTCTAAAAGGCGTGTACCAAAACTGGACCTGTTGCCCATCTTTCTTGTTTGGTATATTATACAAGCTCTTTTTATTCCTTTGTAGCTACCAGGGCATATATTAAATATGATGAAATAAAGAAAACCCCTATTTCTCTAACTTTTTTCATTTGATATACCAAAGTTTAAACTTCAAACTATCACTGATTACTTGTCCACAGTTGGCTTTGGGACTTTGAATATACAGAAAAGCTATTGGCAGAAATGAGTTTATATTGATGATTGTCCATTTCCCAAATATATTACTTAAAAAGGTAATGGCTGACTCGCATTTGGTTTTAAAACTTCGATGTAGGAAACAAGGAATATTTACTTGAGTCTGTTTTGAGGCTTTTCAGCAATGACAAAATTATGTCATCAGCAGTATTGGTTTGTGTTCATAATCACAGGCCTTGTCGGTGAGCATAAGTGTTTTCTTTTAGGTTTGGAATAAGATTCCACACAAAATGCTCTGGGTGACAACATTTAGAGATTGAATTTTTATGGTGATCTTTAAAGTATAGGTTTTGGGAGCATGACACGTCCTCTACATAAAAATAATCCTTTCTGCTTTGATTTCTTCCAGTGTCTACAATCTGCACAATTGGACAAAATCATGAGTAGATTTCAATATTTTGTTAGTTACATCTGAGCTTCCTTGGTTTGTATAGATCATTCCTACATATTGGATGTAAGATCTCTCTCATTCAGAATGCTTACCATTGATGGTAAAATTATATCTATTTCTTGTTTCAAAAATTTTGAAAATTTTGCAAATAAGTCTAATCTCTCCATCTAAAACAAACACATCCTCCCCCATGCAGTACATGCCATACTCGTGTAGTTTGGCTTCAGGAAAGTTGTCATCATTTTTATAGTTATCTGATAAAGCAGTCACATGGAACATTAGTGTGCCAGTTACCTATATGTGATACACATATGCATATATACATGAAGACAAAAATTTCACATTAGTCAGTTGGAACTTGGACGTGATAATCCTTTTAATGATGTGACCCACACAATTTTGTGACAAAGAAGACAGCAGCTGCTATGAAACAAAATGCATAATTGCACATATATGGAAGGTAACTCCTTTGCAAAACAGGGATATAATAAAATGACCCTTGCCAGATTTTGTAAGTCAGAGGTGATCAAATTGAGATCGATATCTACATCACAGTTTATATGGCTAGAACTGAAAGATAAGGTTGGTTTTCATGAGTCAGACTCGTGGCTAATCCCAAAATCAAAACTATGGTGGAACTGAAATATTGGAATATTTATCTGGCAATTATTTACTGAATCAAATTCTAATCAAGGAGATCTTTTCATTTATAATTCTGAAAAATAAATAGGGTTCAGGACCTGAGAACATTGGAATTAATTACCATGCTGCCTGAATTAAGGGTGTTCCCATTTAAGGCCAGCTCCATATCGTTCCACGTGTCTCCCAAATCTCTATCTTCCTGTGATATCTTATGACTTGGGGAAACATTTTTAAGGGCTTCGATATCCAACAAGACACACATGAAAGGTGATTTGGTCACCTCAACAACAACTGATTTACAATCTCTGCTACGTTTCTTTGGTCTTGTATTACCATTTATAATTTTATGTCACTTTTCCCATTTACTTGTGTGTCGTTGTGCATTGCTTTGGGTTCCATCTTTAAACTAGTCTTCTCTTTAATTAATCTGTGGGTGATGGAGTTTTGCAGTCTCGTTTCCTTGAATGTTTTCATAACTGTTTTTGTGAGGGATTGTCTCTTTGCAATTTATTTAATTTTACATACATCTATATATATGGTTAGATTTTGTAGCATTCCAGTGCCCTTATAATCACTGCCAATGACTACCTATTATGGATGGATATCCGTACCCCATTCAGAAAAGCTCTCATTTTGGCACAGGCAGGGAGGATGCTGGCAAAGTTTGTGGGGTTTGGCGTTAGACCTGCCAACTGCGTTTTCTTAAATGTTTCCATGGCCTTTTCAACAAGTCCACTTTGTCCATATCCTGCAATCATCACATTATGAGACTACACCTAGTCCTGGAATTTGTTTGAAAAGCTTTAAAGCCTCATCAAGAACACCATCCAGCAATCATTGTATCCCATATGACTGCATCTCATTGAGACTTTTTGTCAAATAGTTCACTTTCCTTGTGTGTGCTTCCACATTTTGAATACGTCTACCAGGGCACTTGCAACTACAACATCTGAGAAAAACTCTCTTTCCATTATGCTTTGATGGATATACATGCCATGTTCCAAAGCACACATTTTGGCACATGCTGTGAGGATGCTGGCAAAGGTAAACTGATGGGTTGGACATCTGTTCATAGCATTTGATGAAACATTGGCAATGCCTGGCGATGACACCTTTCTTTGGTAATCTGCAATCGTCACATTCCATGAGAAGTTGTCTCATTCTGTCATTTTGTCAAACACTTCATGAGTATTGGTCAAACTAGCTCACTTGACATACATGTTGATAAGCTTCATTCTATCTCATTCTATTATATTTTGTCAAACACTTCGTGAGCATCTGTGTGGCTATTTGTTCTTATACTTGGATCATATAGAGGCACAGGAAAACTGTAGACCATTTGAACCAAGCTCCGGTTTATAGAGGCACAATGAAACCATAGAGCACTTGCACCAAGTTTCATTCGCATGGGGTTTTCAGGGCATCTTTACTAATCAACCTAACACCTCACCACTAAAAGCAGGGTTCTACTTAGTACCCATTGGTTCTGGCCTTCTCACCAAACTGTTACTTGTTAATTAATTGCTAACCAAGTGCATTGTGAATCTTAAAAACATATCGCCTTGCATGCAATCAAGGCGTTATCTTTTGAAGACAAAAAATACAATGGCTGTTGGTATTAGGGGTAGCCATAAATTATAACCAGTGGGAGACTGCCACAGGTTACAACCAAATAGTAGATAACAATTAATCCTCCCATCTCTCAATTAACATCCAAACGGCAATCCAATGACTAAAGAAAGGTTCTTCCCATTGAATGGTAGCCCAAACCAATGAGTTAAGAGTGCCAATGTGACAGGTGTGACTCTAAAAAAGAAGCCTGGTATGCTGGACTGTCATTCCTGTCACATAGTAATATCACGCCATGTCATATTTAAACTATTGTACACCATCACACATTATTAACATCATCCTATGCACCTTATACTCAAATTTCTTTTCTGTTGGCCTAAATTTGGGCTTCCAAGGCGGGTTGTGATGCTTATCATGCATGTTCTATTCGTCGTATACGTGGCATTCAATCATATGGAGTAGAAAACTGTAACAACATTCTAACAATAATATATCGGCATAACATAAATAGATTGCTAATGGATTTTGGTGAGGATACCAACATCGGTGTCTATGCAAATCAGTCCTCATCTGGGCCTCAGGATTCCATCAAAAGGTCTATAAGAAAAAATACGCCACTCACGGAATTATAACAGCAAAGCTTATTGATCGGTGACCTACAATTTGACATGATATACAAAAATATGATTTTTGTTGGTCTTCATTGGAAGGGTACATGCATGGAATCGGCCACATTATATGGGCATCCATACTATAAAATAATACAGTAAGTTTATCACCGTGTTATTTTCAAACACAGTACAATCATACATACAATTGGTACCAGATAAGTGTTAAATCGTCAACAGTCCTTCCTACATTATCAACGAATAGGTATAGGTGGCCTCTGTATATCGAGTTCCTGAACAATGAAACGGACAATATTATAAGAAGGATAGTTGTAAGTCAGGTTAAACTTTAGAAAGCAGTCGCTGTCAAATCTTAACTGCAAGACAAAAGGTTACCTACTTCCATATCTTTTCCAAATAGTTCGATATGGAAATTCAAATAGGGGAGAAGTGTAAATATTTACAATGCTATAGTAAGGCTAGGAATGCAGGTTCTAGTGATCAGAAGAGGGATACACTTCCTTTAATTTTCTTAGACAAGAAGCATGAATACAGATACATATGAGAGAGATTACATACTTAGGGCATCATAACTATCACTATGATCGGGTATGTCATTTACCCATAGTTACCATGTTCGACCGAACATGGCTCATGTTCGGTTCAAACCGAACAAATGGCATGGACCGAATTTGTGCAGTCGAACTTGACCGAATAACCTTTTTTTTTTTTTGATTTAAAAAAAAATTAAAAAACCCAAAATGTAAATCTAGTCCGAACCCAACAGTATATAAATAAAATAAACATTTAAGTATAAGAATAGTTTCCATTATAAATGTAAACTTATACTTTAAGTTATATTTTATTTATATACTTTTAGGATGTTTGAGAGGGGTTTCGGACTGCTAGGAGCTATAATGCAAATTCTAGGTTTTGGAGGATCCTATCATATTTCAGAGTTAGTCAGATTCCAGGGTTTTAGGGTTTCAAACTTAGCCGTATTTCAGGGTTTCAAGATTTCAAGGAGACATCATAGGAGGTATGAAGGCTGCATGAAGGGATGTATGCGTGATAGAATAGTATGAAAATATCTCTCGCAAAGTGCCACAAGCCGATCCCACCCCATTCCCAGTGCACCCCTTAAGGCATGCACTCTGTGAGATTCAATGCACCGATGAGCCCTTGTGAGAGAAAGTGTCAGTAAATGATAAAGTTGAAAAATAATGGGAGTGGCATTCATGATTTTGTGGGCAATCGAGATGAATTATTCTAGATTTGAATGTACATTTTGTCTTTGAAGTAATGAATGAATGAATGAACGATGGTGCTAGTGCTAGTGCTAGTTTTGATTTTGAAGCTGGGTTTGATGTTGAAAATGTTTGAAACTAAAGTTCTATATCAATTTTGAGCTTAAGCTCTAAACTATGAATATTTTGCTATCTTTTAATGTAATTCAAGTTTGAAATTCTTATGCATTTCTCATGTCTGCAAGTGTTAAATTAATGTTCATTCCTTAGTAGATTGAAATATTTTGCATATATATATATATATATATATATACATGTATATATATATATATACATGTATATATATATATATATACATGTATATATATATATATACATGTATATATATATATATACATGTATATATATATATATATACATGTATATATATATATATATGTATATACATGTATATATATGTATACACATGTATATATATATACATGTGTATACATATATATACATGTATATATACATATATATACATGTATATATATATACACATGTATATATATATATATATATATATATATATATATATATATATATATATATATATATATAATTCCGAACTTCCGAACTTACCGAACCGAACTTTTTTCAAAATTCCGAACTTCCGAACTTTTTCCCCCTTCCGAACAAACCGAATTTTTCGAACATGGTAACTATGCATTTACCTTATGCTTGATGCATATGTTACATAACTATACAAATGTCAAAAATTACAAGAAGGCATTTAAAACTATTGAAAGTTACAAAGAGAATGAAAGTTACAAAAAGAATGATTACATGTCATTTTGTCTTATTCCAGCATGACAGTTGAACTCCTTCAAAGTGTGTGGATGTTGACCTACTTAGTCAAATGGATATTCTAAGGGATTCGCTGACATTTCATTGAAATAAGAAGTGCCAATTGGCAAGCCACATGGAGGTTGTGCAAAGATAAGTTGTATGCAGGACACATGAGATGTTGCAAGGGTTATTGTAGGTTCAAGAGGCTCTGCTTAGAATTAAATTGTTATGCGGAATTGTAGTGTTGTGCAAGTGTTCTATGATGCACCGGGGGCTTGGCGCAAAAGTGATGCAAAAATTGTGTGTGTGCATAAGGGATGTAATGCAACTGACTCGCAAGAGGCTCTTCTTAGAATTAAATTGTTATGTAGAAATGTAGTGTTGTATAAGTGTTCTACGAGGGACGAGGAGCTTGGCACAAAAGTGCTGCAAGAATTGTGTGCACGCATAAGGGATGCAATGTGAACGACTCCAAGTTGATTTTTGCACAAGTTGCATAGGCGGGAAACGGAGAATGTACTCAGATACTCATTGGTCAATAGTGCAGAAAAATAGTTGTGGCAGAAAAATAGTTGTTTTGGTAGCAGCAGATGGATGACAAAAGGTGTCGCTTAGGATATTGCTTTCACAGAATACTAGGAACAATATCAACATATTTATTTGGAGTGATCGTAGCTGTAGAAATAAAAAGAGCAACAATATAAGCAATAGAAATTGTGGAAACAATATGCTACTTTTATAGCAAATGTATTGTGTTAGCAATAAAGTGTGGCTTATGTAGTAAATTTACTTTGGCAGGACGAGAGTGCTGCTCAAAAATAAAATCTGATTTAGAAGCTTAAAAATGCTTCTGGATATGATTCTGGTGATCTAATTGGGGGTGGAAGAGGATGAATTAACTCAGGTACAACAACCAAGTCTCTTTCCAAAACCAGCATTGCACCAGCATTATTTGCAGTAACTAAATAAGAATAGCAACATAATATTTACCTTTTAAGCATTAAACTTCCATTCTTAATTAAAAAATGAGCAGTATAAAGTACTATTCCATAACTATTTCACATTTTTAACAACTCACTACAATAGTTTGTTGCAGAAAACAGGGTAATCAAATGGCCTTGGGAAAATCATACAAAACCATCCATTACACATTCATGTGTCCGAATAATTAGCTACAACTTGTTTTTTTTGCAGAAGTCCAATACATGGTCAGGCTACAAAATGAATAATATAATCCAAGATTAGGACTCAACTCAAATAAGTCCAATATGAGAATAAACATCAATCGATTCCATGATAAGTAGCAACTGATTTGCTGAGTTGCATTGCATCCTCTGAAAACCAACTGACACATGACAACGAATTTCCATCCTACCTCAACTCCTTACCCGTAGAAGTAAAAGGAAAAGGACATCAAGAGCAGTAGCACCTGCCATGAGACCACTTATTTCCTGCAGAACTACAAGGACGAGGACGAGGACAAGGCCAAGGACAAGAAGATGACTATACCTGCCATGAGACAACAGGAAAAGGCAAACTAATTTGAATTTTGGATTTCTTATGCATCTGGGAGAAGAGCTTCAGGGCTTCATCATTGTATCCAGTCTGTATTTACCTTTTTATTGTGCAGTCCAATATAACTCATTTTGCAATGGAATTGTGTCAAAAAAGTTTTGGTCTTTAGCTGTACTTTCACATTTGTCATGCATGTCAATAAGAGTGTAGCATAAGGGAATCCAACTCACATCACTACTTTGAATCTAGAGATCTTGTTTGAGAGCTTGCTTGCTAGCACATGCCTAAAGAACACTGCTAAAGGTAAACTAATTCGACCTCATCCAATGCATGCATTTTATAAAACAGTATTATACATGAATTTAGCATGCTTAAACCCACACTCACATCCTCAAAGTGGCTTCTCATACCATATAAGAATAAATTCATGGGATGTGAAGTATTACATTGCAATAGAGCCTGTATTTATGATCAGATAGAAATTAATCATGATGTCCTTTTAACTATGCCCAAAATTGGCATACCCATCCGCATCTCCGTTTCCTGGTAACCATGTTGCCAATTGCCCAATCTCAAAACCCTGTTGCTTCAGTTTGGTATCTACATACCAAGCCAAGTAAAAACTTCACCATGGGTTTCCCGAGCCATGACATCGTCTCTCAGCAGGTCATTTGGACCAAAGTTGAAGACTTTTATAAGCCGTAATGTAAGTAAGATAAAAGTCATGAGAATAGGTCATCTTGACTGAAGTTGAAGAATAATACAAGCTGCCAGTAAAATAATTTAAAATCACGGGCCAGAATATAGTCTGGATAGGTGGAAACTACAAAGAAAAACCAGGTCTTATCAATCTAAAAGGTAAAAGATTATGTACTGCAATATGCCAGCCACCTTCAATATACCTATATTTTTGAAATTCCCAGAGTGAGAAAATATTTTATTCTAATAAGTGTCAATTGTGTCAATCTCTACAAAACACTGGGTTTGAAGCAAGATAACTACCGATACTAAATAAGTGGGAAGAGTAAATTAAATATTGGTAGTCTATTATGTTTTGTCTCTGTGATCAACTAAAGATGTGATTCAAGAGAACCCTCCAAAAGTCGCAATTCAATGGAATACTCAAAAAATGGTAATCCAGCAAAGGGAACATAAAATTCATTCTGCTCACACCAGCAAGAAATGGAAAAATGTGGCTAAAGTGCATTACATGAAGGGTTGGATGCTCTGTGAAGTTTACTCACTTCCAAGAATAAATCCATCATTTGCATCCTTCAGGTGTTTAGTTTTGCCCCTATGGGAGGGTCAACTGGTCAAAACTTCAATTCTAGGAAACACGGGGCAACAAATAGTAACTATGGTGATTGAGTCACTTTTCATGTGTTGGGCAGAAACGGTCACTTGACATATCATTATGAGGGATCCTGCCTTACATGTAAACTCCATGAATAGCCAAGTTTACTCATTTTGACCACCCTAATAGAAACAAAACATTGATGGCTCAGCATAGGCAGTGTTTGATCGAAAGTCCTCAACTTGAAGTTCTATAGAATCTCTGTATTGTGCACAGACGCAGGGATTTGAAGTCTTGTTTTGGGTTGGGGGAGGTTGATATTTTGAGGTGGATGTACCTTATGCAGAGGAGCTTACTTCTTTGTTATACACCTGCCATGATTGCAGAGGGTAATATCTTCATGCCATGCCTGACACTTTTGTTTTAGGGTTGCTTCCCCGATAGTTGCCTTTCTTCGAAATGCCAAAAGAATATAGTGACTTAAGGGTACAACCACATTTATTTAAGATTCTTCCTTTTCTTGCATGTACATAGCCTCTGTATACTGACACGCATTAACTACAATAATAAATATGTTGCCACTCGGATGTAATGTGCAAGTAGTGTCTTACTAGGAAGTAGCTACAAGAAATTGTAAGATTACTCAGCACTGAGAGTTTGCAGCGTAGCTACAAGAAACTGTAAGATTACTCAGTACTAAGAGTTTGTAGCTTGAGATTCATCCTTGTATCTCTAATGCTTTCTTTTCTCCAAATTTCAAATTCTCAGTTGATCTTATAATTAGAATTTTAAGATTATTTCCACAGTTTCTCAATTTTCAAATATATGTTTTTTTGATTGAGCATGTATTATGTTCTATTAATGGAATATATCACATGCTTTCAATCAAATAATATATAAGAACTGTGTTCTATTCACTTTGTCTTTCTAGTTATATGTATCGAAAATGTGGAAGATGATATCATTGAAGTTGAGGATGAAGATGCTGGAAATGTAGATAATTGAAGGATGTTAAAATAAACTCTATTTTCTCATTGTGACATTATTGGATACCTTCCTTACTGGTTTCTTCCTATTGGAGTCGCATGGTTTTTTTGGGCTAAAGCCTAAAACTAGTTACTTAAATGAAAACTTGATGGTGGCAGTACTTTTTGCAAACTCACTCGGTAAAATAGCTAAAACAAACTTGACTTATTTGTAGCTAGTATATACAGTGGTAAAGACTCTAGTCTTGTAACTAAATTTCAATTGCCAATTGGTGGAAAAGGTAGCCCTAGTGTTACACAGTGTGAATTGCCTCAAACTTTTCTATAGCCATTGGTTCCCACCATTTTTGTTTCTCATAGTTATTAATATAATCATACCTTATCTGTCGTTATTTAGACTCTACCTAGACTGTGGTTTGATTAGCATAAGGGAATTCTAGAGAAAACAAAGAACTATTGAAGCACAAGTGATACAAGAAGGTAAGAAAATCTCATGACATATCAGTCATTCCTGAATCTTGAATAATTTCAGGAGTTTTAGTGGTTCTAAGTTTACTAGGCACTCAATAAATGTGAGTTTTAGTCTAAAGTTGTGGTTTAGTTGCATCAAACATTTTTCACCTTTTCCTTTTCTTTGCAGGTTTCTTCATCGAGTTACCAAAGTAATCATAAAGCAACCTATTTTATTTATTGTTTTTCAACGGTTGTGGTAATAAACTATTCAAATGTACATACGCTATCAATTTTTTTTTATGAAAAATATGTGTCAATCTTTGATATTATTTTCATGTTGAAGATTCATTTACTTGTAGGATCTTGTTCATGTTGCTAGACAGGAACAAATTTGGTTGAATTTAGCAAAAGAATCTATTAATGAGGAAGCCCGAAACCCTGAAACAAAGGGAGAAGGATAAAACAGTAACGTCCACAGGCAAAGCCTAAAACCTACTTCAAAGAAGTATCAAAATCAGGTTTTACATGGATCTGAAACCACCGGAAAAGAAAATCAAAAGACAGTCCCCAGGTTTTACAGAGACCTAGAAACTCCATAGTAAAGAGAATACAAAAAACCAGGTAACGAGACCAGATATCACAACCAACTAAAAGAACCAGGATCTATTCTTCTAGTTCCAAAATCATCTTCACTGCTTCCTTACCTTTCACAGCAGTGTCCTGAATGGCATTAGCCGCCGACGTGGCTCCCTCTTGCACTGTTTTCTTTCTTGAGCTCTGTCTAGTTCTCTTGCTAGGCCCCTCCAAGGATTTGATTTCCTCATTTGCTCTTTTTCCAATGTTTACAGCTGCAACACATATGCTAGATGTAACCTCCTCCATCTTCATTCTGCTTTCCTTAATGAGTTCCCTTAGGTTGTTCTCATAGTCTTTGAGTTTGATGGGAATATCCCTCATCTGCTTTTCCATGTTATTGATTTTGTTCCGAACTGCCTCCTGGTTACCTTCCATTATTTCCATTTTCCTATTGAGTTCCATTATCTCCTTATACATCCATAAGTCGAATTGAAGGATAGCATTTGCTTTGCAATTGGCCAATCTCATAGGTGGGTGCCTTCCGTCATTCTGCCTTTTGTCACTCCAATCTTCTGTGTTCTTTTTTGGACTGTTTCCAGCTTCTTCTATGTGATCCTCCCTTTCCATTCGTTTATGTTCCTTAGTTTCAACAGGGCTTTCATTTTGGTTACTAACATCCTTAACTTGAGCTCCCATTTCCGTTACTTGGTTGGCGGCCTGATCTAGATTTTTCCTCTCATTTATCGAAACAGGGTCCTCAAAAGGATCATCCAGATCTTTATCAGTTTCCTCAAACACTTGCTGGTTTTCCTCAGAATCATGGTTACTATTTTCAGATTTTTCCTCTATAGTGACTCCTTTCTCACTCTTGTCTTGAACTTCTTCTTCCTCACTGGAACTTGATTGCCTACTTTTTGTTCCTCCCTCTTCCTCCACACTCTCCTCCCCAGAATTTTCAGTACTTTCCCACTCTGTTTCCTCATCAGCAGTGTGATTTTTGAAACTAGGGAGTTTGAATTTAGCTTTTTCTTTCCCTTTAACTATTTCATTCTTTTTACTCTGTAGGTCCTTATTTTTTCCCGAATAAGGATTCATTACAATGGCCTTATTCTTGCATTGACCTTCAATTATTAGAATTAATCCCTCATGCAATATAGGACGAGACTCCTTTTTCCTATGAGCGAACAGACTTTAGAGCAAAGAGAAACACAAATAGAAAGGAAAGGGGATTCTTACTTTGTGTCTGAAGTGATTAAGAAATACAAAATGGAATTTGTGGACTCTTTTGCTTCTTCCATCAAGTATGAAATACTCACGGATACATCATAAGACGTCCCTCCATATACCCTTGATCTGCTCCAATTCAAAAAAATCCCCACTCTTTTTCAACTACTGCTCCTCAACATCCGTCTTTGGGAATTTGCAGAAAGCCTCATTTGAAATGCTGGTCTACTTTGAGAATTTTATTCCCTCCATTGGAAGCCCCGTGACCTCCGCTATGAATTCTTCGATAAGATTCACCGTGATGCCATGCAAGGTTACCCTATCATCAATCCAATTTTTGAAAAAAGCCATTGTAATATGGGGTTTTGAACCATGAAGCCATTCCATATAGCTCACAACCTTCCCTCTCTGAAGGATCTTCCAGACATCTTGTTTTGCTTTCCACTCTTCGCAGTTTTTGGGTTCCTGCTTCCTTGGTTCTCCTTTCCTTATGCGAGCCATACAAATATCCTTTAACGCCCAAACACTGTAAGCTAAACAATGAACCTAGCTATTACCAACTTGGAACAAAACTCGCATTTTTTTAGGCACGTTCAGAATCCGCTTCGCGTACTCTAGAACATTTCTATTTAATGAGTGTAAACCTTTCTCCGTGAAGCCACTCCACCAAATCATTGGTTTTCTATTCCAAGTTGATCTTTCCCTCCTTTGCATGAATTGCGTCATGATGAATGAGTGCTCTAAGATCCACATTCTTGTTTAATGTATCCTGCCAACTCACCTTGTGTCCTATTCGAACTGCGTGATTTGCTATCCAATCAGCAACTGCGTTAGCTTCACGGTAAGTATGGGTAATAGTAACTTTCTCAATTTTTTTGATTAAAGTTTTCATTTCCATCACCATAGCCTCTATAGACCATGAAACAAAAATTTTATTGTTTAAAATATTTATGATATTCAAGGAGTCCCCTTCCAGCCATAATTTAGAATATCCCGATTCAATAGCTAGTTTGATGGTTTGAAGGGCAGCAGAAGCTTCAACAATATGATAGTTCGACTTGCCAATGGGGGTATCAATAGCATCGATTACGTTTCCCACATGGTTTCTCAAGACTCCTCCGCATCCTGCATTCCCCGGGTTCCCTTTAGCAGCTCCATCAAAGTTTCCTTTGATCCACCCATGAGGGGGGACGTTCCAAGTAACACCTAATCTAGGATTTTCAGTTTTTACATTAGACTTTTTTGATCTTAAGGGATTATCAATTTGAAAGGTTGGATTAGAATCCCTTTGCGATGAGAAATTCTCCTTAATAGCTCTAATAATGTTCTGCCCCACCACCCATCCTGGAAGTTCTTTACTTCTAAAAATTCGGTTATTCTTTCTTTCCATATTCCCCACCAAATATGGGGAAGAGTTAGTTTCCATAAAAAAAGAACATCAGGATTCTTAGAGGGACAGTACCAACTTTTAAAAGATAGTTCCACACTTTTGTGGTGAATCCATGCAATACCCCAAAGATTGAGGATTTCTTTCCAAACTTGATGCGTAAAAGAACAGTTCACAAACAAGTGATCTCTATCTTCAAAACCCTTTTTACAAAGAATACACTTGTTCACTACATATATTCCTCTTTTCTGTAAGTTGTCAAGAGTCAAGATTTTGTTTTGGAGAAGGGTCCAGTAGAAGATTTTGATTTTAGGGATGAGTCCCTTGATCCAGGCATACATCCACAAGGGTTGGTTACCATTTCCCTTTGAAGCAAAAATGGTAGAAACTTTAAATTGTCCGCTAGGCTCATCATGCCAAACAATCTTATCTTCAAGATTATGATAGAGAGAGATAGCATTGAGGGATAGTTGTATATTATTGAAATCTTGGTCAAGATCATTAAGGTTCACCCAAGAATTGTTCTGCCAGTATTGGTTAACCGTTATTCCATATCTTTGCTTACATCGGTCAATTACTTCTTTATGAAAATAGTACTGCTATCGCTTCTAATTTTGTGCCTTTACCGATTACTTATACTTAGGTTACTATGTCTATTCTAGATCAGCTCAATGCTTCCTTTTTATTTACTATTGTATCTTGATCTTCTCGACCTAATTCTCAATCTCAAGCTTTTGGTCATAGTTAAAAAATTAGGGTGTGCACACGTTAATTATGCTTTGGCTCCTACATCTTAAGATGCATTGGTTTGGGGTTTTGAGATGTTGTATACGTTAAATTTATAAAATCAATAAAAATAATGAAACAAGAAAGTTAAGTAGAAACAATACAAAATTCAACTCAAAATGGAAGAAAATTACCTCTTCTCCTTTGTGGAATTGTTGATATGAGAACCTTGAAAACCCTGCAAGAATAAGGAGCAAAAAACACCAACAACAAGCAACTATTTTTTTTTATTTTAAACAATAGGGAATGCCTATGTGCCACAACACACACTTTAGGATTGGTAGTCCTTGAGCCAAATTCCAAATACCCTGCCCATGCATTTAAAAAAAAAATTGTATGTGTTTTAATTATTAATCACATTTTCTGTGAAAAATGTCTTCTTTTTGGCACTGTATCTTCCTGCACTCATCCATTAATATTTTAATGTAAATTTTCATTGTTTTGAGTGCAATATACTATTGTTTTTGAAGACAATCAATTTGTAGAGAAAATTTCTGTATTTTCAGTTCCTTTTCAAACTTTGATACAATGAATTAATATATTTTATTATTTACTATATTTTTGAATATTAAAAAAATCAATATTCATATATAAAATGCAATAAAACATTTGTAAATGGTATATATGTGTGATATGTTAATTGTAATTGTTTTTGAAACGATGTAGAATTGATGAGAATTCGGTATGTCCAAAAAATGAAGATTCTAACCTAAAATGTGGTTTAACTATTTAATATAATTAAAAAGTGTAATTTGTACATTGTAAAAAACATTAAAATGATGTTAAAACATAATAAAAATTGTATATCATATGCAAATTTGTGGAAAGATTGAAAATAAACTCAAAATAACATTATCTGTAAAGTAATTATAAATGGACATCAAGATCAAGCTACAATTTTTTTTAAAATACCTCAAAATAGATATCAAAATGAAAATAAAATAGTTATCAAGCATGAAATATATAAAAAAAACTTTGTAGATGCTCTTGAGTGTTCAACTTTGTTGCACTTAGAGTTGGAATATGAAAATGGGAATCCTCGGTAATTTGGCACTAACACAACCTCTAGAGTAGGAAGTAAAACATGTTGGGGTGCAAAGGGTGAGGGAGAAATACTTGAAAAATTAAATAAAAGGTGAAATATCAAAATAAAGTGATTTAATATCAATTAAAAAATGAAGGAAAAAAAAAACATAAATGCTCAATTTTAATATTAGTTAACACAACTAAATGCAAAAGGTAAGAAATTGAACTTTGCAAATAGATTGAATCATCTGCTCAAAATTTTAGACTAAGTGGAGGAAATAACAATGAAATATTTATGAAGTGTTGCAAAAAATACAAATGCATATAGCACAAAATTAAATTAAAATAAGTGATTGATGAAATTACATGCATATATATATCACAAAATTAAATAAAAATAAGCAAGCTATGATTTCATAGTAAAATCTCTTTGAATGAGTTTAAAACAGTTTTATGGGCACAATATTTTTAGTCCCAAGTATTTGGAAGATCCAAGATTTAACCTTAAATATAAAGAAACTTTAGATTTTATATATAGAGAAATTTTCTTTGCTTATTACAAAAGAGAAGAAGAGGTGGGCTCTGAATGTGCGATCATATACATTGACTTTAAGGTTTGTTTTATCAAAAATTGCTCTTTGATTACCTATAAGATTTTGAGGAGTGCCATTTATGCATTTGGTCGGCCATATTCTCATTTCTCATTAAAAATAATTGTTATCACATAGGATTGCATCTATCTTAATTTTGTAGCTTGTGTAATTGGCTAATGATACAATGGAAAAACTTCCAACGCTGTGGGATTTTGGTGAATTGAGGTTAATCTTCGGAGAAGGTTGGCTTCCTTTCACTAAATCTGATGCAAATTGATAAAATACCAGTTTTTTGAAAATTTTGCGCTTTAGTGACTTTGAATCCTAAACTAGGGTTTTGACTAGGAAAAGAGTTGAAGAATTGAAATTTGTAGAAAACTAAAAATATGGTGATTGCACCAAATATTTTATAGTGGATCTTAATGCTTGCTAGACAAACACAAAAGAGTAGAAATTATATTGAATTTATTTTAACATAGAATTATGTAGATGAGAAATTAGAGGTAGTATTTTAGTTATCTTTCACAAAAGGGAAAAGAATATTTATTCCAAACAATATTTTCAAGAGAGTAGAATACCACATATGAAGTTCTTGAGATTAAAACAAAGAGAAAGATTCCACAGATAATCAAATAATTCTCACACAGAGATTCCACAAACAAGAGAGGCAAATCTTCAACTTTATTTCGCTCCAAAGGTTACAACTTGTAGTAAATACGTTCAAAATGCAAAAAAATAACAAGTAACAAAAAGATAGATTGGGTCATGGGGTCTGTGCATTCTTATACAAAATATGTCATAGAAGACATATAGTTGTTGAAATTTAAACGTCTAGTAAAGAAGATCATGCAGATTTGAAACCCTCATGCAACAATATGCAAATTGCTCTATTTCTAGTGTCTTGGACTTGTGAAATGGCTGGAAAATGTCATGCACGAGCTGGGCATGATCTTGGGTGTAGCATGGCATGGTATGGCATGACTGAAACTTAAGATCTCCAATGAATGCTTCTTCATCTGATAGTCACTGAAAATAGTTTTTCATTCAAAAAGAGGTGCCCGAAATAGAACTAGTCTTTCAAAACAAAAGTTAACCTTGAAAATAATTCAAGTTACTTTTCCGTGCAAAGTTCTATGTGCAAAACTTAAGTGAGAATTTTACAACTTTTAAGTCTTTATCATTTTTGCAAAAATGAACGATGTAATTTGCACCTCATGCTTTTACACTTTTATCAATTCATACTTGTCAAAATGGAAAGTGCAATTTGCACTTGTGCTTTTTGCAAGTTAAACATTATAAAAAATATAAAGTGTAAATTATGTTTTTCTCTTTCTTCAAAAGAGTTATAAAAAACATAGCTGTACCTTTGTAATGAAATTTTTAGAAATGAAAAATACAACTTTTGAAAGTATTTTAACATAAATTTACTCAATAACTAGAACCTCTTTAGTGTTCTTATCATTCTCAGCTTGCAGTTTCTCAGTATATGCATCAAAGGCTTTGACAATCTCTTGTATTCGTTCTAGATCCAATCCATAAAAGTAGATATTGGAGGTTGCACAATATGCTTGAACATTGAATAGTTCTCTCCATATTTATTGATCTGTTCTTTCAAGAATTTTCTTCTATCTTTAATGATTCCATAATGTTCCATCATTGTTGCAATAACCTTATTGCCCTTGAATTTGATTCTCATTTCCTGAAGTTATTACTTGTGAGAAACCAACTATAAAAATTGGTGGGATTTGCAGGAGTTTGAAGCACTAAAATTCTCGGGCGAAAATTGGAGGTGTTTGGAGTGGGTAAAAGTTTCGGCGCAACTAAGAGGTGTTGGAAGCACCTCGGGCCTCCACAGTGCTTGAAGTACGTCGGATCTTTGGCGAAAGTTGAAGGTTCTTGAGGCAAGTCCACTTTCCACAAAGGCTTAAGAGTTTGTAGGAGTCTCAGGATGCACATATCAATTTTCCAAATGATAAACAATTCATAAAATGATAGTTTTTATAGAAAAAATCCCTGCATTAATTGTAGCTATGGTGGTTGGTGGTAGAGGTTGGTCGTGCATAAAGCAAGCCCACTCTCCGTGGGAATGATTGATAGGTTCAGTGGAAGGCGGAACCCACATGGCACTTTGCACATTTGAAAACGTGCAAAGTGTACTCGAGGTTCTGCGTCCCGCAGTTCAGTGGTTTGGCAGAAGGCAGAGACTATCGTGCACTTTGCACATTTTGCAAAGTGTAATATGCCCCAGAGTTCTAGGTTCTGTGGAAAGGGGGGTTATAGGTTTAGCAAGATCTGGACCCTATCATGCACTTTGCATGTTGTGAAAACATGCAAAGTGCACGTTAAGTTCTGGATTTCATTCGTTTGGGTGCATGGCAGGATCTGGGGCCCGTCATGCATTTTGCACATTGTGAAAACGTGCAAAGTGCATGGTGAGTTTCAGATTTCATCGGTTTTGAAAAATGGGTGCTTCATAGGATCTGAAACCTGTGAAGCAATTTGCACTAGTGCAAATTGCATCCAGAGTTTCGGATTCCACAAAGAAAAAAGGGAAAGATGAGTTTTTATGAGGGTTTCAAGGTTCTTAAAAGACAAAGGGGGTCTCCCTTAGGGTATTAGATGTAATGATATTTTTGGGGATAAAAATGTCAATATTTTTGATGACCTCTACAAGATGATTGCCTGCTAATCATGTTCAATCTAGTAGCCTTCTAAGACATTAGGAACGGAGTCAATTTTTATAATGACAAACTCAAATCTAGGGGAGAACAAATTGGGATTTGCTTAGACGCAAACAAAATAAGAAAAACAACACAACTTAATGAAACAACTCCTAACAAGTTTGACATGTGTAGAAGCACTTATTGAAAAACATAACTGACCTACTAAACAAATGTGCAAAAAGGCACTTAGAGGAAAACATGAAAACTATTCTAATATTTACAAGGCTGTAACTTACAAGTACTTTCCACCTGGGTCAAATGGGAAACATTTAGCATCACTTGTGATAAACCTGGATGAGAAACACCTTGCTTTTGAGAGTTCAAAATATGTGAGTTGAGATGTCTAATTGTTGATTCTTTTGGCATGCTCTCAAGTGGATGAAATGGGACAAACATATCTCCAATGTAGACATATTGGTCCATTTCTTCAAGGCTTGTTCCAAATTGGACTATAGGGGCTCCTACAACCTCCTCATCTGATGGCTCAATTTTGTGCTCTGAATTAAGCACAACATGAGATGGTTTATTTGGACTGGTGTTTTGTTAACTATCTAAGCTTAGGCAAAAAAGCTCTAAGTCATCTTAAAAGGCATCTTCCCCTTGGTCATCTGAGATAATGTCGATTTCAACACCATCTTTGCTTTACTTACTCTGAAAGGAGCCATATGGTAGTTCATCAATCCACCTAAGGCCCAAAATATCATGTTCTTGTGGTTCTTGATATGACCATTCTTCTTCATTCTTGAAGACATCAATACTGTCTTCAACGGACAATTCATCTTGAGATTGGTCAGCATCTTCACCCTGATTGACAAGTTCATCTTCATTTCTGGAGGAGGCATAGGCTGGTTTAGAACCTCTTCCTAGTCCATGGAGTCATGGTACAACTATTGCCATACTTTATCTTGATCCTCCTTGTTCTTTATTTCCTTCTCTTCTTCACCTGACTAATTGACTATGTCAATCTCTATACCTTGGTCATATTCATTTGCAGCCACACCAAATGGAAGTTCTTGAAACAAATCAAAATCTCCTTTGCTCTCAGTTGCAACTTGAATACATACCTCTTTAAATATGAAGGCATCAATACTGCCTTTAGGCTCTCATTCATCAAAACCATGCCAAGGAGTCTAATCAAAATCTAACTCTTCCCTTTTTGAATGAAGTGGACTACCTATCATGATCTCTTCATCATAGACACTTGTGTTTTCCTCTTCAGGCTCAACTTTGACTGCAAGCTCCTCCTCTATTCTTTGTAAAACATGCTCTTTATCCAAAATGGAGATGGTGGGAGGGTGAGGAAGTTTACCTTGCTTGCAGCTCAGGGGAGTATCCTTCCAACTAGGGACCTTGAAGGCCTTTTTAGGTGGTTCTTGGGGAAGGGAGGGAGAGTCTTGAAACTTCGGTAGGGCAAGCTCATCGAGCTGAGGTAACACATCTTCTCCTTGAACTGGGTCTTGGACTGCCTCACCTAGCACTTTCTCTTTCTACTTTGTGCCCTCCTTGATTGAGTTCCACAAGGGGAATGTGTAAGACTTGACCAACTCCTCCTTTTCCTGAATGGGTGTGGGAGAGGGTGGTTTCACAAGAGAGGGTATGACACAGTTAGGGTCATTGGCACAGGGGAGGATCCAAGATGGGATGACTCCATGTTCTTCATTTGATAAGTGTGAGATTTGGTAAGGTTGATTAGGGGGTTGGGTTTGAGCATGAACATGAGTAGGAGAGGGAAATTGGGGTCTAGGGTTGGTTGCTTCCATTCTTAGGAACAACTTATAATCATTTTCTTTTCTGGCTTGGTCTTGCCTAACCAAGTATTCCACCTGAAACCTCAAAATCTGCTCATGAACATAAGCTTCTTGTTGCCTATAGTACTCTTCCTCCCTATCAACCTCTCAAATTTTTCTCTCAAAATCAAGCATCATCTCCTTGAGGCTTATTTTAGGTTTACTAAGGAGGGGTAAATTCTGATAAGGTTAATACATTGAACCTTGAGGGCCACTTGAGGTGAAGCCATGAACATTGCTAACTTGATATGAATGATAAGGAATGAAAGAACATGCATTTTGATCAAATGGGTGATGATACATATCAAATGATGGTGATTAAGCACCTAGGCTACTCATCCCAGCTGATGTTCATAGTGGAGTCACCATTGGTGTCTGCACGTTGATTTCACTAAAAGGTAACACCAAGAAATTTTTAGTGAGGTGTAGAATGTAGCAATGTCCCATTGGGCATGCCAAAAATTGTTATCACATAGGATTGCACTTGTCTTGATTTGGTAGCTACTTGTGCAATTGCTTAATGATACAATGAAAAAACCTCCAAAGCTGTGGGACTTTGGCAAATTGAGGGTAATCTACAGAGAAGGTCGGATTCTTTTTACTAAATTTGATGCAAACTGATAAAATACCAGTTTTGTGGAAATATCGCTCTTTAGTGCCTTTGAATCTTAAACTAGAGTTTTGACTGGGAAAAGGGTTGAAGAATTGAAATTTGCAGAAAATTGAAAATATGGTGATTGCACCAAATATTTTATAGTGGATCTTAATTCTTGCTGGACAAACACAAATGAGCATAAATTACATTGAATTTATTTCAACACAAACTTATGTAGATGAGAAATTAGAGGCAATATTTTAGCTATCTTTCACAAAAAGAAAAAAAATATTTATTCCAAACAATATTTTCAAGAGGGTAGAATACCACAAATGAATTTCTTGAGACTAAAACAAAGATACAAAGATTCCATAGATAATTAAATAACTCACACACACTAAGATCCCACAGACAAGAGAGGTAAATCTTCAACTTTATTTTGATCCAAAAGTTATAGCTTGTACTAAATACGTTCAAAATATAGGAAATATAACTAGCTTAAAAAGAATAGATTAGGCCACAGAGTCTGCCCATTCTTATACCAAATATGTCATAGAAGACATGTAGTTGTTGAAACTTAAACGCCTAGTAAAGAAGATCGTGCAGATTTGAAAACCCTCATGCAAAAAGAGCTGAGTTGCTCTATTTTGAGTGTCTTGGACTTGTGAAACGGCTGGAAAATGTCATGCAAGCACTGGGCATGATGTTGGGTATAGCATGGTGTGGTATGGCATCGCTGGAACTGAAGATCTCCATGCAATGCTTCTTCATCTGATAGTGGCTAAAAAAAGCTCTTCATGCAAAAAAAGGCACCCGAAATAGAAATGGTCTTTCAAAACAAAATATAAACTTGAAAATAATTCAAGTTACTTTTCTGTGCAAAAATCTATGTGCAAAACTTAAGTGAGACTTTTACAACTTTTAAGTCTTTATCACTTTTGCAAAAATGAACCATCTAATTTGCACCTCATGCTTTTAGATTCTGTCAGTTTTAGAAAATGGGTGTTTTGCGGGATCCAGAACCTATGAAGCAATTTGCACTAGTGAAAATTGCATCCAGAGTTTTAGATTTTGCAAAGAAAAAAGGGAAAGATGGGTTTTTATGGGGGTTTCAAGGTTTTTCCTAAAAACAAAGGGGATCTCCCTTAGGGTATTAGATGTAATGATATTTTTGGGATTAAAATATCAACATTTTTGGCGACTTTTGCGGGATGATTCCCTGATAATCATGTTGAATCCGGTAGCCTTATAAGACATTGGGCACGAAGTCAATTTTGATTCTAACAAACTCAAACCTAGGAGAGAACAAATTGAGATTTACTTAGACACGAACAAAATAAGAAAAATAGACAAACAAAACAGAAAAAGCAACACAACCTAAGGAAACAACTCCTAAGGAGTTGACCTGTGCAGAAGCACTTATTGAAAAACACAACTAACCTACTAAAAAAATGTGCATAAGGTACTTAGAGGAAAACATGAAAACTATTCTAATATGTATAATGCTGTAACTTACAAGTACTTTCCACCTGGGTCAAATGGGAAAGACTTAGCATCACTTACTTGTGATAAACCTAGATGAGAAACACCTTGCTTTTGAGAGCTCAAAATAGGTGAGTTGAGATGTCTAATTGTTGATTCTTTTGGCATGCTCTCAAGTGGATGAAATGGGACAAACATATCTCCAATGTAGACATATTGGTCCATTTCTTCAAGGCTTGTTCCAAATTGGACTATATGGGCTCCTACAACCTCCTCATCTGATGGCTCAATTTTGTGCTCTGAATTAAGCACAACATGAGATGGTTTATTTGGACTAGTGTTTTTTTAACTATTAAAGCTTAGGCAGAAAAGCTCTAAGTCATCCTAAAAGGCATCTTCCCCTTGGCCATCAGAGATAATGTCAGTTTCAACACCATCTTTGCTTTACTTACTCTGAAAGGAGCCATATGGTAGTTCATCAATCCACCTAAGGCCCAAAATGTCATGTTCTTATGGCTCTTGATCTGACCATTCTTCTTCATTGTTGAAGACATCAGTAGTGCCTTCAATGAACAATTCATCTTGAGATTGGTCAACATCTTCACCCTGATTGGCAAGTTCATCTTTATGTTCTGGAGGAGGCATAAGTTGGTTTAGAACCTCTACCTGATCCATGAAGTCATGGTACAAATGTTGCCATACTTTATCTTGATCCTCCTTGTTCTTTATTTTCTTCTCTTCTTCAACTGACTGATTGACTATGTCACTCTATATACCTTGGTCATCTTCATTTGCAGGCACATCAAATGGAAGTTCTTCAAACAAATCAAAATCACCTTTGCTCTCAGCTACAACATGAATACATACCTCTTTAAATATGAAGGCAACAGTACTACCTTCGGGCTCTAATTCATCAAAACCATGTCAAGGAGTTTGATCAAAACTTGACTCTCCCATTTTTGAATGAAGTGGGCTGTCTATCATGATCTCTTCATCATAGACACTTGTGTTGTCCTTTTTAGGCTCAACTTTGACTGCAAGCTCCTCTTTTCTTTGTAAAACAAGCTCTTTATCCAAAAGGGAGATGGTGGGAGGGTGAAGAAGTTCACCTTGCTTATAGCTCAGGGGAGTATCCTTCTTACTAGGAACTTTGAAGGCCTTTTTAGGTGGTTCTTGGGGAAGGGAGGGAGAGTCTTGAAACTTCGGTAGGGCAAGCTCATCGAGCTGAGCTAACACATCTTCTCCTTGAACTGGGTCCTAGACTACCTCAGCTAACACTTCTCCTTTCTACTTTGTGCCCTCCTTGACTAATTTCCACAAGGGGAATGTGTAAGATTTGGCGACCTCCTCCTTTTCCTAAATGGGTGTGGGAGATGGTGGTTTCAAAAGAGAGGGTATGACACAGTTAGGGTCATTAGCATAAGAGAGTATCCAAGATGGGATGACTTCATGTTCTTCAATTGATAAGGGTGAGATTTGGCAAGGTTGATTAGGGGGTTGGGTTTGAGCATGAACAGGAGTAGGAGAGGGAAATTGGGGTCTAGGGTTGGTTGCTCCCATTCTCAGAGATAATTTATAATCATTTTCTTTTCTGGATTGGTCTTGCCTAACCAAGCATTCCTATTGAAACCTCAATTCCCACTCTTGAACATAAGCTTGATGTTGCCTATAGTACTCTTCCTCCCTATCAACCTCTCTAAATTTTCTCTCAAAATCAATCATCATCTCTTTGAGGCTCATTTCAGGTTGACTAGGGAGATAAATTCTGATAAGGTTGATACATTGAACCTTTAGGGCCACTTGGGGTGAAGTCATGAACATTGCTAACTTGATATGAAGGATAAGGAATGAAGGAACATGCATTTTGATTAAATGGGTGATGATACATACCAAATGATGGTGATTAGGCAGCTAGGCTACTCATACCAGTTGATGTTCATGGTGGAGTCTCCATTGGTGTTTGCAAATGTGCTTCTGAACGCTGATTTTACTAAAAGGTAACACCAAAAACCTTTCAGTGAGGTGCAAAATGCAGTAATGTCCCACTGGGCATGCCAAAAACTATTATCACATAGGGTTGCACTTGTATTGATTTTGTATTTTGTTGTGCAATTGCCTAATGATACAATGGAAAAACTTTCAAATATGTGGGACTTTAGTGAATTAAGGTTAATCCCTGAAGAAGGTTAAATTCCTTTCACTAAATCTGATGCAAACTAATAAAATACCAACTTTTAGTGCTTTTGAATCCTAAACTAGGGTTTTAACTGGGAAAAGGGTCGAAGAATTGAAATTTGTAAAAAATTAAAAATATGGTGATTGCACCAAATATTTTATAATGGATTTTAATGCTTGCTGGATAAACACAAAAGAGCAGAAATTATATTGAAGTTATTTTAGCACAGACTTATGCAGATGAGAAATCAGAGGCAATATCTATCTTTCACAAAAGGGAAAATGATCTTTATTCCAAACAATATTTTCAAGAGGGTAGAATACCATATATGAATTTCTTGAGACTTAAAAAAAGAGATAAAAATTCCATAGATAATCAAATAACTCACACACATAGAGATTCCACAAACAAGAGAGACAAATCTTCAACTTTATTTCGCTCTAAAGATTACAACTTATAATAAATACATTCAAAATATATAAAATATAACTATGGACACCTAAAACTGGTCACCAATGACCTTCAACCAGGATTTTGACCAATTTCTAACAAAATACACAATTTGACCTAAAACACATTTAAAACTTTAAACCTATCATATACAAGTGTCGATTTTGGTCAGAGTATCATTAAATGAGACAATGCAATTTATGAGACAACTAACTTTGATCAATTCATTCCAAATCAAAATGATGATTTTGCATCTGAGTGCTTTGGATTGCTCTTTTCTACCAAATTTCTTACACAATACATGTGTCTTTGTTATTTTGTGCTAGAAACATCTTAAATGTGATATCAGATCCAACACATTTAACATCGCATCCTAATTCCAATCTAGTCAAATTTTGAGCCAATAATACAACATTTTGACCAATATGATTAATTTGTGTACCAATTGCCAAGATTTGCATCAAAGTGATAAATCATGTTTAAAACTAATCAATTGGAATTAAGAGCTTAACTTAATTATCCATGGAGATTTTTGAATATATATTTTTTAGAAATTGATATTGAATATCTACATCATCAAATAACATTATTTTTTGGAAAGACATTCCTAGGACATAAATACATAAAATATTAGGATTAAGCCCTTCCATGCCTCTTTAATGCCTCTCTATCCTAAATATTTATGAAAGAATTTATTGAGCATGGCCTTCAAAATTGAATGGATCTTTGGCCACACATCTTTATCTTGAAATGGACAGTTTAAATTTATTCTAGTCATTTTGTAAAATTTATAAATAAGAGGCCTTGCTTATTGAATTGAAAGCTTTTTAAAGTCAAAGTTACCATGCCCAAATAATTTCAAACTACATCTTGATGTAGTGTTATTATGCCCAAATATTGAGCCAAGGCCATCACAAGCCAAATGTGCTAAGAGAAGATGAATGTAACCACACTCCATTGATGAAAATCTCTTGAAGTACAAACCGAGCAAGCCAACAAAAGAGCCTTTTGGAACAATTAAAGATTTGATAAGAAATTTATGTTTTGTGTTCATATGTCTCATTTCTTTCCATTTATAGTTGTGTTTTCAAATGGTTTTTCTTCACTAAGCTCCCCCTAGTGACTAGGCCTAGAGATGTTATGTTAGTGTGTTTCTTTCATTTTATTTTCATTTTAGAACTAACACGATATTAACCATCCTCACTTGAGTCAAATTCTCAATATACATAATGAAACTAACATGATACCAAGTCACATTTATAATCCTTCCTTAACTTGGAACCACATATATGCATACTAACAAGCAAGGATTACTAATTTTGGACCCTATATCGATAACTCATCGTTACCTCATGACCACGCACAAGTGCACCAACAACTGAGACTTATCCTATCTTGTTCCCTATCATCACCAAAATTTTTTAGAAGTCATGGACCTGAGTTTAATCCTAATTGTGCAATCAGAACTCAAAGGTCAAAGATTACCATCCCAGGCCCACAACCATCTTCCACTTTGCCCATCACCCAACCAGTCGTTCAGCCTTGGAATAAGCCATTTAACACTGACCAAGATAAGAAATTTTACATTGTGAAACAATTACAAAATATGCCAACACAAATCTCCATTTTAGATTCATTACATACATCAACAATCCACAAAAACATTTTGAACGACTTCTTGAGCCAATCTATTATTTCTAGTGACACATCATTTGACAAATTCCAAGCTTTGGTTGGACACCTAGCTCCAACCCAACAAGTCACTTTCAACCAAATTGATATATCATCCCTTGGCCTGCTGCATAATAATCCATTATACATTGAAGTTTGCATAAAGTGGCACAAAGTGAAACATGTCCTTATAGACAATGGATCAGGTCTAAACATAGTGTCTCTAAATCTCATCAAGCTTCTTAGATACACAATGACAGATCTTCAATCAGAGATAATAACCATAAAAGCCTACAATAATGAAGAACAAGAATCACAAGGCACCATCTATTTACCCGTTATTCTTGGGCCCTTGACCCATGATACACTTTGCCATGTGCTAGATCTTGATTTGTCATAAAATATGCTTTTAGGTAGACCTTGGTTACATGAAATTTGTGCAGTCCCATTGACATTGCACCAATGTATCAAGTTATCTAATTCAAGTATGTAAATTTGTATACCAGGAGATTTGCATCCTTTCGAGCAGTGCAAACACCTAGAGGTTAAGTTCAATAGTTATAACTATCATTTTGGTATGAATCCATTGGTCAAGCAGGATAAGAGAAAAATCCGTACTCCTTAATTCATCAAAGGACAACTACATTAATCCTAATACCCTAGATTCCCTTTCCCACATGACACCTCTTAAAGTATCCAATCATTTTGCCATCTCACTTAATGGCCTAGGGGAGTATGTGACCCATGATATATTTCATATTTCAAACATTCCACATAACCCAAAATCCTTTGGAAGACGTAAAGCTAAGCCACTTCATCTAGAATGGCAACTCAAGGGCAAAGATAAAAAGAATAGTCCATGACCTATCATGTTTGCACCAGCATCTAGCCTAGAACCAAACCCTCTTGAAGGAGATGAATTATGGTTGTACAATGATAATCTAGTTGATTGTTACAAGAATGCAAAGTATCCTATTCCCAATAGGATCATGAGGAATTACAACTATGAAAGAAGAGGTCTTGGACCAAACCAACAAGGAGCGCTTGAGCTAATTTCCATGATCAAATATAAAGGAACCTATAGACTTGGATTTAAACCACCCCGGGGTGACCCCATGTACCTTACTCATGTTTCATCACCATCAACTAATGATGAGGATGCCAGTAGCGAAATAGAGTATGATCATTCAACCTAGTTAAGACCAACCCGTTTGACACTCATTCCATTTGTATCCTTAAATCAGTCATTCATTACAACCCACTGCCATTATATTATCCCCAAATGATAGACTGAGTCCAACAGATGTCCAACACGCTGATTGATGAGTTTCAAAATGATGATTCTTTCTTCAATTTCTTTGACCATAGAGATAATGTTCTATTGGGGGACCATAAATCAGGGTTCTCAATCTCAAAGATCTAGTTTTAATAGAGGACTCTAATGTTTCCAATCAATTCAAATCTTTGCCCACTATCTTTGAAGATGGTTTGACCCTTATAGTGGAAGATATAATAGAGGTTAACATCGGGTCCTTTGACGATCCAAAATGGATCAGGGTAGGCACTTCCCTTACAGAGAAGGAACATGAAGTCCTTACAACCCTTTTGAGAGAATTTGTAGATATATTTGCATGGGCATATTTTGACATGCCAGGCTTGTATTCCACGTTGGTTCTGCACCACCTTGTGGTCAATCTTGATGCCAAACTAGTAAAATAAAACCTACACAAGATGCATCCTCACATTGCTATATTAGTGAAGAAAGAGTTGGAAAAACTCTTAGAATTAGGATGTATTCAGTCGATCGACTATTCAGAGTGGATCTCCAATGTAGTGCCAGTTAGCAAAAAACCAAATGGGATTATAATTTGTACTAATTTTCAAGATATAAACAAAGCTTGCCCTAAGGATGACTTTCCATCACCAAACATTGACATGATTGTCAACTCCACAATGGGTTATGAAATGCTTTCATTAATGAATGGATTTTCAGGGTACAACCAGATCAAGATAACACTAGAAGACCAACACAAAATAGTGTTCACCATTCCATGGAAAAAGTTTTGTTTCCAGGTTATGCCGTTTGATCTTAAAAATGTAGGGGCCACCTATCAAAGAGCCATGATCATCATATTTCAAGATATGATGCATGACATTTTTGAAGACTATGTCGACAACATTCATGGCAAATCAAAGACCAGGGCCGATCACCTAGCAGTGCTATGCAGAATATTTGAAAGATTATGTGAGTACAAAGTCAGACTTAATCCGAAGAAGTGTGTCTTTGGAGTAACATTAGAGAAATTGCTTGGCTTCATTGTGTCTTGTCGAGGCATTGAAGAAGTCAATCCAACCAAAGTCCAAACCATAACAAAGATGAAACCACTAACTAATTTGAAGCAGCTTCATAGTTTGCAGGGCAAAATCCAGTCTGTCCAATGCTTCATATCATAATTAGTTAAAAAATGCCATCTTTTTATGCATCTTTTGAAGAAAGGAATCACATTTCATTGGGATGATCACTATCAAGCAACTTTTTAATAGCTAAAGGACTATCTAACGAATCCACCTATTTTGTTGCCTCCTATGCTAGGAAAGCCATTCTTGTTGTGCATATCAACGATTGACAATGACCTAGGGGCACTTTTGGCTCAACACAATGATAATAGAAAAGAGCATATAGTGTACTATTTAAGCCATGCATTAGTCACATATGAACGCAATTATATGCCCATAGAAAAACTCTATTTAACCATGGTCTTCGTAGCTCAAAAACAGTACTATTACATGTTAAACAATAAGACCATGGTTATTTCAAAAGTAGATCTACTCAAGTATCTACTATCTAAAACAATTTTACAAAGCCAAATGGCCAAGTGGATCATTCTTATGAGTGAATTTGACATTGAATACGTCAACCAAAAATCCATTAAGGGATAAGTTCTTGCAGATCAGCGTGTTGAAGCACCCCTAGCTGATAAAGAGCCACTTACATTCTAATTTCATAATGAATCCATAATGACTATAATTGACACACCTCTTGAGGAGCATCCCTAAAAGTAGTATTTTGATGGTTCATTTACTGCACATGGATCAGGGGTAGGCCTTTTATTTATTACACCATAGAGGGATCTGATCTTTAAATCATTTAGGATCATCTTTTCTTGTACCAATAACATGGTTGAATATGAAGCACTTATTACAAGGATTTGTCAAGTGGTATAGTGGAACATATCTCATCTCAAAGTCTATGGTGATTCTCAGTTAATCATCAATCAAGTTACAGACCACTTTCAAACCAAAGATGACAAGCTAGTTCCATATAAGGCTATAGTCGACAGTCTTAAGTGATAGATTGCTGACATTCAGTTTGAACACATACCAAAGGCAAGTAACAAAACCACAGATGCTATGGCTACTATTGGATATATGATTTACCAAATATACATGGTTAAAGAGTATCAATTTCTTGTCGAGAATATGTTAGCACCAGCTCATGAACCTTCAATCATCATGATGATTTTTGATATTATTGGTCCTAGCTCTATCTGATACTCAGACCTTTACAAACACATCCAAGACCAAATTATACCACCTGACGTATCCCAAAAACAAACCAAATCTTTCATCCACCAAACCATGTGTTATACTTTACTTGAATCCACCCTTTACCATCATAGTTTTGATGGAACTTTGCTTCATTGTTTAACTTCAATAGAATCTACACTAATGTTACGGGAAGTTCACAAAGGAGAATGTGGATCTCATACTATTAGGGAAATCCTATCCAAAAAGCTCTTGCATACTGGTTATTATTGGCCCATAATGGATGTAGATGCAACTGCATATGTAAAGAAGTGTGACAAGTGTCAATGACATGGCAATTTAATTCATGTCCCGACCAAGACTCTGAAACCAATGTTGACACCATGACTATTTGTTACATGGGGCCTTGACCTCATTAGGAATATCAATCCCACTTCACCTAACGGCCATAAACATATCCTTACTGCCATATTTCAATAAGTGGGTTGAAGCTATACCCCTCACTTATGTGACTGGAAAGAAAATTTCTAAGTTCATTTTCAACCATCTCATTTGCCTCTATGATATCCCTTCTAACATTATATCTGATAATGGAAGATCATTTAAAAACAAGGATGTCAAAAAGCTATGTACTGAATATAACATCACACAACACTTTTATATAGCACATTACCCTCAAGGTAATGGTCAGGCCGAAGCATCAAACAAAACCACTGATCGTGACTGACACCTTCAGATATTCCATGCCCTTTGGGCATACTGTGCCAATCATCGTACACCCATAGGAGCCACTCCATATTCACTTATTTATGGTACATAAGCCATCCTTCCCATTGAGGTCGAGTTTCCTTCTCTACACATCTCTTTAAAGCATGTCTTAGATCACAATGACTATCAAATAGCTCACCTACAAGAACTAGAGCTACTTGATGAGAAATGCATGGATGCGGTGAACAATATCCAAGCTTATCAAAACTGACTTTAAGGCCACTACAATTGGCATGTAAAACATAGGGAATTTGAACTTGGTGATCTTGTCCTTAAAGAGAACCAAAAGAATACCACGATCGAGAAGAAGCACAAAGGTAAGTTCAAAATCAACTAGGTTGGTCTTTTCATCATTACAACAAATTATAGAACGGAAGCATACAGGCTTGCCACACCAGATGGAAACAAATTTGATGAGCCAATGAACATTATCCACCTCAAATGGTACTATGCTTGAGTGACTTGGTGTATTGTCTATAAGGAATATTTCAAGTTGTCCCATATTATCACTCTTTTTTATCATCATATCATCTTACCAACCTATCACTTTTTCCTATCACCTATTCGTTTTACCATACCTTCCCCATAAATTGAGTTGATTTCTCCTTCCCTACCCAAACTTATGACCTTGGTTTCGTTCCATTTGCTTCCATTCACATTTTCAGCAAGAGGGTTCGAATTCAATATCAACAATTCTTTTAAACATTATAGATAGAGGTAGTATTTTAGAGCAGTAAAACAACAATTTGGTAGTTATATCTTTCATTTCTTATTCTATTCTTTATACCAAGTGTGCTTGATTATAACCACCTATGAAGAAATCAATATCTCACCAATTTTGCTACTAATTATAACCACCTATGGGAAAATTAGTATCATTGACCTATGCCATTATATCTTAGTTATAACTGTCTATGGGCAAACTAGGGTCAATACTTGTTTATTATGTCTTGACGTACAAACTTGCCATTCTTATGCCGTACTGTGCCTTTATATCAATTATGCCTATTTTGTTTGAATTCGCTGCTACACTAGTCAGATACCTTCACTGTAAAGTAGAATTATAGTGACTTAAGATCTTGGTCTGAGAATATGTAGGCAATGATCGATACTTGTTGAGGTTAGCTTAATCATCTTAAGCCACACTCTCATCATTTTACGAGTAACCTAAGCCACACTCTCACCATTTTGTGAGTAACCTAAGCCACACTCTTGCTATTTTGAGAGCAACTTAAGTCATGCTCTTGCTATTTTGTGAGCATCCTAAACTATGCTCTGGCTATTTTGTGAGCAACCTACAGCATACTCTCACGATTTTATGATCACCCTAAGCCACACTCTCATCAATTTGTGAGAAACCTAAGTAACACTCTCATCGTTTTGTGAGCTTAAACCATTTAGTATCTTATCAGCCTCCATCGAGTTGAGATACCTAATTTTTTTTAAAAACAATTGTTTAAAAAAAAACCAAAAAAATTGAACACTTTTTTGCCCTATGAATTTTGGGAACCCTTACTAAGTCACAAGAAAATCACTTGTCACTTAGTTTTCCCATTCTTTTTGGCTTTTTCTCCCACGCTCTCATCGTTTTGTGAGTTCATTCCTATTCTTCTATCATATCTATCATGTTTGTTTTGATCAATTATTATTTTATTTCTATTTCTTGGGAGAACTATATTTGGATTGAAGTTTTTGTTAGATATTACATCCATGAAACTATGTAGGCAATGTCCACTTGTCTAGTGCATATAGAAACATCTCAACCACCCCCTTCCTTTTCTTCTATTCCCCCAGTCATGTTTGTTTACTAAGTTGTCACATAATTTCTAGTGGAAATGTTTGTCACGTAGGGTTTAAGTCATGTTGTTTGTGCTAACATTAAGACTAACTGCTATTTATTTCATTGTTTGTTATTTGTGTGCTTGTTTGTTTGCTTTCAACACTATTGCCTCAATTCAGTCTATTGCATTCATTAGGTGATTCTTTATGCATTTATATTTGAATTCATCCATATTCATATGTTTACATTTTCATCATGGTTTTTATCATTGATGTATTATTTTTCTTTGAATATTAGATTATGGGAGTTAGTCCTTATGCATATTTTGGCTACATTTTTATGGTGTTTATATCATGATGCCTACCATTTAGTACTACAACAAAAATCAGCTTCAGAAAATCTACTCAGCAAGGATGACATCAATATCTCCTCGACACCAACATCTTAGTCCAATCCCAATCATATCCCAAATAGAGTAATTAAATAATAAAATAATTTCAATATTTATTAGTTCAAACAAGCATCTCCCTAATAACATGTCCCAATTCATTTTTATTCTCTGTATCAAGTTACCCACATCATATGTATCATTATCAGCCAATCAATCTTGTTTGCCATAATCAAGGTCCAATGATTATAATCGCCTATGGGAAAATCATTATACACCATCCCACCTATATTTCTCAATAATAATAATCATTTTTGGGCAAATCATTGTGTTTTTGCTCAAATAGGGGCATGTTGTTATCTTGTTTATTTGTTCTAAGTGGGGCAACTCCATCTTCTCAAAATGATTATAACTTCCTTTGGATAAATAATTGTGTTATCATCCCATGTTGTCACTATCGAGGAACAATGCTCATAATAACCTTTGGGCTAACCATTGTACACTGTCCCACTTGAATTATCAATGATTTTGAATACTTTTTCAAAATCATTGTGTTCTCACCCCATCATCTTCCTTTGTTTGGTCCTCTCGTTTCACTTCTTTCTTTCGAGGGACTGTTTGTTGACCTACTTGTGCTAACTGTTCCTTTGAAGGGGCATCATACAGTTTATCCATTGTCGTTGAAGTTGTAGGAATGCAAGACCTTTTTATTCTTTAAGAAGATGTTACTATGTTTATAGCTTGTAATACTTTCTTAAACAGGAGCAAATTATAGAAACTTAAAACTGGTCATCAATGACCTTCAACTAGGGTTTTGACCAATTTCTATCAAAATACACAATTTGACCTAAAACACTAAAACACATTTAAATCTTTGAACCTATCATATACAAGTGCCAATTTTAGGTAGAGTATTATTAAATGAGGCAATGCAATTTATGAGACAACTAACATTGATCAATTCATTTTGAGTCAAAATGATGATTTTACACCTAGGTGCTCTGAATTGCTCTTTTCTACTAAATTTATTGCACAAGACATATGCCTTTGTTATTTTGTGCTGAAAACACCTTAAGTGGGATAATGGATCCAATGCATCTAACATCATATCTTAATTTTAATCTAGTCAATTTCGATCCAATTATACAATATTTTGACCAATTTGATTAATTTATGCACCAATTGCCAAGATTTGCATCAAAGTGATAAATCATGTGTAAGACTAATCAATTGGAATTAATAGCTTAAGTTAAATTTTTTTATGATTTTTGAATATTTATTTTTAAAAATTAATATTAAATATTTGCATAATCAAATGACATGAAAGACATCTCTAGGCCATAAATACATAAAATATTAGGATTAAACCCTTCCATGTCTTTTTAATGCCTCTCTATCCCAAATATTTATGAAGGCATTTATTGAACATGGACTCCAAAATTGAATGGATCCTCAGTCACACATCTTCATTTTGAGATGAATGGTTCAAGTTCATTCTGGTCATTTAAAAAATCTATAAATAGGAAGCCTTACCTATTTAATTGAAAGTTTTTAAAGCCAAAGTTACCAGACCCAAATAGCTTCAAACCACATCTTGATGTAGTGTTATGTCCAAATATTGAACCAAAGTCATCACAAGCCAAAGGTGCCAAGAGGAGATGAAGGTAGCCAACAAAAGAGCCTTTTGGAGCAATCAAAGATTTGGTAAGAAATTTATGTTTTGTGTTCATATGTCTCATTTCTTTCCATTTATAGTGATGTTTTTAAATAGTTTTTTCTCACTAAGCTCCCCCTAGTGACTAGGCCTAGAGATGTTATGCTAGTTAGTGTGTTTCTTTCATTTTATTTTTATTTTAGAACTAACACGATACTATCTTCTCTTGAGTCAAATTCATAGTCTACAATAACTAGTAGTAAAAAGATAAATTAGGCCATGGGGTCTACCCATTCTTATACAAAATATTTCATAGAAAACATGTAGTTTTTGAAACTTAAATACTTATTAATGAAGATTATGCAGATCTAAAAACCGTCATATAAAAATAGGTGAGTTACTCTATTTCTAGCATCTTAGACTTGTGAAATGGCTAGAAAATGTCATGTACAAGTTGAGCATGATCCTGGAAATAACATGGCATGGTATGGCATGGTTAGAACTAAAGACCCCCATGTAATGCTTATTCATCTGATAGTGGTTGAAAATAGCTCTTCATGCGAAAAGAGGCACCTAAGATATAACTGATTTTTTAAAACAAAAGATTAACTTGAAAATAATTCAATTTACTTTTCTATGCAAAAATCTATGTGCAAAAATTAAGTGAGACTTTTACAACTTTTAAGTCTTTATCAATTTTGCAAAAATGAACCATGCAATTTGCACCTCATTTTTTTACACTTTTATCAATTCCTACTTGTCAAAATGGAAAGTGCAATTTGCACTTATGATTTTTACAAGTTTCACACTATCAAAAATATGAAGTGTAAAATATGTTTTTCTCTTTCTTAAAAGGAGTTATAAAAAATATAGTTGTACCTTTGTAATGAAATTTTTAGAAATGAAAAATACAACTTATGAAAATATTTAAACATAAATTTACTCAATATCTAGAATCTCTTCGGCTTTCTTGTCATTTTCAACCTGTAGTTTCTCAATATATGCATCAAAAGAGTTGACAATCTATTGTATTTGTTCTTGATCCATTATATAAGAGTATATATTGGAGGTTGCACAATCTGTTTGAACATCAAATAGTTCTCTCCTTCATATTTATTGATTTGTTCCTTCAAGATTTTTCTTCTGTATCTGATGCTTCTATAATGTTTCATCATTGCTAAAATAACCTTATTGCTCTTGGATTTGAACTTTATTTCTTGAAGTTATTACTTGTGAGAAACCAACTGTAAAAGCTGGTGGGATTTACAAGTGTTTGAATCACTTATATTCTTTGGCAAAACTTGGAGGTGTTTCAAGCAGGTAAAAGTTTTGACAGAACTAGGAGGTACTAGAAGAATGTTGGGCCTCATTAGTGCTTGAAGCACGTTAGATATTCGATGGAAGTGGAAGGTGCTTGAGGTAGGTCCACTTTCTGTGAAGGATTAAGAGTTTGTGGGAGTCTCGAGATGTACATAGCAATTTTCCAAATGATAAACAATTCGTAAAATGACCTAGTTTTTATAAGAAAAACCTTTGCATTAATTATAGCTATGGTGGTTGGTGGTAGAGGTTGGCTCTGCTTGAAGCAAGTCCACTCTTTGTGAAAATGAATGATAGGTTCGGTGGAAGGCGGAACCCACGAGACACTTTGCATGTTTAAAAATGTGCAAAGTGCACTTAGGGTTATGCATCCCACGGTTTGGTGGTCTTGTGAAAGGTGGAGACTATCATGTACTTTGCACATTTTGCAAAGTGGAATGTGCCCCTAGAATTTTGGGTTCTATGAAAAGGGGAGGTTATAGGTTTAGCATGATCTAGAGTCTATCATGCACTTTGTACATTGTGAAAACATGAAAAATGCATGCCAAGTTCTGAATTCTATCGATTTGGGTGCGTGGCAGGATCTAGAGCCTACCATGCATTTTGCACATTGTGAAAATGTGTAAAGTTCATGGCGAGTTCTAGATTCCACCAATTTTAGAAAATGGGTGCTTTGCGGGATTCAAAACCTATAAAAATTGCATCTAAAGTTTTAGATTCTGTAAAGCAAAAAGGGAAAGATAAATTTTTATGGGGGTTTCAGAGCTCTTCCTAAAAAATAAAGGGGGTCTCATTTAGGGTATTAGATGTAATGATATTTTTGAGACATAAATATCAATATTTTTGATGACCTCTACAGGATGATTACCTACTAATCATGTTCAATCCAGTAGCCTTCTAAGACATTGGGCACGAAGTCAATTTTGATTATGAAAAACTCAAACCTAGGGGAGAACAAACTAGGATGTGCTTAGACACAAACAAAACATACAAACAAAATAGGAAAAATAACATAACCTAAGGAAACAACTCCTAATGAGTTTGATATGTGCATAAACACTTATTAAAAAACACAACTAACTTACTAAACAACTGTGCACAAAAATACTTAGAGGAAAACATGAAAAGTATTCTAATATGTATAGGGTTGCAATTTACATGCACTTTATGCCTGGGTCAAATGGAAAATATTTAGCATCACGTGTGATAAACCTAGATGAGAAACACCTTGCTTTTGAGAGCTCAAAATAGGCAAGTTAAGATGCCTGATTGATAATTATTTTGGCATGCTTTCAAGTGGATGAAATGGGACAAGCATATCTTCAATGTAGACATATTGGTCCATTTATTCAAGGCTTGTTCTTGTGAACATATAATTGCAATAGGGGGAGATTAGTATTGTGTTAGTGAATAAACCAAATCAATCAAAAACACATTAAACTAACACCTTAAGCCTATCTCAAAAGAGGAGCTTAGTTAACAAAATAAAAATGAAAAACATAACTAAAACATGAAAGAAAGACCTTCCTTCACCTTCCTTGGATGCTCCAAAATACTTGTTATAGTGGCTTGCTCGGTTTGTGCTCATGAATTCTGCATCAATGAAATATGGCTACCTTCATCTCTCCTTGGCATCATGTGTGACTTTGGATTGGATTGGATCAATATTTAGAAATTATAACACTAAGATACAATAATTTTTGAATGCATTTGAGTATTATAAGTTTGACATATGAGAGTTTAAAATTCAATAGGCAAGGCTTTTTATTTATAGATTTTCAAAAATGGCTAAAATCAACTTGAACCATCTATCTCAAGATGGAGATGTGTGGCTAAATATTAATTCAATTATGTAATTAAAATTTATAAATAAGCTCATCAATATTTAGGATATAGGAGCATTGAATAGGCACGAAGGGTCTTAATGAGGCACGAGAGGGGTTAACTTTGATATTTTATGTATTTATGACCTAGGAATGTCTTCTCAAAAAATGATGTCCCCTGATGATGTAGATATTCAATATTCATTTCCAAAAAGAAATTATTCAACAAGTTCCATGGAGTTATTAATTAGGCTCATGATTTGGTTTAATTATCTCTTAAGCATGATTAAACACTTTGATACAAACCTTGGCTCTTTGTGCATAAATTACTAAAATTGGTTAGAGTGTCTTATTATTAGCTTGAGATTTGACTAGATTAGAATTAAAATGCAATGTTAGATGCGTTGGAACCGTTATCTCATTTAGGATGTTTCCAATACAAAATAATAAAAGCATATGTTTTGTGTAAGAGATTTAATAAAAAAAAGTAATCTAGAGCATCTAGGTGTAAAATTGGCATTTTGACTCGAAATAATTTGATCAAAGTTAGCTAGCTCATAAAATGCATTACTTTATTTAAGGATACTTTAACCAAAATTGGCACTTAAATATATCAATTTCAAATATTTTAACATGTTTTAATGTTTTTAGGTCAAGTTATGCATTTTGATGGAAATTAGTCAAAAGCTTGGTTAGAGGTTATTAGTGGCCAGTTTTAGGTGTCCATAGTTTGCCTCTATTTGGGAAGGTGTTGCAAGATATAAGAATAATAACATCTTCTCAAATAATGAAAAGGTCTTGTATGCTTACAACTTTAATAATAATTGATGGACTATATGATGCCCCCTCGAGAAAATGATTGGCACAAGTAGGTTGACAAATGGTCCCTCGAAAGAAAAAATGGAGATGAGGGTACCAAATAGAGAAAAATGATGGGATGAAAACATAATGAATTTGAAAAGTAGTCAAAATCATTGAGAATACAAGTGAGACGGTGTACAATGGTTTGTCTAAAGGTGGTTATATGCATTGTACCTTGATAGTGGCAACATGGTATAATAACATAATGATTTACCCAAAAGTAGTTATAATCATTGAGAAGATGAAGCTATCCCAGTTAGAATAGATAAACAAAATAACAATATGCCTTTGTTTGGATTTAAAAAAAACTAATTGGTGAGGATACAATGATTTGCCCAAAAGTAGTTATAATCATTGAGAAATGTAGCTAGGACAGTGTACAATGATTTACCCATAGGCAGTTATAATCACTGAGAAATGTAGGTAGGACAGTGTACAATGATTTACCCATAGGCTGTTATAATCATTGGACCTCGATTATGGCAAACATGATTGATTGGCTGATTGATGATGGTAAATTTAACACAAAGGGTAATGATGAATTGAAATAACCTGCTAGTAGGGAGATGCTCCTCTGAACTAACAAATGTTGAAATTATTTCATAATTAATTACTCTATTTTGGATATGATTAAGATTGAATCGGGATGTCAGTGCCGAAGAGATGTTGATGCCACCATTGCTGAATAAACTTCTTGAATCTAAAGTTTGTTGTAGTACATGTCGGTAAGCATCATGGTATAACATCATAATGACTTGGCCAAAATATGCATAAAAATTGACTCTCGTAATCCAATACTCAATAAAAAATAATGCACCAATGATAAAAACCATGATGCCAATGTAAACACATAAATATGGATGGATTCAAGTGTATGTGTGGGTAAGGAGTCACCCAATAAATACACATAGACTAAATCAAGACAATAGTACAGAAAGCAAATAGATAGACACACAAACAAAACAACAAATAAATAAATTAGTTTAAGCCATATGAACATTACCCCTAGAAAATAGGTGACAACTTAACAAACTAATAGAATGGGGGAATAGAAAAAAAAGAAGGGGGTGGTTGAGCTGTCTCTATAAGCTGCATGTCTCCATAAACACTAGTCAAGTGGACACTGCCTACATAGTTTCATAAATGTAATATCCAACAAAAAATTCAAGCCAAATGTAGTTCTCTTAAGAAATAGAAAGAAAATGCTAACAGATGAAAATAAATAAAATGGATGTGATAGAAGAATATAAATAGTTTTGCAAAATGACAAGTGCGTGAGATAAAATGAGAAAAAAGATGGGAAAACTAAGGAACAAGTGATTTTCTTATGACTTAGTAAGGGTTCCCAGAATTAGTAAGGCAGAAAAGTGGTCAATGTTTTTGATTTTTGCTAAATGCTTTTAAAAATATTTTTAGAATTTTGGAGTATCTCAATTTAATCAAGAATAATAAGATACTAAAAATAGTTCAAGCTCGCAAAATGGCAATAGCGTGGCTTAGGTTGCTTGAAAAATGATGAGAGTGTGGCTTAGATTGCTCGTAAAATAGTGAGAGAATGGATTAGGTTGCTCACAAAATAGTAATAATGTGGATTATGTGACCTTAACAAGTATCGAGCGCTGCCTACATAGTTCCAAAGTAAGACCTCAAGTCACTGTAGTTCTACCCTAAAACAGAGGAATCTGACTAGTGTAGCAATCAATTCAAATAAAATAGGCACAATTGGGATAAAGACATAGTATGACAAAAAATGGTATGGTATGTCAAGGCTCAATAAACAAATATTACCCCTAGTTTACCCATAGGTGGTTATAACTATGATACAATGACATAAATCAATCAATGGTACTAATTTTCATAGGCGGTTATAATTAGTAGTAAGACTAGTGATAAGAAAAGAATAACAAACAAAAGATGTAACTACCAAATCTTCTATCATACTACTCCAAAATATTATCTCTGTCTAAAATACTCGAAACAACTACTGAAATTAATTGGATTCATTGGTGCTGAAAATGTGCAACTAATGGAAAAACTAAGGTCAAATAGGCTAGGTAGATAGCATTCAAAACATGCTTTGTTGATAGAATGGAATGGTAAAATGGATAAGTAATAGGTTAAGAGAAATGATAAGAATGATATCCGTACAAATAAGAAAAGTGACAAAGTGTCACAACTAAAATGGTCTTTATAGATAATACACCATAGTACTCAAGCATAGTACCATTTGAGGTGAATAATATTCATCAGCTCAGAAAGTTCATCTCTATCTAGTGTGGTGAGCTTGTATGCTCCTGATCCATAATCTATAGTAATTATGAAATGCCCTATCCAATTTGGTTTGAATTTACCTTTATGCTTCTTCTCGACTGTTATATTCTTTTGGTTTTCTTTAAGAGTAAGATCACTAAGTGTTCTATACTTGACACGTCGATTATAATGGCCTTTGAGTTGGTTCTGATATGATTGAAGATTATTGAGTGAAGCTATGCATTTTTTATCAAGTAGGTGTAGCTCTTGTAGGCGAGTTACTCGATAGTCATGATCATCTAAGACATGCTTAAAAGATATGCAAAGATGGTAAGTCAACCTCAATGGGAAAGATGGATTCCATACCATAAACAAGGGAATATGGAGTGGTTCCTATGGGTGTATGGTGATTGGTATGATAGGCCCTAAGGGCACATAATATCTAAAGGTGCCAATCGTGATTGGCATCATTGATAATCTTTTTGAGAATGTTGACAATGGTTTTGTTTGATACTTCAACTTGGCCATTACCTTGAGGGTAATATGCCATAGAAAAATGTTATGTGATGTTGTCTTCAACACACAGCTTGTCAACATCTTTATTCTTGAAGGATCCTCCATTATTAGATATAATATCAGATGGGATACCGTAGCGATAAATGAGATGGTTAAAGATAAACTTATAAATTTGCTTTTCAATCACGTGAGGGGTATAACTTCAACCCACCTAATGAAATATTCGGTGGTGGTAAGGATATGTTTATGGCCATTAGATGAGGTGGAATTGATTTTCTCAATGATATCAAAGCCCCATGTAGTAAATGGCCATGGTGTCAACATTGGTTTTAGAGTCTTTACTGGGGCATGAATCAAATTAGCATGTCATTGACATTTATCGCATTTCGTTACATATGTAGTTACAGTTGCATCCATCATGGACTAATAATAACTAGTATGCAATATATTTTTAGATAGGATGGACCTACTAGTGTAAGCTCTACATATGCCTTCATGAACTTCCCATAACTCTAGTGTAGATTTGATTGAAGTTAAAAAATAAAGTAGAGTTTCATAAAAAATACAAAGGTAAAGGGTAGATCCAAGTAATGTATAACGAGTGGCTTGGTGGATAAAGGATTTGGTTTGTTTTCAAGAGAGGTCAGGTGGTAAAACTTGGTCATGAAGGTAGTTGTAAAGGTCTGAGTATTAGATAGAACTAGGACCAACAATATCACAAATCATTGTAAGAATTAAAGGTTCATGAGTTGGTGCGAATAAATTCTTGATAAAGAACTGATACTCTCTAGCTTTATTTGTTTGTCAAAGTAGAGAACTGATAGTAGCCATGGAATCTACAGTTTTATTACTAGCCCTTGGTATATGCTCAAATTAGATATCTATAATTTGTTGTTTGAGAGTGTTGACCATGGCCTTATATGGAACCAACATGTCATCTTTGGTCTGGAAATGGTTTATGACCTGATTGATGATTAACTAAGAATCACCACAAACTTTAAGATGAGATATGTTCTAATGCACTACTTGTCGAAGTCTTGCAATAAGTGATTCATACTCATCCATGTTTGTACAAGGAAAAATGATTCTGAAAGATTTAAGAATTTGATCCCCCTATGGTGTAATAAATAAGAGGCTTGACCTCAATCCATGTAAAATAAATTATCCATCAAAATAAAGCTTCCAATTCTTCTCTTTAAGAGGTATGCCAATCATGGTAATTATGAATTCATCAGAAAATTGGAATTTGAGTGGATCTATGTCTAAAATGGGTGCTTCATCAAGTTGATCTGCAAGGATATATCCATTGATTACCTTATGATTGACATAATCTATGTTAAACTCACTAAGAATCATGATCCACTTGGTCATTCTACCTTTTAAATCTATTTTAGATAGTAGATACTTGAACAGATCTACTTTTGAAATGACTATGGTCTTATTGTTCAACATGTAGTGTCATAATTTATGAGCTGCAAAAACCATAGCTAGACAGGCTTTTTCAATAGGTGTATAGTCATGTTCATATGTGACCAATGTATGGCTTAAGTATTACATAGCATGATATTTTCCATTATCATCATGCTGAGCCAAAAGTGCCCCAAGACATTATCTGTAGCTGATAGGTACAACAAAAATAGTTTTTCTAGCATAGGGGATAACAAAATAGATAGATTTTCTAGGTAATATTTTAGCTTCTAAAAAAATATTTGGTAGTGATTATCCCAATGGAATGTAACTCTCTTTTTCAAAATATGTGTAAATAGATGACACTTGTCTACTAACTGAGATATGAAGTGTTAGATTGACTAGATCTTGCCTTGCAAACTATGGAGCTACTTCAAATTGGTTGGTGGTGGCATCTCTATTATAGCTTGAACTTTAGCCAAATAGAATTCAATGCCTCTTTGAGACATGATGAAACCAATTAATTTGCCTAATGTTACTCCAAATACATATTTATTTGGATTTAGTCAAACTTTATACTCATGCAGTCTTTCAAATATTCTACATAGCACTACTCAATGGTCAACCTTGGTTTTTGATTAGCCTAGTATGTCATCGACGTAGTTTTTAAAAATATCATGCATCAAATCATGGAATATGATGGTCATGGCTCTTTGGTATGTGGCCCTTACATTCTTAAGACCAAATGACATTATCTGATAATAGAATGTGCTCCATGGAGTGGTGAATGTTGTCCTGTGTTGATCTTCTGATACTATTCTGATCTAGTTTTATCTTGAAAAGCCATCCATAAGTGAAAGCATCTCATAACCCATCTTGGAATTGTCGATCATATTAATATTAGGTAATAGAAAGTCATCCTTAAGGCAAACTTTGTTTATGTCTTAAAAATCAGTACAAATTCTGATTCTTTTAGGCTTTTTATTGATAGGTACAATATTAGATATCCATTATAAGTAGTCAATAGATAGAATAAACCCTGCTTCTAAGAGTTTTTCCAACTCTTTCTTTACTAATACAACAATGTGAGGATGCATTTATTGCATAAATTTTGATTAACTAGTTTGGTATCAGGATTTACCACAAGATGATGTAAAACCAAGGCGGGGTCTAAACCTGACATGTTAGAATAAGCCCATGCAAAGATATCTACAAATTCTCTCAATAGAGTTGTAAATACTTCACGTTCTTCCTCAGTTAGAGACGTGCCTAATTTTATCCATTTTATGTATGATAGTCTTGATGTTTACCTCTATTATATCTTCGACTAGAAGGGTTGAGTCATCTTCTAAGATAGTAGGCAAAGACTTGAACTATTGTATTTTATTAGGGTCCTCTATTAGGACTTGCTCTTCAACTTACCCTAGGCATGATGAGTCTGAGTCCCCCAATGGGAGATCTGGCCATGTGACAAAAACAATTAAATTTTTTTGAATAATTTGATCAAAAACTTGTTTTTTCTCAAAATTGAACTCAGATCCATAGGCAAGTTCATTGTTGGTGGTCTCCTGATCTAAATTCGAAGAAAAATGAATACCCCCATCTAATGATGCCTAAAGTTTTTACCACTAGATTGACCTTTATATTTACTTTTTCCTTAGTCAGAAAGTGCCTCAAAGAGATTTTAACTTTGGGACCTCAATGTTTTATTTATTTGTTTTTGGTTAAAGGTGTTCACCAGCTCTCCAAAATAGGCTTCAGGATCCAATGTGATTGAGAACCTTGATTTATGATCTCCTAACGGAATGTTGTCTCTAAGGCCTAAAAAATCACATAATGCCTCATTGTTCTGAATCTCATCAATTGATAAACTAGATTTTTGTTGGTCCCAATCTATCAATTGGGGATAGTATAATGACAATGGGTTGTAACAAATGACCAGGGTAAGAGTACAAATGGAATTATTATCAAATAGGTTAGTCTCATCTAGGTCATCAAAGATAAGGCTATGATAAGACTCTGCTTCATTTTCGGTATTATCATCATTAGTAATCAGTGATGGAACTCAATTAAGATATGTGGAGTCACCTCCATGTGATTTAAGTCTAAGTCCATAAGGTCTTTTGTATTTGGTCATGGAAATTGGCTCAATGGTTCCTTGTTGATTTGGTCTGAGGCATCTTCCTTCATAATCTTGATGTTCCATAATCCTATTGGGAATATGATACTTTGAACTCTTATAATAATCAACTTGATTGCCATTGTATAGCCATGATTCATCTTCCTTGAAAGGGTCTGGTTCTAGGCTAGATGCTAGTATGAACGTGACTAGTCCTGGATTATGAAGTTTATCTTTACTTTTTTTTTCCATTGCATGTGTGGGGTAACTTTAGGTCTTACAAAGGTCTTTAGATTCTGAGGAAGATTGGAAATATGAAAGGTATCACGTGTTAAATATTCTCTTGGGCCATTGGCTGAAATGGTGTAATGATTGAAATTTTCAGGAGGTGGCATGTGGGAAAGGGAATTCAGGGTATTAGGATCTATATAGTTGTCTTTTGGAGAATCAATAAGTATGACCTTTCCTTTATCCTTCTTAGAACTTAGATTCATACTGTACTAATAATTGTAGCTTTGATACTCGACCTCAAGATGTTTACAGTGTTCATATGGGTGCAAATCTTCTATAATATTTACTTCCATCCTTGAGTGGAAGAACTTGATACATTGGTACAATGTTGACAAGACTGCACGAATCTCATGTAACTGCGACCTACCTAGAAGCATATTATATGACAACTCAATATCAAACACATGGAAAATTATATCATGGGTCAAAGGCCCAATGATAACTAGTAATCTAATGGTGCCTTGTGATTCTCTCTCCTAATTATTGTAGGCTTTGATAGTTATCATTTCTGGTTGGAGATCTGCCATTGTGTACCCAAGAAGCTTAATGAGCTTTAGAGACACTATGTTGAGGCATGATCCATTATCTATAAGGACATGTTACACTTTATGCCACTTTATATAAACTTATACATATAATGGATTATTATGGAGTGGGCCAAGAGAAGACATATCGCTTTGGTTGAATGTGATTTGTTGGGTGAGAGTTAAGTGTCCAACCAAAGCTTGAAATTTATCAAGGGATATGTCACTGACAATAGTGGATTGGGTTAGGAACTCATTCAAAATGTTTTTGTGGATTGTCAACATTCAAAATAAATCTAAAATAGAGATCTAGGCTAGTGTCTTCTATAATTGTTCCATAATATCAAACTTCTTTTTTGGGTTAGTGGTAAATCGCTTATTTTGAGGTTGAATAGTTGGTTAGATAATGGGAAAAGTTGCAGATGGATGTGGGCCTAGGATGGTAATCCATGACCTCTGATTTGTGATTACATAATCGGTATGAAGTACAAGACCATAGTTGCTAACAAATGGTGTTAATGGTGTGGGACAAGATATGACAAGTCTCAGTTACTGGTGCACTTGTATGTGGTCACATGGCAAGGATGAGTTATCAATATAAGGTCTAAAAGTGAAAATCTTAGTTTGTTGATTTGCCTATGTACAGTCCCAAGTCAAATAAGGATTATCCATATAATTTGGTCAAGTGGCATTATTTATAAATGGTCTAGATTAATTGGTGTTCGGTTTAAGATTAATGAATATGGTATCAACGCTACCCCCTACAATATGATCTACAACCCTGTTGTAGTCATGTGCAACTACATGGTAGGTTTGTTAGTTGTTACCGTTATGACCTTGGTTTTGTTTATTATTTTGATGTTGTTGGTTTTGCTATTGGTTCTACTAGTTCTACTGGTTCACCCTTTGATTTTGATACTATTGATTTTGTTGTTTCCCTGGCTATTATTTTTGTTACCATTGTTGTTGTTGGTTATGCTATGAAAAAGGGTTTTGATAGATGCCAAGAGTCTGATCAGAGGTGAAAGTACCACCATATAATGTGATCCCCTCATTCTCAAACATATTTTTAATTAAATGCTTGATTTGTACACATCTTCATAAATTGTTCTCGTTGACCTGATGATACTCACAAAATTCATTTTCATGGTACCAATCAGGGTAAGGGATGCCTTGAAGATAATGCTTTAGTATAGACCAACTAATCAAATTAGCAGTGGTAAGTTTTCAAAATATAGAATCAATAGGCTCTCTAAGGTCACTAAAAATGTGATGCATAGGCACAATTCTCCTTGAAGGAGGGTTTTGAAATGGCAAAGGTTGTGGCATTTGTTGCACAGGGGTTAGTTGTTGTGCTTGCGGCATTGGTGGAAGAGGTTATCAGGTAGGAGTAAGCTGAAAAGGTGATGCAGGTTTAGCAGACAATGTTTGTACCATTTGGACATGACATGACTCAGTTACTCCATTTCCCACAACATTTTTATTTTGGTTGAATTTCTTTAGTCTATCTTGGTTATTGACATGTGCTGGTTATGATACTTGCACTTGGATTGGATGTTGGTTTTGGATATTTCCCTAATTGGTACCTTAGTTTTGATTAGTTGAATTTATCTTGATGACTCCTTTATTAATGAGTGCTCGCTTGATCAACAAACCTTTGTCAATAATTTATTTGAAGATATGTGCACACTGCAATTTCAGATGATAGGCAATCTCATTATGCAAGTTTTTAGTGAATACAGTGGCTAATTGTATTATCTAGTAAACCGTGAGTGAATTAGATTGCAAGTGCTCTCCATCACTATCGATATCTTGTAAAACTCTCACCTATTTTTTGTTTATATTTGCATCAAATTAACCAATATAATCTCATACTTGAGATTATAGGAAAAGTGCTGCACAAACTTATCTAAAAGGTCATCAAAATCAGTTATTGAATTCTTAGGCAACTTTAAGAACTACTCCAAGGCTTGTCCAACTAAGCTCTTTAAAAAACACAACAAAAGGTATATATCGCTATATGTCATTGGATAACATGTGATAAAGAACTCAGTTAAATGGGCTTTAGGGTCACCTTTCCACTTGTATTTATCAAATTTTGGTGGTTCATATCTTGGAGGAAAAGGAATGTGTACGTAATCCATATTGAACAGATAGAAACACACATCATCTAACTTAAATTTTTTAATTTGATTCTCTACTTGGATGATGGTGATTGCATCCTTCATTTGTTGTAACTCTTGCTCTAGGAAACTTGTGGAAATATTGGCCTGGGTAGATGTTTGGGTGGTCACAATTGAAGCACTTTGACCAGGGTATGATGGGGGTATTTAGTATACAGTAGATTAGTTATAAAATGAACTAGGAATACACATATGCAGATTGGAATGTACTTGTTGAAATATCACACTTGGTTTTGTGATATTCTGGTTTGGTTTGGTGATGAAGGTTCGACTTGGAGGATTTTGAGGTAAGGATGGAGGGATATAACGATACTATGTATTTTGTGGCTGAATATGGACCTATTGCTGACTACTCGAACCTTGATGTTGAGTGGGAACTTGTGATCCAAGAACCTATCTCTAAACTTGTGGTATGCTCTACACAAAAGATAATTGTTGCCTAGTAGGTATTTGAGAGACATTGGAACCCCCTTGTTTCATGAATCCTAGTTGGGAAGTGGTGATTGTTGGATATTTGGCACCTATCACTAAACAACATGCATACATTATTTATTAAACATCATTTGGTTTTTAATTGGCATGTTGGTATGCAAAAAAGAAGGTACGTTTGCTACTACCTGATGATGTGGAACATTAATTGCCCCTTGTTGAGGTGGTAATATGTTTGGCCTCTGCTTCATTGGTTTATTCATTTGTGCCAATTGTTGTGGAATGCTACTCATCACATATTGAAGAGGAATAAGATTCATCACATTCTATTGTTGAGGTATGACATTAGTTCTTGGTGGACTACCTAATCTTGTTGGCTGTGCACTTGACAAAGCAACTAGTTGAGGTTGGGGTGCAAAAGCTCCCATTCCTAGGTTTGCATATCCACTCATGGTATTAACTAAAGGCATATGTTTTTGAATAGTTATTTATGTATTAGTACCACTTTGATTTGGATTGGACGTTGCTTATGCATTGTTCACTATGTTTTGCTCATTATTCTGCATAGAAGCAAAAGACACTTCTTTGATAATTGGCATATGCAACAATTAATCTATCAAAGTGTTTTACGTGAATGGGTTTAAACTATGATTGTCTTGACCAGTTAACTCTATCAAAACTTCTGTTGAAATAACTAATTCAATAAAAAGTTTATTCACTATGGTCATTTGATTGAAATTACGCACTAGATTTAGGTAGGTTTGATATGCTATCTGCATTTGGTTAAAGTAGTCTTCCATGAGGTTCTTTCTTTTATTAGGCATATTAGGATCTTGATACGTCATTTGGACTAGAGTTAAAGGATTTATTGACTATACAATATGTTGTGAGGCATTCTTAGTAGGCTTGGTAAAATTTCATGAGGGAAGTTTGCTAGAAATTTAGCCCCTACTTCTATGGTTCTAACCAAAATTTCATCTTTGTTCTCCAAAAAATGACAAACAAAAATGGATCATACGTGGAAGGTGTATTAATAGAGTACAATTGTTGAGGAACTAATTTTTCAACTGTGGGTAATGTAGCTAGGTATTGTATGGTTTGTTCTTGGTCCTATTCTGAATATGGTGGTGTATTAAACAAATAGTTAGTCAATAGATCTTGGTTTTGTGCTCCTATTTGAGTATTATAAGAGGGATAATAATGCATCTCATAAGCAATATTATATGCATAGGGGTCTTGCACCATTTCTTCTTGTGCAACCATATTACTAATCTCTAGATTGTACATGAGTCTACTACGAGTGTAGGAATACATGTTATGATCCATAGTGAATATTTTGCAATAGAAAGGGAAGAGAGTTACACAAAATTTAAAAAGACAATGTCTAAAAGATGATGTTTAAACTTATTTTAGATTCATCAAAAGGATAGAAAGGTTTATGCAATGGTTTTTGATAAAATAAACTAATGTTAAGTATCTAACGTTACATGTCTTATATAAAAAAGATTAAATAAATGGACCAAAAATTGAAATACCAAACTCTAAGGCCAAAGTGTTTCAAATCAGTCTAATCTAAGAAAATAAAAGTTGCTAGGTTTTTTGACCAAACATAGCATCAAAATCTAGGCTCAAACAAGGCATGTGCTAGGACTCTTGGCCAAATGGTGTCAAAAGCTAGACTTTGAAATAGATGAGATTTTAATCTAATGGATTTGAAACACTTCTAATAAAAACTATGCATTTGACTCTTGGACATGAACTTGATCAAATAGGTACAAGGTATGAAACAAAAGGCACTTTAGAGATAGTTTGTTTTCTCACAAATAATGGTATAAAACTTGGTTCTTTTGACAAATAGGCTAGATACATGTGAATGGTGTAAATGTGCTAGACAAAGATGCACAAAGGTATACTTGGATTGGCTTAAAAAATGTGCACAAACTTGAACTCTATGAAAGAGGGTCTATGAAACAATGTATAATTTTTTTGAGCAATGTACCAATGCTAAACTATTAAAAAATGTGACAAAATGTTTGTTTCAAAAAATATCTAAGGCAAAGATGGTTTGACACAAATTCAACAGCATAACATGACCTTTCATAAATCAAATGACGTACATACCTTCAAAGTTTTGACAATATCTCTAAGGTAAAAAAGTATGTATTGAAATGATCTTAATGGAAATAGGATGGTAACACAAAAATGTTTGGTAAAGAGACTCAAAGTGAAAGTTTTTAGCACAAAATTACTTAAGCCTATCAAGTGGTGATAATTATTATGAGTCTTAAATGACCTTTAACCCAAATTGAAAATTGAACTTAAGTTCCCTCAAGTTTAGTGCAAATGGTGAACCCACTTAACACATCAACCCTATGAACTTATGAAAGTGCAATTTCAAATTTAAGTTATAAATTAAGGACTTAAATAATGTTTGGTATAAGTCTAGACTCAATTGGGCAGCATAACTGCATCAAAATGGATGATATGACTCCAAGTTTTGATGAACTTTGAACAAGACAAATTGATGATTCATGTGGATATTATAACACCTTTTTGTTTAAATGAAAATGAGGGCCATGTGCTTGGTTTGTATCATTTGTTCACACCAACTTTTGAATCTAAACAAAACTTTAATCTATGACAAAATCAACTAATTAATCACTTTTAGGTCCTTAATTGACAGGTTGCTTGGTATTGTTGGAATCCATCAATATACATCATTTAAAAAGCTTTTTTAGTGTTCATCTAAAAAGTAAAATGCATGTTATATAGTAGGGATTTTACACCCTCCTCTCAAATGACAGTACTATGACATAGACCTTGAGGCACACCTTGCACCAACAATACTTCCATGGCAAGTGGGGATTTGCTAAAACTATAAGTCTTTGAACATTTCTAGGGAGATCAATTACAAAATGAATTTTATGTTATGATGAAAAACAAAAGTACATAATTGGGTGTTTGTGACACTTGGCTTATTTCAAAAAAGTCTTGCCCTTTTTGCAACCATTACATCCATCGCTTGCTCAGTGTAGTGCAATGTCCAAAGTGTAGATACATCTCATGTACAAGTCTAACACTAGAAGGTGGTTTAACCACTCAAACCTTCGATCTTAGTAAGAGTGGTTGAAGTCAATACTAGGAGATGAAACCCTGGGTCAAAATTTTCCATAAAACTTATGGGAGGTAATGAAGTCCCCCTCACAAGTTAAATTTGTATAAAATAAAAGACATAATAGAAAGACTTTAGGGTCATGTCAAGGTCACCCAATACTATTGTGAGTTTTTGGGAGTGATTTAGATGACATTATTTCTATGCCTTGTACTAGGCATGTTTTTAATAAGGACACATTTGATTCTAAAAGTTTTCTAAAGGGTATGGATGGAAGAGTATACATGCAACGCCCCTTTTTTTGCCAATCAAATCTTATTTAAATAACTATTGAAGACAAAATTTGACAAGTGAGTTCAATTTTCAATACCAAATGAAATAATCAAGTAATACCACGCAATAACCCTAGCTAAATTATATGTTTTTTATGAAAGTAAATGATAAAGTAAAACAAATATAATCTAGTGCTCACCAAAGTTTGTGGCACAAAATGGAGGTAATAAACATAAAAGTAAACATGTAAAGAATAACTCTACTCAAGTCAATGTAGAGGTAATCCTAATACATAGAGAGAGAAACATATTCATAAGATAACAAATGTAAATCTATAAAATTAATAAAGAGAATAAAGAGTTAGGAATACTTACCTTTGAAGATGAACTTGTTGAGCATTGATCTCTCCCTTGGCCAAGGTTCTTCAAAAGAGGTTGCCGTGGTTTGTAAGGATGACAAATATAGGTCATCTCTAGGATACACAAATTCTCTTATGTATCTAAAATACTTATCCCATAAGATAAGATTCTTCTCTCTAGAGGAAGTATTAAACACTAAGTAATGGCTCCTCAAGTAGAATGGTGGATAAGCAAATGCAAAAATAAATGACTAACTCTATCTCTCTTAAAAATGGTGAAAAGGATGTGTTTATAGAGATGAATCTAACCCTAAACTCTTATAAAGTTTTAGCTGATAGATTTGGCCCAATCGACCATGTTATTTAATAAATAAATTAGTTAGGTCTTGGATTAGATCAGCGTTAGTTAACCTAATCCCATAACATGATTATATTTTAATAATTGGGTCAGACAAGGTCAAATTTGTTTAGTAAATGGAACAAAGATGTTTTGGATTAGGTAGGGGTTATTTAAGGTGATGAATTGCTTGGATTAGTGTGTAAGGGAGGTGTCAAAGCTTAGGGACATGTTTATAATAGGTTTGTGTTGGTTTTAATTTATTGTATAGGGAACAACAATCTTGCAAAGAACCAATGGTCTTCCCACCACTTTCTCATTGTACCCTTTAAAGTGTGCACTCAAATAGATTGAGTCTTGATGGGTTCTTGCAAGAGAGAAAACATCGATAACTGATAAAGTTTAAAACTATTGTGTGTATATAATTTCTATTACTTTATTCATTGATAAATTTATTTAAACATGATACTTATATGGTCTACATTACATATGTCACATACATGCCTTGATTGACATATACATTAATATGATAACATACTCTCCACATGTTCACATGATTATACATGATACTATATTTATACATGACATGATATAATTGACTCTTATTTTGAGATGAGTGACTTAAAAAATGCATCCTTCATCTCAAAAGGGGGCATTATAATGGGATTGTCATAAAGGTATAATCCTTCACAAATAAATAATGAGATTAGAGTAAAAATTTAAAAGATTTAGAATGATTCAGATATTACATGGTTCAATTACAAAACAAATATTGACACATCATTATATTTTATGGGGACATATCCCATGTATATACACTCTATTTATAGACACTTGAGTACAAATTCATACAAACTTGGGTGCATGTGCATAGGCGCATACACATTATATAAGAACATGTATTATAGGTTTCCATATACACATAAATTTGAGATATAGGTACCAAAATTATACATGTGTGTGCACACACATACAATATACATACATGTGTGTGTGTGTGTGTGTGTGTGTCTGTGTGTGTGTGTGTGTGTGTGTGTGTGTGTGTGTGTGTGTACATACACACACATGTATGTATGTACACACACACACACACACACACACACACACACACACACACACACACGTGTGTGTGTGTGTGTGTGTGTGTGTGTGTAATAACAACAACAACAACAACAACAACAACAACAACAATATATAAACTAGTATAGATTTAGGGGTGAATGATATTGACTCATGAGAGGCATGATATTAGTTGATTACAATTTTATGGGAAATGGTTGTAATTCTACGTCACACTCATCAAATCTATAGTCATGATGGGGGAGTGAATATTTTTCATTCTCTTTTGATCATGCATTTGTATTCTACATTGAGAGAACTAGAGAAAACTTGGGAGAAACTATATAATCAAATATTCTATTATGATGGGGCCATGAGCACTATTAATTTTTCTTTGATCATGCATTTATTTTACATTGAGTTAAGTTGAGAGAATTGAAGTTAAATTATACAATTGAATCTATAATCCATAAGTAGTGGTTGATACATACATTTTAATAATTCTATAAAATTTATCATATGTTTCCCCTTTATTTTTTGAGTATTTATTTGGGTTAGTATATTGCATACTTCTCCTTAAATTTATGAGGGTTGGGACATACATCTCCCTAAACTAATGGTTTGCACATGTGCACATATTTGGGACACAATCACTAAAAAAATCCATGTGCTTCAGTAAGAAATCACAATTTCTCCATGGTTCAAAAAGAGGAACCACTCACAATGTGATTTAGTAAGGAATCCAAGTTATCTAATAATTTGACAAGGAATCATCATCTATAACAAGTTTTAATGATAACATGATTTTACTAACACACAAGTATACTCACAATGTGACTTAGTAAAGAATTCAAATTATCCAATGATTTGACAAGGAAACATCATGTATAACAAGTTTCTAACGATAACATGGGTTTTACTAACACACAAGTATCCTCATTGCTTGTTCTTTAATTTATATGAATTAAAATTTCATATTTCATATATTAATTTATGGACATTGACTAATAATGTTTGTTGAGGGGTTATCAATTGAGTGATTTGCAAAATTGAAGATTCTTATCAAATACAAAGTGTGTTGTACACAATCAAGTATATATATTTTTAATCTATCAGTTAAATTAACACAATAAACTTGTGGAATTTATAGATACTAAAATATACGTATTTAAGTACTCAATAATGACAATCTTGACATGCATTTACCACACATGACAGGTGTATAAATATAGTCTTAACCCACCATGATATTACACATGCATGATACCTTTTGAGTTTGATCCTTCCATTCCATTGTTAAGAACCTATAGGAACCTCACTATCTATTTCAAACTTGTTTGATCTCATGTATAAGCATCTATAGATCCTTAGTTCAATCTACTTGTTCAATTGTCACGATCATTGGGTTGGGTTAGTATTACCAAAAGATAATGACCTAAGCTTGTTAGTACTAACCCTCTCCCAATAATGACTTATTTGAAAAATAAAATATATTATTAGGGTCAGCCCATATACCTAGCATGCTATTTATGTGATAAAGTACCCAATTGGACTCATATATATACAAATCAAGGTATCAATTAATAAGGGATTGATCACTTATGTGGTACACATATATACACTATTTCACATTGATAAATTTTTTCCTATTCTTCCCAAATTACAAATCAATCCCTTGGCATTTATTTGTTACACATATATACACTATTTCATTGATAAAATATGCCATATTCTTTCAAAATTGTGAATCAGTCACTAATAGTAATCACAATCCAAGTTTGAAGCATATAAAATCTAAGTCAAATTAACCATTTTAAAATATCAAATCCAAATAATTAGTTGAACTTCTATAGAGAAGGAGCAAAATTTCCCAATAACTCTAGGTGGTAGAAATTCATGTGGCTTGATTTACATCCTCTAAGTATTAGATATGTAGGAAAAGTTCATCATCAAATGAGGGTAATTAGGATCATATCATCCCAATACACTTTCCCAAGTTTCACAAATTTTGAGCCCTCACGAGCACACATAAGGTTTCAAGGTGAAGGAAATAGATTTATATAATTGTGTGCATCATCATGGTTTGGAATCACACTTACAAAGCTTTTAGATATAGGTGAATTTGACCATATAGTCACAAACCATCTTTTCAGCATAGACCACTATCAATTAACATAGGTCAATATTTATAGTTGATGTTGACCCAAATATGACAAAATTAAAGTTACACAAATAGAAAAATAGTTTCTAAACTAGACAGGTCACAAGCCTACTTTAATATATTTTCCATGGACATGATATAATCATAGTCATAAATTCAACTATAAATGTTAAGTGCTCATCCTTTATTGTAATTATTATATGCCACTTGTCAAATGATTACAATCAGTTTTAGTGTTTTATATTCATATGTATGTTTGAATTCCATATTTATCAATTTAAATTATTCTAATAGTTTATATCCTATTAGGGTTTATAAAACCAAATTAGTGTAAAATATTATATGGTGTTTTAATTGGTTTAACAAAACTTTTCCCATAATCTAACTAAGACCTATTAATCTTCTGAGTATAATCTAGTGTAATGACCCCCTTGCTAGGAACGGGAAAAAAGAGATGGAAAGTTTTTTAGAATCTTTGTCTAATATTAAAAGGATGAAAATGTTAAGTTATTTCAATAAATATTAGAGGATTTACATGAATATTTCAATATTATAATGTATAAAGAGTATATAAATAGACACAACATATAACTGATTCTTAATTTACACGATCACACAGTGTACAATTCACAAAGACCTAAGCTACACTTTTAATTCTATATTAAAATGGAAAAAAGTCCTAATAAAAAATTCATTAAAATATTTTTTATGTTTAATGTTTTAATTTTATGGAAAGTAACTATATTACTTTATTAGACTACTTTTGATATGACACTGTATATGATTATATAGAGTATTTTTAAAATGTTAAGAGTGGGGGAAGATGATGGAGAGACAGATGAAAATGATGATACAGAGTGGAATGATAATAATGCTTTTTAATGCGCTATGATTTTGGCTATGGAAGAATTTTAGGTTTCATTGGTAATAAAAAATACAAGTAGGGTTATCAAGGAGGTTATGAATTGCACGAATCCACATACATTTTTGATTGGGTGAAATACTTTGCAATAATGAAGGCTATGGAGACTATTATGGAAGGTAATGGAGATATAAATGATGAGTATGTGAAGGGATTTAAATACCCTCTAACCCTAACTACAAAAGAGGATAATGTTACTAAATAAAAGGAAGTGAATGGATGTAAGGATCCGTATACCCTAGTTATGGAATAATATGGTACTGTGTAAGATGAGGATGCATATGGATCTAATTAATTTTTCTTACCAAATGAGGAAAAGGATGGTAGTACTAAATAACAAGAGGAAATTAGATTCACATACCTTCACATCCTAGTTGAGAAATATGATTTGACTTGACTTAAATAACACCACATCTCAATTAAGGAAGAGATGGTATTTTAGAAGATGAGGATGTGATTGAATCTAAATACCTTAAATTTTTAATTAAATAAGAGTATGGTTATATATAAGATGAGGATGTTAATGGATTTACATACCTTCATACCTAAGTTTCAGAAGTGGGTGGCACTATAGAAGTAATTGATGTGAATAGGGCTAAACACCTTGATAGCCTTGTTATAATTATATATAAGTTATGGATATATTTAATATGGATGATAGTATTAATTTTATGGATTCCATGAAGCTAAGATATTTTTAAAAAATCCAATTTTATGATGAAATTATTAATGACAAGGTTAATCATTTATTGGCTTTCTATTGGGGAAATAAGGCTTACAAAATTATAAAGATCTTATTTTAAGTGTAAAAGACTTGTTATTGAGTTCCATGGATGGTGTGGATAATAATATTAAAGTCCATGTGGATGTTCATTCCAGGATATTAAAAAAGTAACAAATATCACTTCTTTGTAATTTTTTAGAGAGGAATATTCTTTTGAGGATCATGATTTTTTTAAGATTGGAATTTCTCGTATGTAAAATTACTTCCTCTAACTTATTAAAGCTTATATGGATGATTTGGGTGTAAAGGATTTGATGTGGAAAGATAATAATAATATTTCTTATTCTCAATAATGAGATTAAGAATAAGGATATGATAGAAGTAAATATGTTTTCTTTGATGTTACATGATAGTTAAGAGATTATTGAATGAATAAATAGGATACATATTAATACCAAATTTCCACTCCAATTTATGAAGTGTTTAAGGAGATAAAATCTAAACTTTTGTCTAATGATACACTCTTAACTTTTTCTTGGCCTCTCTAAAATGGATCTTCTTCATATCAAGCTCAATCACCCTAAGATAGTGCTTGTTGAGATCTATAGGTTATGGATGAATTGTCATACTATTGGAAGGGTGAATCTATAATATTATAAGTCTCTATATGATATTATTAATAAATATGACTCATATTTATCCAATAAGGATTAACTAGAAGAAACTAATGTAGGTTAATCCCATTTGAAAATGAAAATCTCCACTAAAAATGAGTCATTTAAATAAACTATTATTTATCTTCACCATAGAAAAGAAGGTGAGATTTTTAAGGGTAAAATTCCATTCTATAAAAATCCCTCTCCTAAGGTTTATATAAACAAGATATTTTAGAATAATAAAAGGATGATTTATGAATAATTTCAAACTCAATTTTTTTAGTTATTGTAAAAAATAAGGTCTCATTAGGGAAACCATCAACAAATACATCAAAGGAACTATTTACATAAAATAAGTCCTTACAAGAAAATAATACAATTATTTAATAGAGGAAGGAGATTGAAGTTATTATAGATACAATTCCATTATAAAAAATCCCTTTCCTCCTAAGGTTCCTAAGAATGAGGTATCTAAGGATATTTAAATTATGACTGACAAAGGCCACCATTCTCAGTTTAGTATGAGTAATGGTGTAAATAGGTTCCCCTTGGGTAAACATAAACCAACAACAACTAGATCAAAGGATTCAGATTAAAGAGGGTTTTATAAAATTATAGCCAATTTAGGAACTTTAAGGATGTGTGGGTTTACCATAAGGACATTACACATTTCATAAGTTTAATGGTCTCAAATGGCCTTCTAGGAAGAATTCAGGTTAGTAGATTGGATTTCAAACACCTAAAGGAGTGGCTGACGAAAAATGGCATGGATGATCATTTCATCCCTATAGTTCATTCTAAAAGGGTTATTTTCAGTAAGTTTCAACACTTATAATGCTAAATCAAAACTTATCTCCAAAATAATTTGGAATATTTTCAATATAATCATAATGATGCAAACTTGGATGCAAAAATTTAAATTGCCTTGGTGAAATAGAATTTTTAAGTATGTGTGGATTAGATTCTATACTTACTAATTGAGTATTAGGATTAAAAATTTATTACTCAAGTTGAAAATGTTTTTGGATATTTCATCCTAATTTACCCTAGAATGAAGAATATGCACTTATTTATATATTCAAGGATCAAATTACAGGTTAACCTTCAGGATCCATTGATAAGTTTCATCAAGTTATCTTATAATAAAGAATTTTTTTATTAGAATGAGGAATATGAGGATTTTTCCAAGAGGTGTTTCAAATTTCATCCTCTTAATCATGTCATCAAATCATTTACCTATAAATCTACTAAGTAATGTAGGGATGATCTCCATAATGGAAAGGAAGATTTAAGATCTAGAGGAGTGAATTACACTCAACATGATTTAAATATGAAGATAAATAATTTTCATTCTTCTTATAACATCCTTGAGCTTTATAATACTCAATGTATACATATTATTAAAATTTTAAAGCCAAAGTTTATATTTAATACTCCAACTCCTGCTACCCAACAAACATAAAAGATAAATTTAGAGGAAGAAAGAGTCAATGTAATATTTCAAGAAGTAAATTATTTTATGGAAGTAGAAAAGGATCCTAATTTAAAATGGAAACAAGGGAGTAAGTAACATAAACTATTTATATCTCAAAACCATATAGAGGAGGAAATATTAAGGAAGACTTCTTACCAAAACATTATGAAAATATTTATATAAAAAAGGGGAGTAGTTTGGTTCCTTAATAAATACAGTCTCATATGGGGGAGGTTAAAACTACAATGATGGCATGCGAAGACCATTAAATATTTCCTCCAATGTGCTTTCAAAAACAAGAATTTATACTAAACCTGCCTAAGGACACATACTTTATCCCTCAATTACTATAGATTATTTATAATTTGTTCCTTAGATAGCCATCCCAAGGGGTGTCTTAGTTTCTAAGGAAGTAGTTCTAAATAATATTGTGGATTAAATTAAGGCACAATTCCATACTCTAAACAATTTATTGAATAAGATAATGTAAGACAAAAATTTGATATATTCTTAGGATTTTGGGAGTAGCTATTAAACTCACTTGAAAAAGGATCTTTATTTGAAATATTTTGAAATGATATTCCCTAGATAAACTACCTCTCTAGGATATTTCAAATGACATGAATTATCAAAAGAAGGAAAATGGTAAAATGATATTCCCTAGATAAACTGCCTCTCTAGGATATTTCAAATGACATGAATTATCAAAATAAAGAAAATGGTATTAGTATGATCATATAATATAATTATGATCACATTACTCATCCTAATATAAAGAATATGAGCATAATATTGAGGTGAAGTGAAACACATGTATTGCAACAAGATCTATCTTACCAACCATTGTAGTCTCGAAGGAATGATACTTCTGTTTTTCTATATCAAATGGGGCAACACCCTCCATTGTTATCATATTTATCCTCTCCTATATTTTTAATAGCATGGATTACCCTAATAAGAGGTGTCTTATTACACACCAACTAGATATCTAAAAACAAGACAATGTTTTTTTAGGAAAATATTTTATTATTTCCAAATGGAAACTTTTGAAAGGTTATCCAAGTAGTTCTCAAAGGAATTATACTTTTATGTGTATTATTTAGAATCCTACTACAATTAATTATAATCTACCTTTGAAAGGGCCAAATTGGGTAGCATGTACATTTCAAAGTTTATGGAAAATATCTTGAGACTCATTGTAAATGCATATGGACCAAATAATCCAACATAAAAAAGGAGACATGGATTAAGACCGAAAACGTATTGAATCAATTTTAAGAATTGAAAGTTATTGTGGGTGGTGATTTTGATGCCATTATTGGACCATCTAATATGAGGGGTGGTATTAACAGACAATCCCAATTGAATAAATAGTTCTAAGAGTTTGTTTCTTTCAATTAAATTACTAATATTTCCCTAAAATAAGGTGTATTTACTTGTATGAATATGAGGAAAGGTTTCGACAATATTTTTGAAATTATATATATTTCTAATCTCTCCCACATGGTTGCAAGGAAATTATATTATGGAATCCTTCATTATAAATGTATTTGACTTGGATCAAACCAATTTAATTATCCATTAAGATTGATAGAGTGATTGAAATGTGTCCTTTTAAATTAAAACTCATGTGGCTTATATATATAAAGTTTGAAGACCAATTGAAGAATTTGATTCAAGGTTTTGACTCAAAACTAGGATCTTTGATGTTCAAAATTTCTCAAAATTGAGACTATTAAAAGAAATTTGGAGAGTATCAAATTGAAAAATGTTTAGTAAAATATTCAAGAAAAAGGTTTTTTTTGGAAGAAAAATTTGTATTGTTGAATTCTAGGAATCACTGATCTCTTATGATAACACAATGCCATAAAAAAGAAGATTTGCTAAAAAAGCTTCATGAGGTGTACTTAAGAGAGGAAATTTTTTGGAAGAAAAAATATGAGGATGGATAGGAAAAAAAAATTATTTTACCAATAAATTATAGCAACAACTCATCAATATATATATTTTTAAGATTAAATACACCAATGGGTTGCTTCTAGAAAGACTAGACACAATTAATAAATAAGCTGATAAATTATTTAAAACACTTATTTTAGAAGATAAGGAAAGGGATGAGAGAGATATGGATAGATTTTTATCCACCATACCTTCATTGATTACAACTGGCATAATGAGGAGATAATTAAGCCTTTCATATAGGAAAAAAGGTATGTCCTTCATTTCATGGAACCTAACAAAGTTCCAGGCTCATTTGGGTTTATGATAGATGTTTTTCAATGTTTTTAAGAAGTTTTTAGCACTAAATTGATTGGAGTGGAAATTAATATCTAGAGTCTAAGAAAGTTATTATTCATCTATCTTATTCCAAAGAAATCTAATCTAGGTATTTTTAAAGAAATAGACCCATTTTATTGTGAAATAAGGTATATAAAATAATATATAAGGAAATCATATAAATATTTAGATTTTTACTCCCATACTTAATTTACCCTCAGAATGGGGAGTTTTCCATAGAAATAAAAATTCTAGATTGGGTTATAATGTCTCAAGAGATTTTTCACACTCTCAAATCTCAAAATAAATCAGGAATGTTGATGAATTTGGATATTGAAAAGTATTATGACATAATCAACTAGGTTTTCTTGAGGAAGGTTTCAACTAATTTTGGTTTTAAAGAGGATTGGATCACATTGGTTATGAATTATGTAACTGAATAATTATTTTCAAATATTTTTCTATGGGAGTTCAATGGGTTTTTTTCAAAAATCAAGAGGGATAAAAAAGGTGATCCCATATATCTTTACCTTTTCATTATTATTTTATTTTTTCAATTGGTAAAAGAGGTTTGTGGGGTTCTTCACCCATTGAATTAATAAAAAGTAACTCTTAAAAAAATATCCATTCTGTCAAAATATCAATACTAATGTTACTAGAGCTACCTTAAGGGAAAAAAGATACAAAAAACAAAGATGCTTAAAATCTTACAAATAAAATCTAAAAATTAAAACATATTTCAAAAGTAAAAGACAAACAAATTTACAAAGGAGGTTATTTTAAAGTCTCGCATAAAAAACCTATAGAAAATACTTTCTTCAGCAACGAAAGTATAACCACTTTTGTATCAAAATATTTTTCCAAAATAGAGACCAAAATGCCTAAAAAATAGTTCCAATTTTCCAAAAAAGCACACAAGTATTAGCTTCAAAACAAAAATTTATCATAAAGTCAGTCTTCAAGATATAAAATTTAGATCTTCTACATAAAAATGTGTCTTCTATATCCATACCCAAAATCTTCCACAATTTTTTTTGTCTCCGATAGGCATATCTTAAAATTTGTTGTAGTCACTACCTAGAAACTTGATCAACCACTACACAAAGTCTTATATAGCCAAAACCTATATTTTTTGCAGCTAATATGAATGTATTTTTATATAATGGAAAGATCCATAGCCAAGCATTCATACAATAAGTCTTTAAATTATAAAATTTAGATCTTACACAACAAGGTCTATCATTGATAGACACATTCCAAAGTTTTCCATAATCATTACCTAAAATATTTCTTAGACATTGTAGATAATCTAACTTATTTCCTCAACATTGATTCCTTAAATCCCAAAAAACCTTTAGCTACCCAAAGGTGAGTGATTCAAACTCTCTCATTAAACCTTCAACTCTAAACCATGAGCTTCTACCACTATATGATAGGCTATAAAATAGGTCTCTTTCTCTTTTATAAGTATAAAATCAAATGCTCAAGTAAAATCTTAAAACATTATTAGATCACTGAATACATCAGGAAAAAAATTCATAACTCAAAACCCATCCAAAATTTATAAAATAAATATCTAATTATCAAATAAAATTGGATCTAAAAAATCCAATCTTCAAAAAATTCCTTGTGAATCCTATGTATCTTCACATAACTTCAGTCTACCTCATTTAGATATAAATATAATTATGCATCCATAGCCTTTTCCCATATAAAACCATATCTATAAAAATTATTTAGAAATAAAACCTCATATGTAGTAAATGCCAAACTCACTCGAGCATTTCAGCCTATGGCAGTAGTTGTGATGCTCAAACAAATCCATTGCATGCAAATATAGAGAAACATAATTTATAAATAATTGAAATAAAAACCAACATCAGTGAAGATGAAAATTGTATTTGAATAAATATGGGAAGACATAAAAAATATATATCTAATAATTAGATGAAGGAAGCCAAAAATAAAGGCAAGAAAAATAGGATATATTAATGTCATATCTAATAGATTTAACACTACAAGACTAAAAAAGAAGAAAATTTGATTCATTTATGCATTATATATTATGATTTGATATCTTAATTGTACAAAACAAATTCATCAAAAACACTTTTAACAAACCTAAATCCAATCTACCCTCCATCTTCTGACCAAGTGTTATTTATGCATGCCCACATCCATCACCACCCATATCAAACTAAAAATAAGAATAAATAAATAAAAAGAAGACATTCCAAAAAAAAAATTAAATCCATAGAACAATAAATCATCAACACTACCACAAATATCTATTGTTGCTCTTGAAATAATCATTAAAACTACATTCTAAACTAAAATTAGTCTTCATAAACATTTCCCATAGCCAGAAATAAGTAAATAACTCACTCAATTTTTCTCAAAAATATATAATGTGACTATAGAAACATTGAAGATGAATTGAAATGGCCATTTCCCTTCATGTTGGATAATTTTTACCTCGATGATTTTTATAAATATACATGGAACCCAATCTACATTAAAAAAAAATATTTCTTAACCATCTCAAAAGTTCCTGCCTTTTGTCAAATTTATTAAGTTCCTTATTTTTATTAGCACCTCTCTTGTAAACCTTGTGATCTCCTTCCTCCCATTGTATCTAAGAATCCAATATAATAATTCAATAGGCATTTTACTTTTCCAAATTCATTCCTTGGAGGAGTTAACTTCCATACCAAAGACACCAATGGGTAAATAATAATAGATCCATAATTATGCAATAAATTCAAATTAACAAAATTTTGAAGCTCATAAAATATATAATGGCATATTAACTAATAAAAAAATTAGAACCATTATTAACAACACAAATATTTATTTAGTTAAAACCTTACAAATATTCATGTTTTCTTTCAAAATCTTGGATATTCAAGGAATACAACATATATGAACTAAGGTTTGAGGTAAAGTATTTATGTAATTTTGGCACTAGTGACTACATGCCCAAATCCATATCCAAAGTATAACTATTATCTCTCTGTATTTATAGATCCAAGTCATTATTATCCTCCAACATAGGCCACACAAATTATGCATGGTCTTATGAAACAAAAAGAAATGGGAAAACCTCATATATGGGGTAGGGATTAGAATAAACCATTTCCTCTAACTCTATTGAGTCTTGATCAAATGTACCTATTACTACAATAAATTTATACCCATGTTCATCAATAAAAACAATAAAATTATCTTCAATTAAATCATCTTGGAGTTCACCTAACTCATTAGCCAAATTTAAATCCTCCCACATGAATTAATACATCTCATAAATAATATCAATATGCTTAGTCGAAAGGGCTTTCAAAAAATTTAGACACACTTTATCCTCATAAAATTTTCTCATAAGCCTTTATGTGCAACCCCATATCCATAACTCCATCCCTTGATCCACTATTAACATTACAAATATTTGGTACAACTTTTGTGGTAACCTCCTTTCTTTCATACAGTATGTTTAGAGGAAAGTATCTAGATAGTAAAAGTCTTAAGAGGATATTCAATGCTAAAAATACTCCCTCAAGTACCCATATCTGTAATTTCATTGTTGCATCTTGAAGGATAATCTAAGAAAAATTAACTTGGGATGTGGGTAACAAAGAAATAATGAGATTTTGGGTAAATTCATAGTAAGGGGAATGTGTACTATAACAAATACTAGAAATGGGAGACATTCAATAAAATATAAAAAAACATTGGTGTAGTCTGGGCCTATGATTATTGGGATGATATAGTTTATTCCTTTTTTAACATGAGACAATTGTAAAGGTCACAAAGATAAATGGCCTATTTGAGAAAGAGGAAAAAATCTCAAATTTTAGCAATAAGGAAGATTTTTGTGAAAAAAATATAAGATACTATGAAATTAATAGGTGAAAATTCCGGGATATACAATGTTAAATATAGTTAAAAATATGTTGTTGTGGAAGATTTTGCAGAAGATTTTTTTTACCTAGATCCTTAATTTTGAATGTAGTTAGAATCACAAGGGAAAACTATTTCATATGGCTATCCCATTTGGGAAGATTCCTCACTCAGGATAGACTTCAAAGAATAATATTGGTTGGTTCATTTATTTATATTATATGTAAATAAGGAGAATCTATGGAGCAGCTATGCCTTCACATTAATGTGCAATACAAATGTGGCCTTTCCTCTTTTCTAGGCTAGGTCAACCTTGCGTTTGCCTAAGGTTAGTCATGGACACTTTTTATGCATGGTGTATTTGTTTAATAATTTTATTTTATCTTTGGTTGGTTTCTCTAGAAAATGTAATCTTGAATATTTTGAAGAAGTAGAAAAACATAATTTTTGAAGACAATGGAACTAAAGGGGAAATGTGCTAGGAAAATTTTGATCAAGAAATTTCTAGAAATGTCTTTGTTTTAGCCATGATCAATAATTTTTCTGTGGGTCCAAAATAATTGAAAAAATATATGATTGGCCTAAAATTGTTTTTTCCACCATCGACCAATACAACAAAGGAAATAATGATTGGTCAGATGCTAGGTGAGTTCCACCATATCTTGGGTTTGTCAAAGTTAATTTTGATGGAGATTTTAAAGGAAATCTTGGAGTGTCTTGAGATAAATGTTTACTCCATTTTCTTCAAGGAAAATATTTATGGGAAGTGCTTTACTTATCAAAAAGGCTACCAATAATGAATGAAAGGCCATTGCATTGCTAAAAGGGATAAAACTGACTAAGTATAAAGGTTTTCAACATATCTTTGTGTAAGGAGATTAAATGATATTTATAGATGTTTTGATAGAAGGTTTGACACCTAAATTGAAGTTTAATAATATCATATGTGGTTCCATGGAGTTAACCCAACATTTTTATTCACTCACATTTTAACATTTTTTTTAGGAGGCCAACCAAGTTTTAGATCTCTTAGCTAATGCTAGAATTTGGTAAATTCATATTTTATTGGTAGTCAATAGTGACTTAGAAAAATGGCTTGGTTTTCCATAGATATTTCAAGCTGATGTCACTACATAGAGGTAGGAAGATAGTTTCATATTTTATAGCTATAGAAATATGAGGAGAAATCCACATATGGGTTGTTACTTGTTTCATCTTGATTATTCTACATTAATTGTATGTGAAATTTTGGTCTCAATTTATCCTCTCCCATACAAACATTTCAAAAAAAAAAAACATTTTTTACTTTAGATGGATTTCCTCTAATTGATAAAGGAAGCCAAGCACATTATTTTGAGAATGGTTCTTTTCTGATAGGAATCAAGGTAGTTTCACATGCTTTATTTGACCACTACAAAAGCTATGTAATTTCACATTAACCTCATGACATTTACAAAATTTATGTATATTTCAAATTTTCTTTCATTTATTTACATGTCATCTTCTATGAATTATTTATCTATAACACCTATTTCTTATACAAATGACCTTGACTTTAAGGCATTTTCTTATTTTTTAACTCCAACCACCAACCCTTCTAATGTAATGGACCAAAGGGTAATTTTTTCTATAACATTATATGATATTAATGAAAATACTGAGGGAACCTCCAACCCTATTTTACTTATTAAAAAAATACATTTAATACATAATCAATAAGAGATAATTATACATAAGGAAACATGATTCGTATTAAGGCAAACCCTCAAAATTAGAGGAAAACCTACCCATCTTGTAAAGATTGAAAAATCATTTTATTATCTTTTCAAAGAAATAACCTATAATTTTTATTAAATATTCAACCTAATCCTTATCATTGATTAGAACCCTTCAAAAATGATTGAAAATTGTTATGGATTCATGTTCACCTAACTATGTGTTGACGCAGGAAATTGCACCCTTTGATAGGAAGTCGAACTCTTGTCTTCTCCTCACAACATGGAAACTCCCCTCTCACCTGTGGGACTGACGAAGCTGGAGGGGAGAGTCTCTAGGTAAGGGCTAGCTCCCTCTGATGTATCGTGGTTGTTTCAGCAAGTGCAAAATGCATATATAGATATATATAGATAGCTATATAATAAGGGGGGATGAAAAGGGAAAAGGAAACTACAGGAAAACAAACTACTCTAAGGAGGTCATACACCAAAATGAAATGACCCTCTCACATCCACTCTCAAATTAGACAAATACATACATACACTCAGACTTGGCAGAAAGACCAGGCTACAGGAAAATGGCAAGGAGGTTCTTATGAAAACACAAGAATAGGGACTCACCAAGATGCTGTGAAATACATACTGTAAATGACTTCCTCTATTTTATACTTCCAAATAGAGCTCTCCTCTTGTCAGTTGCAGAAAATGGCACCTTGTGGATAACTGGTGTGTTGGTGCTGAACCTGTGAGAGCATCAAAAGACAATGACTGATCACAAATCAAACACTCAAGACATACACAGAATATCCATCCAAGAAGAGCTAAAAAAACTATCTTTATTTGATTCAGGTGAAAATTTTAGCAGGGTTGCGCCTTGTAAAATTGTCAAAAGATTAATTACAAATGAACAATTCGTAATGTTATATGGAAAAAAGACAAGAGGCTCATTGGCTCTCCTTGCTTGCAAGTGGGCATGTCGCATCCCTCATTGGGAAGAAGAAAACACTGCTGTTAACGTCATCCTTTTGATGGAACCATGCTGTCACTTTGTCTTTTCTTCATTTTGTCCTATCTGGCTCATCCGACCCCTGGGGCAAACTTCCTAGCAGGTCGCTACAATTTGGGCTCCTTCCAGTTAGCATTCCTTTTGTTTTTAACCCAAATGGCTATCTCATTCGTTAAACTTTGATGGCTTCTGGGTCGGCATCAGGGCTTATGACTTCTTCTGCGGCTTGCCGACTGGTGGTCTTCTTAATTTCTTCGCGGGCACTCCTTCCTTGTCTACTTTGGTGGGTCTCTTTGTGTTTTAGACTGTCTGCTGGGCCTTTTCACAGGCTATCTAAATGCCTGTATATTTCCCATGGGCTTTTGTCCATGGATATTTCCCCGTGAACAAAAAGTCTGTGAAAATTCTCCCAGGCAGCTTGCTTATGTTTTCCGTAGGCTTTTGTCAACGAACATTTCCCACAGAAATTCCGCCTGCCCCTTGCCTTTGTATTTTCCCTGCGGGTTTTGAACTTACTCGGATTTGAATTGACCCAAATACTTACCTTTTGAATTAGAGCACCTACCCTACGTAAGGGCATTGGACATTGGATTAAGCCGATGAACCAAGGCCGATGGGCCACGTGGAGAAACAAATGACTGAACCGACCGAAGAACCAAAGCCGAACCAATGAACCAGGTGCAGAACTGAACTTGAAGAAAGATGAACCGAGTGCTGATGAAACAAGGGGCCTGAAGATTGAACTGAGACTTAAACCAGGCTGAAGAAAACATGCTATTGAACCTGAGCAAATTGAAAAGACTGGCTTCGAATAGCAAGGGGATAAGGTGAACGATTTTGGCCTGTGAGCAAAAATTGGTCAACAGATTGGTGACTCACAGGGGAAGCATGCCTGCTATGCTTAGAAGCCCAGTTGCCTTGAAAATCCATGGAGGGGGAGGTAACAAAATGGAGAAACCCATCTATTCAAGGCAGTCAGCGTTGCGTGCCCCTTTTTTTGCACCAAATTCTTTCTATCAAATAACACTCGCCCACTCCAGTTCATCAAATACATCTGCCCCCAATCCCGTGCGCCTGGCTTTCCAACACCAAATGGCATCAGAACAACCTCCCATGGAGATGAACCTTCTAAATTCCTCATATTGTGAATCTCCCATTGAGAATAGTACCACTAGCTAGCACGTCCCTCTTCTAGAGGCTCTTCCAGTGCACCAACAATATTTTCCTTGCATTCCTCAGCGTCTCCAAGTCCTTCAACATGATGCGTAGATTTCGAGTTGGAGGAAGGAATGCCAAGGACCAGCTCAGAGCTTTGAAGAGGATAATGCTGATGACCTCCAAGAAAGACTTTTTCAGGACAACCTAACCAAGCAAATTGAAGATTTAGAGGGTAGGATGAAGTTGCTTCTTGAAAGAGAGATAAAACTTATAGACCTTGCAGAGGAGCCTCAAGACCTTGTGGAAAACAAAGTTGCTGCCTATTTGCAGGGGCATAATTCTAATTCAGAGATCTTGAACTGGAGAAAAATAGTAGAATCATGGGGCAGAAAAGAAGAAGAAGAGCAAGGTTTTTCTCAAAGTCTTGAAGAAGCTGAAGCTACCCCTACTCATGATAATGCTGGAGACCTCCAGGAAAAGCTTTTCCAAGAAGACCTAGCTAAGAGAATTGCAGAGTTGGAGTCCAGAGAGAAATTCCTCATCCAATGTGTGATGGGTGGTTCAGACCAAATAACACATTCCATGTTTGAACACACCCCACCTACACATTTCCAAGAGAGTTATCAGGCTGCACCTGATATTGTTGAAGTGTTGATCAAGTGGAAGGAGGAGAATCATTCAATCCTAGCTCAAGGACTGCCTCCTCTTCCACATGTTTTCTCCACTTCGCCCCTTCTCAAGGAAGAACCTATTTTGCAAGAGGCAGGTGAGGAGCAGAATATCCAATCTACAAGTCTTCAAGAGGCTATCATGAGCGACAATGAAGAAGAAATCATCATCAATGCTCCTTATGAAGACCTTATCAGCAATGGAGAAGATGCAGGTCTTGCATATATGCAGATGTTCTAGCAATATGAGGAGGAAAAAATGCATGGTGAGCTCTCTTCCCCTCTGTTTGATGAACTTCCTTGCTATTTTGATGAGGATGACTATACTGAGGACCCTGAGTTGGAGGAAGATCAAGAGGATATCTCTGAACATGTAGAGGTCCTGATCAACAAAGAGGAAAAGGAGAGGCCTGTCTTCCTGGAGGAATGCCTTGAAGAAGAGAGTTTTAAACAGAGAGATGATGTTCTGTGGGATGAGCAATCATTTTGTGAGTCCATTTCAGACACCACCACAGTCACCCTTCTTCAAGAAGGCCAAAAGGAAGCAGAGGATGAGTCTGACAGGATTTTCAACGAGGCAGAAGGAAATGAATCAGACCATGATATATTGCAGAAGGAATGTGTAGATCAAAAGGCTTATGGTGATGAGCCAACAACCATTGAATTCTTGGTGAGGAGCACCTATATGAAGGACCAACATTCAATAGGCCTCCAGGGACAAGCATAATACATATATATTGGAGGCATGTTTGAATTTGATCCACTCGGATTCCAGCCAAACCAGGTGACAGGCAGGAGGAGCAAGTCACCAAATCTCATTTTCTTTCAGCTACTTGCCTGCCACCATAAGTCTTCTCACCAAAAAGGGACTTAAGAAGTTTTCCCTTCGATCTAGGAGGGAGGCAAACATTCCTAGTTAGCTGTATATAGTATTTTGCTTTTAGTTTCTTTTCCTGTTTTCTCTAAGTGCAGTTGCACAAGTAGTGTTTTTTAGCCTTGTGTGTTTCCCTTTGCGTGTGGGGGTAAAAACTTTGTGTTTGATTCTCAAATCTCTTGGGGATATTGTTAACTTTTACATAGCTGCATCTGACTCCGTGCCTAATGGATTTTCAAGGCAACTGGGTTCTAAGCAGAGCAGGCATGCTTCCCCTGTGAGTCACCAATCTGTTGACCAATTTTTGCCCACAGGCCAAAATCATTCACCTTCTCCTCTTGCTATTCGAAGCCAGTATTTTCGAGTTGCTCAGGTTCAATAGCATGTTTTCTTCAACTTGGTTTAAGTCTCGGTTCAATCTTCAGGCCCCTTGTTTCATTGGCACTCGGTTCATCTTTCTTCAAGTTCAATTCTGTGCCTGGTTCATTGGTTCAACTTTGGTTCTTCAGTTGGTTCAGTCATTTGTTTCTCCATGTGGCCCATTGGCCTTGGTTCATCAGCTTAATCCAATGTCCAATGCCCTTACTTAGGGCAGGCACTCCAATTCAAAAGGTAAGTATTCAGGTCAATTCAAATCTGGGTAAGTTCAAAACTCGCGGGGAAAATACAAAGGCAAAGGGCAGGCAGGCAGATTTTTTGCGGACTTTTTGTCCACCGGAAATGTCCGCTTACAAAAGTCCGTGGAAATTCTCCCAGGCAGCTTGCTTATGTTTTCTGCGGGCTTTTGTCAGTGGACATTTCCTGCAGACAAAAAGTTCGTGGAAATTTCGCTTGCCCCTTGCCTTTGTATTTTCCCCACAGGTTTTGAACTTACCCAGATTTGAATTGACCTAAATACTTACCTTTTGAATTGGATCACCTACCCTACGTAAGGCATTGGACATTGGATTAAGCTGATGAACCAAGGCCAACAGGCCACGTGGAGAAACAAATGACTGAACCAACCGAAGAACCAAAGCTGAACCAATGAACTAGGCGCATAACTGAACTTGAAGAAAGAAGAACCGAGTGCCGATGAAACAAGGGACCTGAAGATTGAACTGAGACTTAAACCAGGCCGAAGAAAACATGCTATTGAACCTGAGCAACTCAAAAATATTGGCTTTGAATAGCAAGAGGAGAAGGTGAATGATTTTGGCCTATGGGCAAAAATTGGTCAACAGGAAATCCGAGTAAGTTCAAAACCCGCAGGGAAAATACAAAGGCAAGGGGCAGGCAGAATTTTCACAGACTTTTTATCTACGAGAAATGTCCGCTGATAAAAGCCCATGGAAAACATAAGCAAGCTGCCCGAGAGAATTTTTGTGGACTTTTTGTCTGCGGGCAAATATCTGTGGACAAAAGCTCGTGGGAAATATACAAGCATTTAGATAGCCCGTGAAAAGGCCCGACAGACAGTCTAAAACACAAAGTGACCCACTGAAGTAGACAAGGAAGGAGTGCCTGTAAAGAAATTAAGAAGACCACCAGCCGACAAGCCGCAGAAGAAGTCATAAGGCCTGATGATGACCCAAAAGCTGTCAAAGTTTAACGAATGAGATAGCCATTTGGGTTAAAAAACAAAAGGAATGCTAACCAGAAGGAGCCTAAAATGCAGTGACCTGCTAAGGAAGTTCACCCTAGGGGCCAAAGAAACCAGATAAGACAAAATGGAGAAAAGACAAAGCGATAGCATGGTTCCAGCAGAAGGATGATGTCAGCAATAGTGTTTTCTTCTTCCCAATGAGGGACGCGATAGGCCACTTGCAAGCAAAAAGCACCAATGAGTCTCCTTGTTGTTTTTTCCATATAACATTACGAATTGTTCATTTGTAAATAATCTTTTCACAGTTTTACCAGGCGCAGCCCTGCTAAAATTTTTGCCTGAATCAAATAAAAAGCAATTTTACCTCTTCTTGGGTGGATACTCTATGTATGTCCTGAGTGTTTGATTTGTGTCCAGTCATTGTCTTTTAATGCTCTCACAGGTTCAAACACCAACACACTAGCTATCTACAAGGCGCCATCTACAACTGACAGGAGAAGAGTTCCATTTGGGGTGCAAAAATAGAGGAGGTCACTTACAGTATGTATTTTCACAAGAACCTCCCTGCCATTTTTTTGCAGCCTGGTCTTTCTGCCAAGCTTGAGTGTATGTATGTTGTTTTTGTCTGATCCTGAGTGTGGATGTGGGAAGGTCGACTTATTTTGGTGTATCACCTCCTTAGAGTAGGTTTGTTTTCCTGTACTCTCCTTTCCCTTTTCATGCCCCCCCCTTTATTATATAGCTATTTATATATATACCTATATTTTGCACTTGCCGGAACAAACAATGATACATCAAAGGGAGCTAGCCCTTATCTAGAGACTCTCCCCTCCAGCTTCATTGTCCCACAGGTGAGAGGGGAGTTTTCATGTTGCAAGGAGAAGGTAGGAGTTTGACCTCCTTGCAAAGGGTGCAATTTCCTACGTCAATAATTTTGGCACACCCGGTGGGACACACAATTTGACAACGCAGTAAGGTATCAGGATTGATGCTGGTCTTGTTACAGTAAATCAAGTTTTTTCAGCATTTGGTGACTCTAAGTTAAATCTGCTGGTTAAGCGTAGCCTAGTGCCATTTAAAAATCATTTTTTGTATGTATAATCCTTTTGCACAAAATCATGGGTTTTGTTTTCCTTCATGTGAATATAATCAGGCTCTAGATATTTATGCAATCCCCTCGAGTGGCTCTCCTAGTTGCCCTGAAATGATAAGGGAGGTGGCACTGGAATTTGAGAGCCAGATAATGGAAATTGATAGACTGAAAGAGCAGTATGGGTATCAACAGGAGCTAATGTATAAAGAAGAGTGTTTGTTTAGACAAGCACAGGCCTTGCAATCCATGGAGGGGGAGGTAACAAAATGGAGAAACCCATCTATTCAAGGCAGTTAGCCTTGTGTGCCCCTTCCTAATCTGAAGAAAGCCCCTTCTTTTGTGCCAAATCCTTTCTATCAGATAGCACTTGCCCACTCTAGTTGATCAAATACATCTGCCCCCAATCCCGTGTGACTGGCTTTTCAACACCAAATGGCATCAGAACAACCTCCCATGGACATGAACCTTCTAAATTCCTCATATTGTGAATCTTCCATTGAGAATAGTACCACCAGCCAACACGTCCCTCTTCTAGAGGCTCTTTCAGTGCACCAATAGTCTTTTCCTTGCATTCCTCAGCCTCCCCAAGTCCTTCAGCATGATGCGCAGATTTCGAATTGGAGGAAGGAATGCCAAGGACCAGCTCAGAGCTTTGAAGAGGATAATGTTGATGACCTCCAAGAAAGAATTTTTCAAGATAACCTAGCCAAGAAAATTGAAGATTTAGAGGGTAGGATGAAGCTACTTCTTGAAAGAGAGATAAAACTTCCAGACCTTGCAGAGGAGCCTTAGGACCTTGTGAAAAACAAAGTTGCTACCTGTTTGTAGGGGTAAAATTCTATTTCAGAGATCCTAAACTGGGGAAGAATAGCAGAATCATGGGACAGAAAAGAAGAAGAAGAGCAAGGTTTTTCTCAAAGCCTTGAAGAAGCTGAAGCTGCCCCTACTCATGATAATGCTGGAGACCTCCAGGAAAAGCTTTTCCAAGAAGACTTGGCCAAGAGAATTGCAGAGTTGGAGTCCAGAGAGAAATTTCACATCCAATGTGTGATGGACGGTTCAGACCAAACATCACATTCCATGTCTGAACACACCCCACCTACACATTTCCAAGAGAGTTATCAGGTTGCACTTGATATTGTTGAAGTGTTGATCAAGTGGAAGGAGGAGAATCATTCGATCCTAGCTCAAGGACTGCCTCCTCTTCCACATGTTTTCTCCACTTCACCCCTTCTCAAGGAAGAACCTGTTTTGCAAGAGGTAGGTGAGGAGTAGAAGATCCAATCTGCAAGTCTTCAAGAGGCTGTCATGAGCGACAACGAAGAAGAAATCATCATCAATGCTCCTTGTGAAGACTTTATCAGCAATGGAAAAGATGCAGGTCTTGCATATATGCAGATGTTCCAGGAATATGAGGAGGAACAAATGCATGGTGAGCTCTCTTCCCCTCTGTTTGATGAGCTTCTTTGCTATTTTGATGAGGATGACTACACTGAGGAGCCTGTGTTGGAGGAAGATCAGGAGGATATCTCTGAACATCTAGAGGTCCTGATCAGCAAAGAGGAAAATGAGAGGCCTGTCTTCCTAGAGGAATGCCTTGAAGAAGAGAGTTTTAAATAGAGAGATGATGTTCTGTGGGATGAGCAATCATTTTGTGAGTCCATTTCAGACATCACCACAGTCACTCTTCTTCAAGAAGGCCAAAAGGAAGTAGAGGACAAGTTTGACAGGATTTTCAATGAGGCAGAAGGAAACAAATCAGACCATGATATATTGCAGAAGGAATGTGCAGATCAAAAGGCTTATGGTGATGAGCCAGCAGCCATTGAATTCTTGGTGAGGAGCACCAATATGAAGGACCAACATTCAACAGGCCTCCAGGGACAAGCATAATACATATATATTGGAGGCATGTTTGAATCCAATCCACTCGGATTTTAGCCAAACCAGGTGACAGGCAGGAGGAGCAAGTCACCAAATCTCATTTTCTTTCAGCTACTTGCCTACCACCATAAGTCTTCTTACCAGGAAGGGGACTTAAGAAGTCTTCTCTTCGATCCAAGAGGGAGGTGAACATTTCTGGTTAACTGTATATAGTAGTTTGCTTTCAGTTTCTTTTCCTATTTTCCCTAAGTGCAGTTGCACAAGTAGTGTTTTTTAGCCTTGTGTGTTTCCCTTTGTGTGTGGGGGTAAAAGCTTCATGTTTGATTCTCTAATCTCTTGGGGCTATTTTTAACTTTTGCATAGCTGTATCTGACTCTGTGCCCAATGGATTTTCAAGGCAACTGGGTTCTAAGCATAGCAGGCATGCTTCCTCTGTGAGTTGCCAATCTGTTGACCAATTTTTGCCCACAGGCTAAAATCATTCACCTTCTCCTCTTGCTATTCGAAGCCAGTATTTTTGAGTTGCTCAGGTTCAATAACATGTTTTCTTTAGCCTGGTTTAAGTCTCGATTCAATCTTCAGGCCCCTTGTTTCATCGGCACTCGGTTCATCTTTCTTCAAGTTCAGTTCTACGCTTGGTTCATTGGTTCAGCTTTGGTTCTTCGGTTAGTTCAGTTATTTGTTTCTCCACGTGGCCCCTCAGCCTTGGTTCATCAGCTTAATCCAATGTCTAATGCCCTTACGTAGGGCAGGCGGTCCAATTCAAAAGGTAAGTATTTGGGTCAATTCAAATCTGGGTAAGTTCAAAACCCGTGGGGAAAATACAAAGGCAAGGGGCAGGCAGAATTTCCATGGAATTTTTGTCTGCGGGAAATGTCCACTAATAAAAGCCTATGGAAAACATAAGCAAGTTGCTCGGGAGAATTTTTGTAGACTTTTTGTCCGCAGGGAAATATCTGCAGACAAAAGCCCGCGGGAAATATACAAGCATTTAGATAGCCCATGAAAAGGCCCGGCAGACAGTCTAAAACACAAAGCGACCCACCGAAGTAGACAAGGAAGGAGTGCCCATGAAGAAATTAAGAAGATCACCAGCCGACAACCCGCAAAAGAAGTCATAAAGCCCAATGATGACCTAGAAGCCATTAAAATTTAACGAATGAGATAGCCATTTGGGTTAAAAAACAAAAGGAATGCTAACTGGAAGGAGCCCAAAATGCAGCAACCTGCTAAGGAAGATTGCCCTAGGGGCCAAAGAGACCAGATAAGACAAAATGGAGAAAAGACAAAGTGATAGCATGGTTCTAGTAGAAGGATGATGCCAGCAAAAGTGTTTTCTTCTTCCCAATGAGGGATGTGATAGGCCACTTGCAAGCAAAAAGTGCCAATGAGTCTCCTTATTATTTTTTCCATATAACATTACGAATTGTTCATTTGTAATTAATCTTTTCACAGTTTTACCAGGCGCAGTCATGCTAAAATTTCTGCCTAAATCAAATAAAAAGTAGTTTTACCTCTTCTTGGATGGATACTCTATGTATGTCCTGAGTGTTTGATTTGTGTCCAGTCATTGTCTTTTAATGCTCTCACAAGTTCAAACACCAACACACCAGCTATCTACAAGGTGCCATCTTCAGTTGACAGGAGAAGAGTTCCATTTGGGGTTCAGAAATAGAGGAGGTCACTTACAGTATGTATTTCACAACATCTTGGTGAGTCCCTGTTCCTGTGTTTTCATAAGAACCTCCCTGCCATTTTCTTGCAGCTTGGTCTTTCTGCCAAGCCTGAGTGTATGTATGTTGTTTTTGTCTGATCTTGAGTGTGGATGTGGGAAGGTTGACTTATTTTGGTGTATCACCTCCTTAGAGTAGGTTTGTTTTCCTGTACTCTCCTTTCCCTTTTCATCCCCCCTTTATTATATATATATATATATATATATATATATATATACACCTGTATTTTGCACTTGCTGGAACAAATAATGATACATCAAAGGGAGCTAGCCCTTATCTAGAGACTCTCCCCTCCAGCTTCGCCGTTCCATAGGCGAGAGGGGAGTTTCCATGTTGCGAGGAGAAGACAGGAGTTCGACCTCCTTGCCAAGGGTGCAATTTCCTGCGTCAACACTATGATCATTCAACTTGATGTATTCATACTTCAACACTCTAGGTTTTTCTGTTGAGACATTATCCACTCTACTCTATTCATTAACTCTTAATAATGTGGGAAACATGCTCCCACCAAAACATACCCAATATTGAATCCCCTAAAACCACTTGTATTAATATTGATTATAATGCAAACCCAAGTATGAAAATACCTTACTTATACATGCATGAATACTTATACATGTGCATTTCTTGATGCTAGAATTTCAACTCGATAACCAAAACTGGTTACCTCACCAAAATAATTAGCATATGAAACATACCAATAGATCACCCTCAAGTGGACCTATTCAAATGATACTCAATTTAATCTACTCTCTAATGATATCATTTAATAATTTGATCCAATTGTCAAATAAAAATAATAACCTTTGACCCTTCTTTTAAATAAGTCATTCATGCGTTTGAATTATATTCCAAATGAGATACTAGAATTTAAATTATCCATCAAATATAAAAATTATAAGAAATTGATATATCTATAAAACTTATAACATTTAACCTATCTATCAAATGCAATCTTCTAAGCATTTTAAATAACCATGAAATTGAACTATCTAAAAATGAACATAATTTAGCATTTTTTTGATCCTCCATAAAATGAAGTGATTAATAATTTTAACAAAAATGAATGACTTATCCACTAAAATATATAAACATTATACTATGAGTTGTCCTAATTATCAAGTGGAAGTTGTATACACATAATATTTTCAAACTTTTATTAATTACTGACGCTCTTTATCCTATAGGAACCCATCAAATCTCAATCTCTCTAAGTGAACGCCTTAAAGGGTGCACTGAAAAAGGGGTGGGTAGACCATTAGTGATATACAAGATTTTTATCCCTTTTACCACTTTTTATATACACACTTGTCTCCTAAAAACCATCCCCTAAACTTATTCTTCTCTCTTGTACACTCCTCCAATTCTTTACCACCTTCTATACTCATTTTCCTATCCTAAAACCCCTTTCGATAGTTTACATGACTAGGTTGACTGGATCAATCTTGTACTCTTATTGGTGAAACTCATTTAGGGTCTAGGTCAGTTCTTATCCGACGTAGCCCATAACCTAGTGAGTTTTTGTCAATAATGATACTGGGTTAACTAGGTCAACCTTATCAGCCAAAACTCTTAAAAAGATTTAGGGTAGAGCTGATTTATCCTTGTCATCCTTACATACCACAACAACCTCTTATGAAACACCTTGGCTAAGAGAAAGATTGAGGCTTGGTAGGTTCATCTTCAAAGATAAGTATTCCTAACTTTGATCCTCCTTTGTAAGAGTAGATAGATATGCATTTGTACTTATCTTCCATTCATTAAGATTCTATATATATTAACATGCGTATATGTCTTCTATGCATGTTTAATTTTATTATTTATTACCCCCACTTTGTGCCACAAGATTTGGTGAGCACTAGATTAGATTTATTTGATTTAATTGTTATTAGTTTAGTGAATATGAAAACATAGGACTTAATTAGGGTTATTACATGATTTTATTTGACTAGAGGCTTTGGAACCTTCCCTATTGATATTATTTATGATACGAGATCCCCTAATTGGGTCTAGTGAATCTATAAATTGGTCATGTTCTTGATTATCAAATATATCCCTAATCAAAAGTGTAACATCTATCTTCTCTGAGAAATGATTGATTTATAGATTTGATGTATTTAGGATTGCATACATTCTAGTGAAATTAATGTGAATCTATCCCTTATAAGTTTTATTTCACATTTTTCATTTTTTATCATTTTATTTATTATTTTTCTATATTTGTGATACTAGGTCGACAGGGTCAGTATAGTTTCTAACTTCTATGCACAAGTTTAACACACAATCACATAAAAAATGAATCTATTCATTTTGTGTAGTTCTTCATCAAATACATGTTACTAGGTCAAACATGCTGACATAATACTCTTATTCATTTCTAGACAACAAACTAGGTCAAACAGGTCAACATAGTATTCTAGATGGATTCCATATAAAAAACTAGGTCAACTAGGCTTGTATAGTCATCTTAACAAGTTTTAACAAAGGAAATTTCAAAACTAGGTTGACCTAAACAACACAGTTGATAGAATTTACAAGCAACATTCAAGACACTTTAACAAAAAATTTATAATCCTTATCATCTTCCAACCTACTAAGGTTCCTCTCTCCTCTCTCTCTCTCTCTCTCTCTCTCTCTCTCTCTCTCTCTCTCTCTCTCTTTCAATTTAGTTCTTCATTATAGTTCTATTTTGGAAAGTTTGTAGTCTTTAAAACTGCCATCATATAGTAAACTAGGTCAACCTGGTCGACCTATTTCTGTATTCTATCTTATATATGAAAGACTAGGTCAACCTGGGCAATTTAGTTCTTAAGGACCCTTTCTTCTATAATACAATAATAACACTATTGACTCTGTTCTATAATGTTTGCATACACTATCATCTGAACTGATTCTATATAATATTTCAAATTAGAAATTGATAACTATATACTAGTAATTACTTCACAGTTTCAATTTCAATTTTTTGCAAGCTTATAATAGATCACATAGTCTAATTAGGTGGTTTTTCAATACACCATTTAGTTTAATTATTTTTTTATTTTTTTCACACACTATCAAATCACATAATTTCAAAATGCATTTAAACATTTGTCTACCCAAATCCTACCTACTTAGATTTCATCACCAAGGGGGAAGTCAACTTGGTTTTCTAGCCAAGTATAAACACGTGGGTAATGGTATATATTGATAAAGCACTTGACACTCTTATCACTATGGGATTATGAAGTGAGGGGTTAGGCCCCAATACCAAGCTAGTACCATTGCCAACATAAATCCCTTTGCTTTTTATTTCCCTAATTTCATCCAACTTCCCTATCACACTTAAAAATAAGACTTTATAATAATCTAAAAACATTCAGGATGACCACTTAGTTAGCATTTACTTTTCAAGTTGATTGCTTGCTCTTTGCTCATTGTATGTTGTATTGTAAAAACTTGCATTGGCCAACATCGATGTAAGGTTTTATATTGTGTGCCTCAATTGAATCATTCTCATTGACCCAATTGATTATGTGTTTACTTCCATTTCTTTCTCTAAAGTAAACTACAATTTTTTTTCTTGGTTTCAATACACTATCATTCTGTTTGTCATAGTCTTTTACATATTGTTTGTTTCCCTTGCCTATAGTACTGAGTTAACCTGGTTGACCCATTATTCAATTTTGCCTCTCAGGATATAGTACTAAGTTGAATCTATATCCTTATTAGGGTTCTATCCCAATTTATAGTTCTAGGTCGACCCTATCAACTCTATATCCTTATTAACTTAGTTTTCAAACCCTATTTCTAGTACTAGGTTGACCCTATTGACTTTGTAATCTTACCTACCCCTTATAATCTCTTTGATTTTGCATCACCTTTGCCTTACCTAATAGTTTTCCATCATCATGAACTTCATTTTTGAAGACAAAACTGAGTTTAATTCAATGGATATGATGAGTCTTACCAACCCTAATAGATTCTCCTATAAGAAGCTTATGGCTCCTATCCTATATGAAAACAATGTTCATATAACCACTCACACTATAAACTATAGGAACCCTCCCTATTCTTATTCACTTCATAATCCTCTGTCCTCACTTGAAGATCAGCCCAAAATAGATTATACACCAAAAATCCTCTTCTTCATCAATGAGTTTCCTCAACATCGAGGAAAGGATCCTTTTGCTATTTACCATCTCATGATAAGTGGTCAAGTTGAGGAGCCTCATTCACCTTCTCCTATGTTATCACATGGATTTGGGGATACTAGCTTATTTTAGTCTCCACCTCTTCCCTCTATTTTGACCCCTTCTCATACCATGACTTCTTCTTCTTCTTTGACTTCCTCTACCTCCATGCATAGTATCTTTACTAACATTGAGGGTTCTACATCTAGTGGGACTCTTTCAAGACCCATTCTTCTAAATTCTTCCACTATTGCACCATTTAATACCCATGGTAATCATGCCTCTAGTGCTATTCCTTCTCATCCCTCTACTAGTCCATATTTTTACACACAAGTAATTTATGCCACTAGTGCCTCACTTATTAACAGTTCTTCTCAAGCTCCTACTAACACTCGTATTGGTACCCAAGCCACTACTACCAATTCTAATACTTCAACCAATTCCAATAATGCAACTCAAACCCATTAAATCCTATTACAAATTCTTAATCAAATGAATGCTTTTTTCAAGCTAATAATGCAAATCAAATTATACAAATGCAAAATCACCTTATCCATCTTCAAACCCACCCTCAATAAATGCCATGGGGCACGTATAACCAAAATATTCTCCCACTTCCTCTTAGGGATTCCCATAGAAACATTATCCCTAAATCTCCTCTCATTAATAAGACAATGAAGCATATTAAAAATGAGCCTCTTACATATCAAATTACTAATACAAATATAGGAGGTATCACCCCTACCATTTATTATAATGGGTCAACTAACCCTATTCTTCATTTAAAAACATTTGGAAATATATATAAAGACTGGGTCAAATTAAATACCTTTACCATTGCCAATATATTAGCCAAAATTATAATGGGTGACGCTTTAGATTGGTACAACCAACTTAAATCTCATTTTATTACTAGTTTGGAAGATTTAGTGAATGCTCTAGTCCAAGAGTTCCAAACTAGTGATCTTCCTAATAATACCTTCACCCATTTTATAAATTGCAAGTAACTTGAAACCAAAACTGCACAATCTTTCATTAAATGATGGAAAACCTTGTCTAACAAATGTGAACATATTATGGTAGATGATAACCTCTTTCATCTCTTTACCAATGCTCTTTTTCCAAAGTTATAATATTTGGTCTATAATCTCTCTCCACATACTTTAGAGGAGGCTATTAGCCAAGATAAGCATAAAAAATTCCTTATGCATCAATTCGATCCATCCTAACCTTCCATGGGTACTCACATGTTACTTAAGAACAATAATTATCATGCTACTAATGATGGTGTCACCAACTCTTATGATACCATTCACACTATTCAAGCCATTGTTCCTAACCAAAATTTGAAATAAGATTTCCCTCCCAACCAAATCACCAATCTTCATTTATCTTTAGCCAACAACATCAATGTTCATAAATCTTTATCCCTAGTAGAATTACATAAGCATATACTAAGACCTTTCCCACGAGAACTTGATCCCACTCATCCTATGAAATCTTTGTATGATCCTAATAAATTTTGTTGGTTTCATGCTAGTGGGGGTCATTCTCATGAGACCTGTAGATAGATTCATAATTTATATATGTATTTACTTCTTGGCACCAATTTTATCATTCGTCAATGCCAATAAGCTTATGATATTTCCTTAAAATCCCATGGAACACAAACTAAATCTCAAGCTTGGAATTAGGCTAATGCTCATTTGGCGATCTATAAAGATCCTCTTTTGAATCACCAAGATAAACAAGATAAGACTACTCCTTATACCAATAATGTTGATAGTATTATTGACCTAACTCCTAAAGAGAATGTGGTCAATATGACTAATATGTGAAGGGTTCTTGCTTTCATTGATCCTCAACCCATCGACACGCCTCCATTGTCTCACACATTTTATGCTATCCAAGATTCTTCTCCAACTCACTTAAATGAGTTGGGGCAAGTTGAACTTATATCTTTTGATGAACCAATTTCAACACCTCCCTTGGATAACACTTCTTATACTATTTCTATCATTCCTCCATCTTCCTTACCTATCACCAATGATACTCACATTTCTATCAACACTTATAACAATTCTCAAACCACACCTGCATCAACTGCTCTATCTTCTCAACATAAACTACAAACTTGTCTTCCAATTAAACCTTCTACCTCTTATCAACATAAATTCACATGTACTTTGGCTCCTCCTTTTGAGGACCTCATTCAACACTATGCACCTTTTTCCAATAGTCTTCTTATGGGTTATGATAACAGGGATCATATCATAGAACTCACTAATATCCCATTTTTTGAACTTATGATGACATCTCTACATCATCATAACCATTTGATGTAGCTTTTGATTGAAATGAACATCCCTCATCCTCTCCTAGCAGGATGTGAATCCACCTTATCTAGATTAGAAGATAGCATTTTATAATAGTGGGAAGAGATGTCCATACATATTGATGAAATAATGGACACTTCTCTTTCCCTCAAATTTCCCATTTCTTTTATGATCCCTGATGAGATTTTGCTTTATGCAAATGATCCTCATCTATTCATCAGTATCCAAACTAGTGATATCCAAGTCAAACATGCCTTGATTGATGAGGGTTCTGGCACTTATGTTGCCTCTCTTTATTTTATTAAAACCCTTGGATATTTTCAATGCAGTCTTAAACCCACAAACAAAACATGTCAAGGCTATAACCGAAGGTAAATACCTCCTTTAGGTTGTGTGTGGCTCCCTATTAACGTCTCACCTATCACCATTCATGTGAAAGTGATTTTCTCTCTTATCTTTATACACATGGATAATAGTTATTATGATTTGGTTATACAAACCTTGCTGCCTCTAATCATTCCTTATTTACCATGTGATCAATTAGAAAATAATTCATCTCATTATAATCTCCTTTTACTAACCCACTCTAGATCTCCTTTTAGTCCCCTTTATTCATTTTTGTAAACTAAGCATATACATGGTTGAGACTTGAGATAACATGTTGGTTCATAGTTAATCTTAAGTGTTATAGTCAGTCTTGTCTTTGGTTTCTGAGCTTCCTTTAGCTAAATCTTAAAGCTCATTCATGTGTATTACTATATCTCTCATGATTGGTCATTCTAAGTCTGTATGGAGGAGGAATCTTATAATCTATAAAAACATTCAAAAGCCAAATCATTTAACAAAATGAAATGATCTCAAATACAACATTTAAAATTCTCAAAAGTCAAATCAAACTTAAAGACACGATTATAAGCACATCTCCTTATTCTAATCAAATCTCAAAATCCATAATTGGCCTCACATTACAGCTGAGGTCCATTAAGGTGTGGTAGGCTAGTAGATTAGAAAAGGAGAATATTTTTTTAGTGCCACCTACTTTCTCATGCTACCCAATCTTTGTAGTAGACTGATAGCTATGTAAGTGGTATTTAAGAATGGGGAAAATGTCATGAGAAGTTAGGTTCATTTTACTTTTCTTGTTCAAAATTACCTACATGAATTAATATTAGTATCACACTCATTTTCCTACATAACTTTATGTCTATAGTGAACATTTATCCTCTGTATATTAATGGTCACTAGTCACTTAGTGTCTTCTCATGTCCTTAATGTGCCTTATGCCTCCTAAGGTGTTCTCATAATATGCCTATGTTATGCTTCTTACGTTCCCTTTTTCACTCCCTAAAATCCTAATATTTCCCCTTGAAAAATATTGTTTTGTTCATTGATCACTCCTCTGAGGGATTCTATTTGTGAGTTACATTGTAAGACCATGGATAGGACCTGACCTTCCTCACAAACTACCAACATTTTATATTACTTTTCCAAACATCTCATTTTATCATATTTTCACATTATTTCCACTTCATTGGTGTTCCCTTTTTGATTTTTAGTGTAATACCATGGATATGACCTAACCTTCCTCACAAAATTTTCTAATAATCTCACAACAAAATTACAAGTGCAAATATAAGATAAGATGTCTTTGATTATGAGTTACCCATCATTGACATGATTCCCATCTTGATTTAGTATGTTTTATGCTTACTTCATTATCTTTCACTTTATATTCTTATTTTCTAATTGCATGTAAGAATCCAACCACTTTTCTAAAGTTTTTCATACTTCCCAACTTGAATTAGTGTGATTAATTTAAGAACCATTTTTTTCAATTTTGTTTTTCTTTTATACTACCCAATGTGATTTAGTATGATTTATTGACTTAATTGATTTGTTTTTATACCATTGTTCATTCATGTTTTCTATTTTATTAAATTATTTTCATACTTTCCAATGTGATTTAGTGTGGTTTTACTTTTTTTAATTTGGTGTCAATCCTTTTCATGGTTTAAAAACATTGTTTTGCCCTCTTGTTTACGACTCTTTGGTTTCTTATACTTAATATTTTTTTGTTATTACATGTTTCCCAACACAAAATAATGTGTAGTACATTTTATTTTAATTACCTAAACTTTGCCAAGTCCTTTTTTGCCTGTTTCTTTTTAACTAGGCATGTGTCTTACATAATGCTAGAAAAGAAAACACAACACATATATTTCCTATAACATATACAACCAAAGCAAAATACATGCTCTAGAAATCAATATATCCATGAATCCACAACCACAAACATAATACAAACACATAAGATCAACATCTAACTATCAAAATAAGATCTCTCTCTCTCTATATATATATGTGTGTGTGTGTGTGTGTGTGTGTGTGTGTGTGTGTGTGTGTGTGTGTGTTTTTGATACAAAATACAAAAACCACCACTCCAATCTAAGGTGGGCTCTATCATGTCTATCTCATGGCCTAGCCATGTTTCCCATAGATGCATTAGACAATCCCCTATGAATATTACATTGTAAAGAGGATGTCCAAGATCTCAAGCCTACTACCTATCCCTATAATTTAGCCACCTGGGCTTGTACCTATCCTATCTAAATAATGGTATCCAAATGTGTGGTTCACTCTTGAGCCAAGGCTTACCATGCTTGTGCCTCTCCTACTCCCACCATTGATGGTGGTTATATCCCATCTTTGGTGCCACTACAACCATTAAATAAAAAAAAAATGTATTAGACCTCCATGTCACTTGTAATCAAAATACATTCTTTTAAATTTTAACAAAAAAACATAATTCCTTACTTTAATCATTTTTTAAAAATCAATTTCACCTATTTTTAGCCTAATTGGCCATTTCAATACCTATTCAGGGACCTTGGGCCTTAAAAGTATTATATCAACCAATTTCTTACATTTTAGTATTATACCAGCCACTTAACATACTAAGTTGATCCAATAGTACTAGGTCGACCCTTTCATTTTCCCTCCCTTAGTACTAAATTGACACTTTGAATTAATTAACTAAGTTGGCCAAGGGGTACTAATTCGACCCAAACCTCATAAGTTGGCCATGTTAAAACCTAATTTTAACCTACTTGGTCGACTGGATCAACGTAGTTCTTTCAAACTATTGACCCTTTGACCTCTTATCATAAACTTTGGCACTTATTTCTCTGATTCCTTTAAACCCAGTTTCCCATTTGGACTCTAGTTCACTTGGAAACTTCTTGGGGTTTATTATAGTTTTTAGAATTGATCTAATTCACAAATTTATATAAAACACTTAACTTATAATAAGATACTCAAAAAAAATTTGAAATTCTTAGTTGCCTACCTGTGTTACACTTATTATAGTTGCTAGGCATCCTTCTCATCTTAGTTGTCATCTCATCACCATATTGGCTCTTTTCAATTTTTACTAGGTCTCTTAGAGCTCTATTTTTCTCTCAAAATATTCAAAAAATGTAAAATGAATTATTTTTCACCCTATTTAAAGTTACTATTCACAATTATTTACCCTTTAAATATTTACCGTTAGATTCCTTGTTCTGGTCATATCTTTGTTTTTACTAACTCATTTTTTGAATCATAAAATATTATGGAATCATAAAGTCATAGAGAATATTTTCCACTAATATATGCCTATATTACATTTTTTTTTATTTTTCACTCTTTTTTGCACTAATCTCTATAAGTTCACCTAATGTTACTCACATTGAATGCCTTCACATCTCTCGCATCTCCTTATTTATCTACAACACTAAGGTAAGCAAAGGTATGTGTTTTTCAATTCTATCATTTCATTTATCTTATTTTATCTTTATTATATTTTATTTAGCATCAACATTATGTGTCATCATGTTCTATTCTTGAAGTACCATCCCGTGTTACACTTATATGGCATGTGATGAGCTTTGAATGGGACATATGTATACACATAATATTTTCAAAATTTTATTAATTAATGATGCTCTTTATATTGTAGGAACCCATCGAGTCTCAATCTCTTTGAGTGCATACCTTAATGGGTATACTAGGAAAGGGGTGGGTAGACCATTGGTGCTTCATAAGATTGTTATCCATTTTTCTCTTTGTTATATACACACTTGTCTCTTGAAAACCATTCCCCTAAGCTTATTTTTATCTCTTATATACTACAATATTTTACTACCTTTTTTACCCCTTTTCCTATCCTAAAACCCCTTTTGATGGTTTACATGACTAGGTTAACTAGGTTGACCTTGTAATCTCATTGGTGAAACTCATTTAGGGTCTAAGTCAGCTCTTGGTTGACCTAGACCATGACCTAGTGAGTTTTTATCAATAATTATACAAGGTTGACTAGGTCGACCCTATTGGCTAAATTTTTTGGAAAGGTTTAGGGTTAAATTTGCCTATATATACAAGATCATTTCTCCATTATTTATAGAAGAAAAGAGGAAGTAAGAGCTATTACCCATCTTCTTATCCACCATTCTAATTAAAGAGCAATCTTAGGGTTTCATATTTCATTTAGAGATATGGATCTTGTCTTATGGAGAAGTCTTTTACATGCATTGATAGGTTGTGTAGCCTAGAGATGATTTATCCTTGTCATCCTTACATACCATAATAACCTTCTATGAATCACCTTGGCTAAGGGAGAAATTGAGGATTGACAAGTTCATCTTCAAAGGTAAGTATTCCTAACTTTGTTCCTCCTTTGTAAGAGTAGATATTTATGTATTTGTACTTATGTTCCTTGCATTAGGATTCTGTATTAATTGACATGAGTATATGTCTTCTATGCATGCTTATTTTTGTTGTTTATTACCCTCACTTTGTGCCACAAGCTTTGGTGAGCACTAGATTAGATTTATTTGCTTTACTTGTTATTAGTTTAGTGAATATAAAAACATAGGACTTAGTTAGGGTTATTGCATGGTTTTACTTGATTGGAGGCTTTGTAACCCTCCATAGTGATATTATTTGTGATAAGAGATCTTTTAAGTGGGTCTATCATATCCACATATTGGTCATGTTCTTTATTATCTAATGTATCTCCAATCGGAAGTGTAAGTAGGATATATCTTCTCTGAGCTATGATTAATTTATAGATATGATGCATCTCTAATTGCATACAAAAGTATTGTGATCATTAATTTTAATATGTTTCCCATTATAAGGATTATAAGCATAAAATTTTATGCTTTTCAATGGTATCATACTTCACTACACTTATTTAACTAAAGCAACTTTATTAATTTAATAAATCATACAAACTACATTATACTTATTCAATTAAATGCAACCATATTAAGTTCATTTTTCACACTTTTTGATTGGAAGCATTATAAGTGTAACCTTGGTACACTTAGAAATTGAAAGTTTTGTAAGCTCATTTAGGCTAAATTTATCAAAATGGAACCACCACATACTTCATGTGTCGATAGGCAACATTCCCTTATTACATTAGTCACATGTAAAGGAGCTCTACAAAGTTTTACAAATGTATGCAACATAGGTACACCATGCCACACTTGTTAATTAGAAGTATTATAAGCCCTGATAGTTACTGTTACCAACTGAAAGTTCCAAAATCATGTCTCAAATATGATTAGTCTACTAAAAGTAATGTTAATACAATAAGTCAAGGGGAACACATTTTTTCTATATTAGTTGCATGAGAAACACACTCGGTGGCATGTAGTCAATCTCAAGTATTAAAAACCCATATTGCAAAAACTTGTCTATAAAAATATCATTGGCTATAGTTACTTAAAATAAATCACTAATTTCATTACACTAGTTAAATTAAAGTGAAACCTTGTCAATTTCATTCAACTAAAAACTCTATATCATCTTTTCCTCACTTTTCAATTGGATGTATCAATTAAATCCATTATTTTACTTTTCAATTGAAAGTGTCCTATGCATCCCATGGCTATATTTAGTCCTAAAAAAATATCATTAAGATTTGCTAGTCTAAGGAACACCTTCCCACTATATTAGTCATTGAATACACATTTAAATATATTTTAAAAAATTAAACCATGTTTAGTAAAACTGATTAATTGGAAGCATGTTTAGCAATAAATAGATAATTAAAATAATATTTAACTAAAGTAGTTAAATAAATTAAATTTGAGGAACTTATTTAATCACAAGTACTACAAACCCATCTTAAATATACCTGTGAATGGAATTATACACCATCTATACTAACTCAATTGAAATCAATTTTTATATGGATAACTAAATAAAAGCATCCAAACATTTTTTGCTAAGTTATTTTGATAATTGCCAATTGTAACTACTTTTTAAAAAGTGAGTCACTCTACTAACCACATATTATTCCAAACTAATAACTTATCCAAAAGCCTAGTTTACCACAATATTTTACACTTAATTTTATTTCATTTATATAGATGCTTTAAATATGCTTGTATCTTCTCCTAAACTATTTAGTTCAAATGTTAAAGATAAAAAATTTATTACATTTAAATTAGATTTATTATTTAATTATTTATTCCTTTTACACTATAATAAGAGCTAGTTGAAGACAATAAATGATAATGATCTTTGAAATACAAAGCTAATAATTCAATTAAGATACTATGTGATATAGTAGCATCCTAATTTTATTTCAAAAGTTTTTGTAATATTTCATTTAAACTTAAATCACTATTTATTTTGCTTAAATTATAACCACTCTATTTAATTGTAAATATAAAAAATCCATTTAATTTCAAATATAAATACTAATTAATACATTTAAAAATAGACTTGTCATATTTTCATTTAGAATAAAGTTATTATGTAGTATAAAAAGCATATATTTTATTTTTAAACATAACCAATTTAATTTATTATATAAATATAAAACAAAACTTTCACAAATCAGGACCAATAGAAAAGGAGACAAACCCAGTCTAAATGAACCTGAGTTTACAAACTACCATACAATAAAGGTCAACAAAACCTCATAAATTTTGAAAAAAAAAAGAAATGGTTGAAGGAGACTAAACCCCAATAAGATCACACAAACCCTCCATAGCTTACCAATCCACTTTCAATGCTTGAACTTGGGCTTAAAAAGACCCCTCCACCAACCTCCTCCTCATGCTTATGTTTCTTCCCCCTTATCCTAGTAATAAAATTTCTTTTTTACGAAGATTAAAAGATTATATAAATCTATTTTTAAATAAAATATATTAATATTTAATATATTAAAATCACTATATTTTATATTTAAATTTATAATTTTATTCGAATTCATCATCATTTGGATGGAAGTGTATTTATTACAACATAATTAATAACATTTGTTTATGAAAAAATCATATTTTCTTTCCTATTTGAATATGAACTACTCACATCTCAAATTTCTCTTAAACTTAAGACCATGGAAGAATACAGGGAAGCTAGGATATATGAGTTTTGTGACAAGCCAACTGATAAACCTTTTCTCCTAACCCAAATTCAAATTTACAAATTTTACATTTGACAACAACATTGACATGATAAGGTGAAATAATTATTTAATAATATTGATGGAAAGTGACTTCTTGAATGAGATGACCCCTTTATAAAGGCATATTTTGAACACAACTTAGAGCACCCATGGAGACCTATATTTTAATCAAGACAAAGATTCAAGTGCTTGTGACTAATTTAAATAAATTCAAATGCATCAATAAAATTAAATTCCTTTTGATTATAATATTGAATTATTTAAATTTCATGAATAAACATAAATTCCTTTTGAATAATGGATATAAATATAGATAGTTGTAAATTTTAAATTTACTTTGTATAGTTATTTATTAAAACATTATATATATGTAGTATTATAAAGCTTAATTGTGATTTCTACATGGGTAATAAAATAATGTTGGATATAGTTTTATATTTCACAAACACAACAAAAAAAAGTATTTTCCACCTTGTTTCCATTGTAGTTTATGCATCTTGGTGTAATTATTTAAAAAAATTAAAATTATGTTGGATATTAGAACAAATACACTCTTGACATTACAACCTTCCACCACCTCTTGGATGGCATTGTAGAAATTCCTCTTAGAGTAATAAATCTAGATGGTGGGATGTGATACCCTTCTCATCTTAGAAAAATCATCTTTCTAATGTGATATAGAGAAAAACCTCCAAGATACTTATTGTAGCAAATCACATCCATATTATTTTTCATAAATATGGAAATACTTGCATGTTTACAAGGAGGGGAACTCTTCATCCTATATATCATGTTTACAATTCTATTTTGGGGTGAGTTTTCATACCTTTTTTTTTGGAAACCTCTCACTTTAACTTACAATTCTCTTTTTAATTGAATGTAGTTCAATGAGTTTTTTAGGATAGTTGGTCATCCACTTATGACACATTATTGATTTTAAGGTGAAATAATCAATTTCCACATAAGGATACATTAAGGGTGTGAGGTACTACCTATCCTCTCATATTTTTCATACCCACAATTTTTTTTTATACCCATGCCACCCTTATACTGAAATTTAAGAGGGATTTACACCAATATTTTAACACAAATAACTTAACCAAGTATTGAGTAAGTGATGATAATTCTAGTGGTCTAATCCACACTGTCCTATTTAAACCTTTTTTGATACATCTCTAAAAGGTTTAAAAGAGATTAATTCCTATATTTTCAAGTGCCTTAGTAATTATTTCCATAAGGATCTCATTAAAAATTACTTAGTTTATCTTGAAATAAGGTCTTTATCTAAATTCCCTTAGTAAACCTTGAATCATGGTCATAAATTCCCTTTTTAGGGATGAACCAATCCATTATTTTGAGGGTAACATATGTTTAATCCTATAAAATTATTGAAAAAAAATAAAAAACTTGTCATCACTATTATTACAAAATCATATGAATAGATGTTGAACTATAAAAAATAATTCTATTTTCATTATTTGTATGCTCTCACAATAGGAAATATTAAATTTCAACAACAAAAAACAAATAAGGGTAAGAATAATCACAACATCCCTATGCTTTGGAGAAAAGCGTAATGAGGCATGCATTTTTAACTACTCTTGCATTATGCATGTTTGAGATACAAATTTTTGAATCCTTATATGTGTGTATGCTCAAATACTACATTTGAGTGTTCATGAAACATAATCAGTTCCCTAATTTTTGTTTTAAACACCCTTAAAGGTCATTTAATCACAAATCCTTTAGTATAAATCATAAATAAACCTTACAATTCCATATGGTAACTCATAAAACCCAAGTGTTCTTTTTATTCTTATCCTAACACTTGTTTTGGCATCTTATCAAACAAGAATATCCCCACCTACTATCCTTTATGCATAAAGCATTTGAAGGTCTAAAAATGTATGTTTCAAACTCACTATTTTTTTCCCAATCAATTTCATTCCAAGGTGCTAATTCCATCATTTTTTACTCCTAAAGCTAAAGTTAACTATAAAATCTTAGAAAATCACCTAGTGGTACCTTAAGGTCCTAATGTTGCAACCTTGGGACTTGATACAATAAAGTAGGAACCCCCTTGTTGGGAATTATAAAAATGGGAAGGAATGTTTTTAAAATTATCTCCATTCAATATGAAATGAGGAAAAAGTTAACTATAACTAGATATCATCATAAATGAATTGATATCTTAACGCATTTAAACTTCATAACTATAAATAATTTAATCTAACAAAAAATAGTATATTTACATGATAGTGCCATTATTCCAATGTATAAAAGAGTGTATAAAAAACACACACATCTATGTTCCTTAATTTACATGATCATAGAGTTTTACAATTCACATAGGCCTAAACTAAACTTCTCATTCCAACTTAAAAGGAAAATAAGTTATAATAATAATAATAATAATAATAATAATAATAATAATAATAATAATAATAATAATAATAATAATAATAATAATAATAATAATACATGAGAAATAAAAAAAACTTAGAAACATGACAACATAATTTTTATTAAGGGAAACCCACTAAATAGGAGGAAAACCTACTCTTTTTGTGAGTATTTAAAAATAATTTCATTGTCTTTTCAAAAAAGTTACATATGTTTAATGCTCATAATTCAAACTACTCCTCATTGATTCACCCTTTCCACTATGTTTGGAACATGTTATGACCTCATGTTTACCTAACTATGATCATTCCAAATGAATTATTTCTACTATATCACTTTGAGTCTTTTGTTAAGTTATTACATATAATAACTCCCCATGTTAAAGTAGATAACATTAGCCCACTATGATTTACACAAGTAGGAATCCCCTACTAACTACCTAGATTCATATGGAGTCTTCATATGGAAATCCTAAGTAGGCAAAAACATTATGTAACACTAAAAACACTCAAGTAAATACATATGCCTAAATGGATAAAGTTTGATATATAAACACAACAAAAATCTTCAATAGGAGGGTTCATTTATGCACTTCTAGAGAAAGTTCATGGTTTTTGACTTCCAACTTAAATATGATGAGAAGGAAGATTACACTATATGGTGGTAGTGAAATCCAACAACAATCCAAGTTTATACTGAGTCTTAACTCAACACTTTCCATTCCCATCATAAAAATCAATAGTTATTGCCAATAAAACCATGCTAAATTTTAATTATTTAATTAATTAAATAATTAATATCACCTCAATAAAAATGCCATCTTTAACTATATTTGAAATAATAATACCTACATTAAGTATATTATGAAATTAAATTAATTAATAATGAAAGAACCCTCCTCCCTCGTATCCCACCCACACTCCCACTTAACCAATAATTCGATAATTAATAAATTAAAAGAAAATATAGGAAAATTATTTAAAGGGACTTTAAATTACAACCATTATATCAATTAGATCTCAACCATTGGTCCACTTTCCCCAGAGTAAACTCTAAATTCCCTTCTATAAAAAAAATTTAGAGCTTCACGTAGCTTAATTCACCCCTCTAACATCTAACACATGTAGGGAAAGAAGTTGAGGGGAGAGATCTACCATTATTCCTCCCTCCACATTCAAGCACAACATTAATCCCTTACCATGTAAATACATGTGAAAATTAACACATCATTTATATTTCTTATTGTGTAGGCCTAATTTTTGAGAACATTTAAAATACAGTCCTTATAGCCTCCATAATTATTTTTGGTTTTATTTTATAGATTTTATATCGCATCATTTGATAAATCAGAGAATATTTATTATACAAGTAATTTTTCTTAATCTTCCATTTTGCAATATCTTTGATTTAGGTAGAGTCTATATTATTCTATAAAATAATACAAATATTCCATAAACTTGTGTGTGTGTGTGTGTGTGTGTGTGTGTGTGTGTGTGTGTGTACATATACATACACACATACATGTATGTATGTATGTAGATACATACATACACACACATTTATAAAGTCTACTCATCCCATGGCTAATCAATATCAATGAATAAGTGTCATGCCCAATATTAGACACCCTTTCCATAATATAGGTGCCTTGGTGCCATATGGCACTTATGGTTGCCAACGGTGGAGTGGAGTTCAACACTCATACCATCTCAACCATCAAACCCATTTTTGAATATATTTTTTGTTTGATTTTACTATTAGTTTTATACGATAAATTTTTAAAAAAAGAAAACTTCTCTATATTTAATATATGTGTTTTCACATAAGGTACTAGGGAAAATCCATAACTAGTAGAAGGTTTTTTCTTTTCTTCTGGTTTGAAAATAATTCTTTTTCTTCCTTAGGTAAATAATTATTTTTTGTTTATGCTATAAACATATCTAATTTCATATGGTATTTGATCATACATATTTCTATTTATATGTCTATATTATTTCTTTGAAAGTAGGCACGAAGCTATGGTTTTAATAAAATAAGGAAATTCCCTTTAAATACAAATTATCACAAGGTTAATCCCGCACAACAAAATTTATTTCATATGTAGGCTTTCAAATTGTTTTTCTCAGAGATGTTTTAGGTAAACTCCCCTTTTGTGTAAAAGGATTCTTCATTCTACATGTTTTGTTTATTTTATATTTATATCTTGTCAACTTGTATATATTGACATGGATGTATGCTAATAAGGGTTTTTTTTCCACATATACATTGTGGAAGGGGAAAATATATTTTAAAACTGTCATACCTAAGGAAACACATTTGCATACATAGCATGCCTCTATGCATATCTTTGTGTAATCTTATTCAAGATATAACACTTTTCTAATTTCTTAGGACTATGTATATTTACACACAAACAAAAAAAATCTTTTATAATTTCATTGATTCTTCTAAAGATTCCTTATTTAAAAAGCATGTAAACATCATTCAAGTAATAAACAAAATGTATATTTATTTATTTAGATAAGTAACACAAGAAGAACAATAAGGCGGCATTTTCCCTTTAAAATGTAATCAAAATCTTATTTTATCATAATGATCAATATTTGAATCTCTTTTTTTTAATAAAATAATCATAAATTCTTCTTATATAATTTGTTAGAAGAAATAAGTAATATATAATATTCTATTTTCCATAAAATATTTTAGCCACACTATAACCACCTTTTCATTCATGAAATGGAAGTATCATAGTTTAAGTTCCATTAATAACTATATAAAATCACTCATATTTTATTTACAAACTTTTTTTACAACATGGATTCTATATAAAACCTTAATGAAATTAAACATCATGATATATTATTATTAACACTCCAAAGAATACTCATGAAGTACAAATTTATCTACAATATAAGCTTAAGGAAAATTTATTTCTTTTTTTAAAATTAATTCACTCAATCAATGTAATAACTCATACTTTAGTAACCCAGTCCCTATTAATATGTATTGAAATAATACTTTTATTTCATATTAATAAATGATCACTTCTAAAATTTATTTAGCGATAATCAAATTTGCTTTCACAACAATCAAAACCAACACCCAAACTTTTTTAGCAAATAACCTCCTTTCCACAAGATAACAAATAAAAAACATTTTCATTTCCACACTAAAAAAACTTAGAAAATAGAATGAAGGGGAAAATATCACCTCCTATCCAAATATTTTCATTAGGTATCTACATCCCTCGTAACACCAAAGCCCAAGAGTGACCAAATAAAATCAGCACACATTACCACAAGGTTTCAATAGGCAATAAAGGTTAAGTAATCATGGATTATAATCTAGCTAAAAAATGACACCCCTAACTAGAATGATCCCTATTAATTGGCATACCTGATGGGACCCATTCTCCTTGAGGAACTAAAATTTGGAGTGAAGGAGAAGCATCTACAGTAGCGAAGGAGATCCACCATCATTAGAAGTTGAAGATTCTTCAAGTTTCTAGACAACATTCTCAAGCCAAAGGGTACTACAAGGTCAACTATTAAATGTATTCCCCTTGAATTCATTGATCTACCTACTATTTCATATAAGAGATCAAGATTTAATAAGATAAAACCTTGTTCCCAAAAGAAATATTCATCCCTTATTCATCCTATTACCTTAAGTAGTGTAATCCCCACTACCCAAATGGCCATCAAAAACCAAGCATTTATTCCATTCAATATAGGTAGTCCATTAAACTTAGCCCAATATGATGATATTCATGTGTCTACTCTTAAAAACATCCCTTTATTTTCTATAGAACATCAAACAACTACTATTGAGCACATCTAAGATGTTTCTAACCTTTGCTTTGTTCATAATATTGTTCAAGATAATGTGGCTATCAGGTTGCTTACTACTTCCTTCAAAGGAAAAGCATTATAGTGGTATATAAATCTTCATTTGAATTCCATTTATAGCTAGGATGAGTTAGGTGCAACCTTAGTAAGATATTTTGAGGATAAGTCTAACCACTTATCATTAATTGAGCATTTGACTACCCTTCAAAGAGCTCCCCATGATTTCATGTCTAATTTTAACCTCAAATTCCAAAATACATGGATTAGGATACCTGTAGTGATTAGACCATCCCTAGAATATGCCTTTTTGTACTATCTAAAAGCCCTTAATTTTGATATCAGTGTGATGATACAGTCCATGGGTGATAACACCTTACCAGCTGCTTATGAGGTTTCCATAAGAGTAGAAAATAGCTTAATATAAGTTGGTAAGATTTATCCTAGGGCTCTAATGCTTATATTCCTAGATTTTCAATCTTTTCCAACCCCTCAATCCCCTTAGTATCCATCATTATCCCCTATTCCATCTCCTAAGTCTCACGTTGCATCCCCTTCTAGTCAAGTTAGTGAGATTAGAGAATTAAAAAGTTTGTTGCAATATGTTTGGGAATGAATAGTTCAACTCAAAAGACAATAATACCAAGTAATGCCTTATCAATAATAGAGTTAGACTACTCATCAGCCCTTCAAAGATCAAAGGCCTCCTTATCAAGGATTTATAGAAAATAGACCACCTTACCAATCACAAGGAGCCATGGTTCCAGCTAAACCATATGAAACTCTTGACCCTAATGTACCAAAAAGATCAAAATATATTATTCCCACACCTCCTCAAAATAATTTGATTCATGACTCAAATTGGAATCCCTCCAACCTTAATGAGGTTTAGAATCAAGCCTTGGTATTACAAAACATTATTATGTGACAAATGACACAAGAAGAGTTTTCTCTTCAAGGAGGTTAGTATCAAGAGATGAATTTGGTACCCCAAGGAGAGTCTCAACAAGTTCAAGGGTAGCTTGATTCCCTTAATGTAAATTGGAAAATAGATTATTATGTTGCATTCAATCATGGTGGTGAGACTAGTAGTTTAAGTGGTCAAGTTGTAGCTATAAATAGAGATAAAATAAGAGACATTGATGAGGCTCAAGAGATGATTAATGCTTGAAGTAGTCCTATTGTTTTTTATAAGGGTATCAAAGATCAACTTACTACCCCTATAACATAGAAAAATTAGAATGCAGAGGCTAGGAGGGTCCCTTAAATACCTCAAGTTAGTGAACAACCAATGGTTCAAAAGGTACAGCTAAAGGTTATTGGATCTTCATTCAATATAGTGGATCAGATGAAGAAATCCAATGTAAAAATTATCATATGGGATTACCTTGATATTCCAGGATAAAAATGTATCCTCATCCAAGAGATTTTAACTCTCAAGGTGTCTCTAGAACTAGTTGAGAACAAGGAGTTGTGCTACCTAATTCAGACTAGCCAATGAAGCATGAAGTACAACAAGAACATAAATTATAAAAAGGAGACAAATCTAAGGTGAAGTCAAGTAAAACTCCTCCCTTCTACATCTCTTTGATACTTGGTGACTGCTTAGTTCATAACTATATGGTGGATAGTAAAACTAGTAACACTGTCATGACTAAGCAAATTGAAGATAAGCTTGGTCCTATCTATGAGCCAAATGCTAAATGAGTATTTAAATCGTATGGTTCACCAAAAAAGATAATAGGCATCATTAAGGATTTGAAGTTGACACTACATGCTTGTCCCAATGTTACCATTCAATAGGATGTAGTTGTGGTGGACTTGCCTCCCTATTTTTCCATGTGTCTATCAAGGCACTTTACCTCAAAGATTAGAGGATATTTATCAGCTAATTGGATATATTTTATGTTCAGGACTAGGTATGGCAATAAGGTAACAATACATTATGAATCCATTTCACATTTCCATTTGGAGCCATATATGCCAAGTGTTATGAACACCAACTACCTCATCTCAAATGAGGTGATAAAAGATAGTGTAGAAAAAATTGAGTTACCTTTAGATGGGATCCCATATTTTTTCCTTGATGAGTGGACCCTTAGCTCACATAAATATGATCCTTATAAGATAATTTAAGGACGTGGTGTTTATTGCTTGCATGAGAAAAATTCACCAATTCCAGCCTTGATAAAGGATGATGAGTCTAGTGATGATCTTTGGAAATTATAATTTGATGGGTCAAATAATAAACATGGTATTGGGGATAGAATGATGTTGATTTATCTATAAAATCAAAGTTATTATAATCTATTAAGTTTTAATTTGGTTTTTCAAATAATGATGTAGAATATGAAGCACTAGTTCATGGTTTATAATGGGCTAGAAAGATGAAAGTCAACACCTTACAAGTCTTTGGTGATAGTGAACTTGTAGTTCACCGAGTGAGAGGTATTAATGTATGCAAAAAATCATTTTTGAAATCTTATAATCATAAGGTATGGGACATTTTTGAAGAGTTTCAGGCCTTCAATATTTAGGCAATACTAAGAGATGAGAAAAAACATGTAGACATGTTGGCTATCATTGGGGCACAATTTAGCATCCCAAAAGATGTAAGAAGTGAAAAGGTCCAGTCACACATTAACATGGTTGTAAGGCCTTCTATTCTAGATAACAATGATAATTGACAAATTTTTGAGGATAACAATCATATTGTCAAATTATTTCAAAAGGAAGCTCAGTTATCCTCAATAAATTAGTCAAAATACTTGTAGTAGTATGGTGATCAGATTATACAACTTAAAATAAATAATTTGCCCAAAGGATTGGTCACATTTGAGAGCATATTTAGTAGTGATGATGAGATGAGAAAATAAAAGTCATCTTTGTCAACAAAGGAAGAACACTATACCAATGTGGAAGTTTCACTTGGTAAGAACCTAAAGTTGGGTAAGGTATGCTCTTATTTAGAAAAAGAAGCTTTCATTAAGTTATGTGAAAATTTTGTTGATGTATTTGCATGGTAATATAGTGATTTTAAGGGATTTGACCCAAGTTTATCTCAACACACCATTGAGATAGAAGATGAAACTAAGCCATTAAGACAAAGACAAAGGCCTATTAATCCTAATATTGATATTTTGATGAGAGTTGAGCTTCATAATCTCATTGAGTCAACTATTATATTTCCAATCAAGCACTGAACTTGGGTGGCAAACCTTATCCCAATATGGAAAAAAAATGGTGAAATTAGACTGTGTTGACTTTTGTGACTTGAATACAGATTCCCTTAAATACCACTATCTATTTCTATATATGGAATAGATTTTATAGTTGGTTGTAGGTTTAAAAAGGTTCTCCTTATTGGATGGCCTATAATGGTTATAACTAGATTTTGTTCAAGGAAAAAGACCAATTCAATAAATCCTTCACCATAAAGTGGGGGACATTTGCATACATAAAGAAGTCCTTTGGTCTATCCAATGTTGGAGCAATTTTTTAGAGAGCCATGGATATGACATTCTAGGGCCTTATTAACAAGTGTATGATGGTCTATTTGGATGATATAATAGTGTTTTCAAAGAATTCAAGTGAGCACATGGTTCACCTTGAGCAAGTGTTTGAAAGGTGTAGCAAATTTGGGGTATCCTTGAACCCCAAAAAGTGTGTCTTCTCAGTTCATGAAGGTAATATCCTTGGACATATAATTTCAAAGCATAGTTTAAGCATATATCTTGAAAGGATAACTTTAATTTTTTCACTTTCCTTGCCCAATCACAAAAGAGATTTACAAATTTTCTTAAGGGATATTAATTTTATAAGAAGATACATCTTAGATTTTACCACTTTAGCTAAGCCACTTACATCCATGCTAACGAAAAATAAGAGATTTAGATGGTTAAAAGGAGTAAAATTTTTTGAGGAATTTAAGAAATCCATGGATCTTGCTCCTATGATCATGAACCCAAATTTATCAAAGGACTTCATTCTATACACCTATGATAACATTGATGCCATTTTAGGCAATCTTATGTGGTAGAATCATTAGGCCTTAGAGTAGCCAATAGCCTTTTTTAGTCAAGGCTTGGAAGAATTTGAAATAAGGTACTCTTTTGTTGAGAAGCATGTACTTTCTATTATAAGGTCTCTCAAGAAGTTTAGATACTTATTGCCTAATAATAATATACACCTAATGGTTTCACATCCAAGTGTCAAGGGGTTTCTCTTGAACAAGGACATAAATGAGAAAAGATGTGGTTAAATAATAAAGGTAATGGAGTATGATGTGGATATCAATTTCATAAAGCTGATTAGAGTCAAAGGACTTTGTGAAAATCTAGCCTAAGACTTACAAGAAGAAATGAGGTGGTTATGGTGTCAACTAATGAAGAAGTTGTAACTGATCATACCTCACCTTCTAGTTGATATCATGAATTGGTAGGGTATCTATAGGATGGTATTTATCTCTCTCACCTAAATCCTTCAAAAATAAGATATTTTAGATTGTAATCCATTCCATTTATTCTTGTTGATGGTGTTTTGATCAAGAAAAATATCAATGGCATGTTGATAATATGCATTGAACAACATCAAAAGGAAAGGCTAATTGAAGAGTTCCATGATGAACATGGTGGAAGGCATTACTCATCAAGGTCTACAACCCAAAAGATAATGAGAGGTGGGTATTATTGGCTAATGTTATTTGGTGATTATCATGCATGGGTTAGGGAATGCAGATAATGTGTTATGTTTATAGGGAAGGTGAAGATTGCATCCTTACCTTTCCAACCAATTATAGTGGATCAGTCCTTTATCCAACGGGGATTGGAATTTATTTGTGTCATTAAACCCACTTCAATCTTAGGTCATAAATAGATACTAACTATTACAGACTACTTTATTAGATGGATAAAAGTAGTGGAATTGAAGGAAGCAAATGAGTCAAATTTTCTAGGATTTTGTGAATATATACTTACTAGATTTGGAGTCCCTTCAACTATTATTTCTGAAAATGATATGGCCTTTGTGGGGTCTAAAATTAACTAAAGGGAAGTTCAACATGGGATTTATCTCAACACTTCATCAAACTACTATCCCTAAGGAAATGGTCTTACTAGGCCTACTACTAAGAACTTATTGAAATATTATAAGAACTATTGAAGATAATCAGAGGTCATGGCATCTAAGATTGAAGTTAGCTCTATGGGTTGACAGGATCATATACAAAAGGGAAATGACCAACTCTCCCTTAAAAATGGAGAATGGTAAAGAAGTAAGAATGCCTATTTATCTTGAATTTCCTACCCTAAAACTATTGCACCAACTTGAGTTTTTGGATAATGAAACTATGGAGATCAAATATGCTAAGCTTATAGAGTTGGAAGAGACAAAACATCAGTCCATGCTAGCCATGGAAAGCCATCAATAAAAATTAAAGAGAGACTTTGACAAAGGAGCTTCTTCACAAAGTTTCAAAGAAGGAGATTTGGTCCTCAAGTGGGATGAGGATAGAGCTAAACTAGGAAGGCATACAACGTTTGACTCTCTTTGGAATGGTATATACACAATGTTCAACTAAAAATCCTACAATTCCTTCCCACTTGCAAGGATGGATGGTGAGGAGCTTCCTATCCTAGTTAATGGGATACACTTAAAACATTGCTATTAAAGGTCAAAGTTCCCTATACACAGTTAGTTGGTCTTGTTTTCCTCCAAGTGTTGTCCTAGCATATTAGTTTGTCTACTTTTGCTTTGTTTAGTTAACTTCCCTATTTTATTTGTTTCCTTCCCTATTTTGGTGAAATTCATTGTCATTACAAGTCAAAGGGGTTATTTTCAGCCATGAATCAAACTTGTCATTATTTATAGGTTCAAAAGTCATGTAGATGGTTTGGTTACTAAGCATAGCAGGCATGATCCGCAATTGATTCACTAGGATGTTGTCAATTTTTGCTCTATAAGTCAAGTTGTCAACCTATCATTTGAAACTTAATATATCATGCCAGTTTGCCTTGTGAGTCAAGTTGGTCTTAAGAGTTACTTAAGATGATGCATTTTGTGCCCTAATGATTATTTGTAAGTTTGGTGCCTTGGTAAAATTTATATCTACAAATATAAGCCTTCAAAAATGTTCAAATGACTTGAGCAAGTGAAGAAGATGGACTAGATCATCATCAAACATCATACAAAGATGAATAAGCTAGTTCACTTGTGTATTTTATAAGTATGCTCAAGAAGGTCTCTCAATAAAAAAATATAGCATTAACATGATGTTTTTCATGCCAAGAAGGTCCCCTATAAATTTCATATCTTGATGTCTTTTTTATCTCAAGATATAAAGCTTCAAAGTTAAACTAGCAGTCTAGGATGTGCATGGGGACGTCAAATTTATAGCTATAGAAAGTAACCATTTAGATTCAAATATCCCAGGAATAAATGCATAGATAACATGTATCCAAAATTTGGAAGCTTGAGTCAAGATCCAATAGTGAGTGGGTGATCTGTGACATTAGTGGGTCCTAAAGATCTAATGATGTGTATTTGATTGAACATTGAAGGTCAATGGTGAGAATCAATTCAAAAGGTTAGTGGATCTAGGATTGAATGCATCGATGACAAGTGTCATGATATCTCATACTTGAATATATATCTAATAGTGTATAGAAACTTAAAAAACTAATGATCCCAAGTAGATTGATGGTGTGTGATTCATCATCTAAAGTAGATCTAATGACGAGTAATGGGTTAAAAGGTTAGCTAATATTGAAGACAAATACATAGGTTATAAGTTTTTTAATCACATTAAATTAGGAAAATATATATGGCTCACATTAATTCATACATATAAATATCAATAGTGCAAGTAAGGTCAAGAAGTCAATAGGATCCTAAGGAATGAATGAGGTGCTGACAGTTGGCATAATTCTGGAAGGCCCAGATCAAGATCAATGGCTTTTGTTAAAATTCAAAATCTAGGGACTTCAAATGGAGGTCGAACATGGTTGAGATCAAACCAAAGCAAGTATTTTTGATAGGTTCATTTCCAAAGCTAGTAGTGTGGATAAGCCATTGGTAGGGTGGTCCTGAAGCTGATTATGACCCTTTTTACATGCCAAAAAGAACCAACAGGGAGCTAGTAGGGAAAAATCAACTCTACCAAGAATAAAATAGATTGATTAAGCTATTATAATTGCATCGATTTTAGAAGAAAATTTCTAATGATTTGATCCCATCATCATAACTATAAGGAGCATCAATATACGCTAGAAATGGATTGAAAGGGACTAATATGGTTGTTATGGTCATTTTCCAAAAGTAGTCTTAGCATGATGATCTTTTATAACTAAATCAATGTTAGATGATTGGAAATTTTGATCATAATGACCCTTTATCCATTCTTATAAACATCCATCCTTATCTCTCTCATCCCTTTCTACTATAAATATAGAATTCTGAGCCTTAGAATGGATCCTTCTCTTTGGCATGACTAGACTCTGCCAAGATTTGCACTATAACACCTATTTGATGCAATAAAGACCATTTTTTTCCATTTTACAAGCTAAGTGAAGTGTGACTTAAGAATTTATTGATGTGGCTAAGTGTATGTATGTCTACCTTTCCTCTATCTAAGTTTTCTCACCTTCATTCAATGTTTTGGTAGTTCCCACAGGTCAATATAAGAGCATATATAGTCTGTTGGTTAACTTGGAAGTGGATAACTGCCCTCTCATGCTAGGTCAATAGTTAGTTCATGCCTTTTTATGAAACACTTATGTGAGGGCTGATCAAAGAGTAAGTAAAGTGATCTTTTACAGTCTTGACTGTGTCTTATAGTGTGTGTTTTTAAAGTGTAAGAATAAAAACATTTGATGCATCACCTTATTTTTACATGCTTTTATGAATTATTGTTAATCTCTCTCCCTTTTCCAAGCAAGAGCTAGTTTAGGTATAGTATAAGTGATAGGTGTAAAGGGAATCTGATCTTCTCCAGAGGCCTGACCTAAGTTTAGGTGACCCACAACCTAGGGTTAGTCCCATGTTGGACTAGGTTTGAGAAGGAGGATCTAAACAATCCCCTTCTCAGCTAGGGTGTAACCGAGGACACCAATAATACCTTAAGGTCATATTTCCCCAATAAAATTCAAAATTACATGTTCTCTCTAAATTTATTCATAGAACTTGTCAAAATTTGGTGTCACATATGTAGATCCCATAAAGTCATGATGTGTGTAGTAGTTTGAAATAAAAACTATGTAAGGATGACCTATTTTAGATAAATAGTCATAATGAGTCTTTCATCAATCTTGGTTTTTAGACTAAAATTAGTGAGCTCTAATTCTAGTTGGCATGTTGTCAAATTATTATGCTTTCCAAAAAGGTCATCCAAGGTATTCCAAACTTTATAAGATTTTATGATGCCCTTAAAATGAAACATAAATTCAGGGGATACTGATTAACCAATGATGCCTCTATATTTTCTAGAATATTTTTTATATTTTTTTATATTTGATAAGATATAAAGGTGCAATTTCTTCATTCATTGAATGTTGTTGAGGTGTTTTCTAAGGATCACATCAGTAATGTATCATTTCCAGTTGAAGTAGTTTTAACTTGAGATAATTTCTTTTTTTTCAGCCATGGTGTAGTATAAAAATGTGCTATAGGATTTTTTTTAACAAATGGATCAAAATATATATGATATTTATGTATTATACCAAACACACCCTTTCCACTTCCCTTTTATTTTTCTAGTTTAAAAATGAATGTATAAATAGGGTTTCTTTATTGAAATTGAAACAAAAATGATGTATTGCAACTAAATACATATTATGATACTATAAATTAAAATTAATTATATATTTTAATATAGATAAGACAATAGTGTGTAAAACTTCTGAGTATACCTTTGATTTCTATGAAATTACTAGGTTGGGGGTGTTTGATCTATAGAATTTCTGATATAATAATCCCAATCATAAATAGTTAACATGAACCAAAGGGAAATGACTATGGATGATTCCAACATTAATGTAACCACACTATCCCATATCTGAGGTACATAGAGAGTAACTACCCTAGGCTAATTGATTATCAGTGCACTATAAAATCAAATGACTGAGAGGCTTCCTATTGGAAAAAGAAAAATTTTAGGCACTTCCTATATAATGTGATGTATATGGAATCTAAAATTTATATACAATAATTTCTAATGAATTTACTATTGGGGAAATACCCCCCAAACCATGAATTAGGTAAAACTAATTAGCACTTTGCCCAAAATGACAATTCCTATGAGTTTTGCAACTGTCAAAACACAATTCTAACCTGAGGGTTTCTATTAAAAATAATACATGTATAAATAATTTTAAATATATTAAAAATATTAGTCATTAATAAATCTCAGTAGAAGATAAAAGTGCTAAAATACACAATATATTTATCTATAAACTATCAACCTGACCTAGAAACTATTTTATATTTGGTATAAATTTTGATGTCACTAAAAAAACCAAATATACAAAATAGAAGTAAATTTTTATATATATTAAAATATCCACTTTGTTAAAATTTTAGGTCAACTACGCGCATTGATTTTTGCATGAATCCTAAGGTAGTGCAAAGCTACTTTAAGGAAGCTAAGTCAACACTTGACATAGAAATATAGTTTATTGTAGAGATTAAGATATAACATTTGGTATGTTTTAGGTCGATATAAGTAATTTTATTTTTGTATGAATCCCAAGGAAACCTTAAGCTATTATACAAAGGCTGATCAAAACTTGTTATAGAATAAAATTTATTTTAGAGGCTAAAATATACCATAGATGGTAGATTTTTAGATCAAATGTATACATTTTTATGTTTTCCAAACCTTTAATATCCCATTATGCTCACAAATTTTTGATAAACCAAGATCCCTTGAGGGTGAACTGAGAGGTTAACATTGAATATTTGCATTAGGCGACTAGAATTTAGTCTTGAGACTAACAATAAACATCTAAGAATTAAACATGCATTATTACTGAGGTGAAGCATTTATAGCTCTGACACCATATTAAATTGTATATATAAGGTCTATAGTCCTGTTAGCTACCATAAGAAATACACCCACAATACATGCAATAATATAAATCAATGAAATATTGAATTAATATATATATATATATATATATATATATATATATATATATATATATATATTTACCACATGTATCATGACTACCTAATTAGATCAAAATAGTCTAGTCTAAATTATGAGAATAATAATAACTTTCTTTCATAATGAATTACTAGCTTTATGTGATCCTATATAGATAATAAAAAGTTTAGGGATAGGGTTTGGAGAGTAGTTAACTTGTATTATAAAAATTATAATTAATATAATATTTTTTTATTAATATCAAAAGTTAATCAAATCAATATTTTGATTAATACTCTTCTCTAATAATAGTCTGTACATAATTATGCACCATCTAGTGATTATCTATTAATTATATTATAAATGCATATTAAAACCATACAATAGTAAATGAGTAATCAAATACATTAACATATAAGCTCTATGTTGGTGAATCCTAGTGTAGACTATCCACCTGGATTACAGATCACAAGTATAATGAACAATGCTCTTAATTATTCTACTTAATAACCAAGACAACTCATGTTGACATGATTAGAATTTTAATGGCTAAAATATTCATTGATAATAAATTTATTTGTCATTTCATTTGACATGGGATCAAATAGATGATAAATTATATACACTTGATATATAGTTCAAGTGTTATGAATTATTCATTTGATGGATAGTTCATGTTCTTAGGAGTTTACATTTGATAGATAAGTCAACTACTATAAATTTTATATGTAGATCAATTCCTTATAAATTTATATTTAATGGATAATTCAAATGTTATTATCCCACTTTATAGATATGTAAGAGTGCCTTGTTTGATAAAAGGATCAATGTGTATTATGATAATTTGAAAAGTGGATGAAATGATCTCATTAAAGAGTAGATTATGTTGATTCTCATGAAAATAGGATAATTTGATGTTGCTTTACAAATAAATTTTTTGTACTAAGTTTTTACATAGGGTAAATAGCCTTGGTTATCTGATTAGAAATATCACATGAGGAATTGGGCTTGTATAGACCTTAATACATATATGATAAATGTGAAATTCCCTATTTTATACATCCTTATATAACTTGAAGTAGTTCTATTTACTAATGGGTTATGCAACTAACATTTCTATTCAGATGTGTCTACTAATAATACTTTCTTATCACCTAGGGTTTGAACACAATTTTTCGATTGTTTATATTTACTCTAATATTTATAGTCACGCCAAACTATTTTGATGAGTGTTGTCCATTTTATCCCACATACTAGGTTTCTATAAAGATGCAGTGCAGTGTCTTGAAGACCAAAGAATAGAGTAAGAGCTGAGCAAGTTCTATATGTAATGAGTGGAACTAAGGGATCTCAATTTACTCACAAGGATTTTAAGACACCTTGGGTTCACTTAAAGTGTAAATTTCCATTTTTTAAGGATAGGACCAGATTTACATAGCCTCCATGGGATGCCAAGAATGCTTGGAATGGCTTAGAAGTGCATGGGATCCATTTTGTTATTCATTATGTTCATTGAGACACTTAGGCCTAGTGGTAAAAATTTTAAGTGGGGCACTTTTCTGACATCATAGTTGCCACATGTGGATAAGTCAGAAGGAATTGACCATTTGGATATGTTCATATTTGTGCCAATATCATATGCACCTTGTTTTAGGTAATTCACCAAAGTGCTTCAAAAGCTACAAAGGTCCAAAGTTGGTTCCTCAATCAATTTTTGCTAAATTTCTCATACTTAGCCATTTTTGAAAAGGTTCCAGTAGAGTCGAGTGAGCATCTTCACAAAGCTATATATTACACATGCAATAGTTGTAGATGAAAATGGTCACATGGGTTTGTTTGCTTTGGTCCCTATTTAGTATGCACCAAGCTCCAGGTCATCCATCAAATCAAAAATGGAGTTATGCATGATCAGATTTGTCTCTTGAATTAGATTTTGCTAAGTTTTCCATATTTAGTCAAATGAGCTCAACCGTTACTAGGACATCACGCATGAGCAGATATGGACCAACCATCTTGAGAATTTAATATCTTCACTTAGGAAAATCTTGGGACTAGTGGATCAAATGGGTTTATTCTTTTTAACCTCAATAACATCTCCTTCAAGTTTGGTGCCTCCATGATTCTTTTGATTCAAGATCTAAGCCTTCAAAGTTGGTAAAAAAATAGAAGATTTTCATGTGAACATAAAGTTTTAGACATAGCAAAGTAAATCCATTTGAGATTAAATTTGAAGGTCATGTGAACATAAATTATGGTGACACTAATTCCATTTTATGGAAGTGAGGATGTCAATTTTAGGATCATGAACTAGCCATTTCAAATAGTGGGTCCCAACAAATTAATGATTGACATTCAAACAAGCATTCAGATATAACTGTGAGCAAAGGTCAAAGGAGTTAGATAATCTCAAGAGTAATTTCATACTTGATAATTTTTAATAGTGTGTTCAACTTATAGAGGATCAATGATCAATGGGAATTTATATTGAGTAGCATCAAAAATTCAAGATGGTCAATGGGTCACTGAGTTGAGTCAGATTTCGATGGCAAATTAAAAAAAAAACAAGCCCAAGGAGCTTCCAATAAAGGTTGATGAGCCATTTTTCAACCAAATATAGTGAAAAAACAAAAAAATATATCTCAATCTTGTTCCGAACTAAACCATTTGGACATTGCAAGATCTGACATCACCATTGAAGATCCATAAGAATAAAATAGGCCTTTTAGACCTAAATATAGAGCAAAGGTTAAATAATTAGAAGTGTCAAGGTTATATTAAAAGATAATAAATGTTGGTTTTGTCTATGATGGACCCATTTCTAGGTTTTAAAATAAGTCCAAGCTAGCATACATGTCAAGTTTCATTACCAGGGATGTGATTATGATCCTTTCCTCCACTCTCTCATGATCAAACAAACTAGTAAAGAGTAATCAGTGTCAGAATGGCAACATAATAGGTAGATCTAGCTACTGTATCTACATAAATGCCAACACCCACTTTAAAATGACTTGATCCCACCATTTTAACAAAAAAGGAGCATCATTATAGAAAGAAGTGGGGGAAGGAATGAGTGACTGTTGTAACCATTTGTAGAGGTGGCCATTACCAATTGAGAAAGATAGTTGTAACTATTGTGGAGAGTGGGGTTATGCTTAATTATGACCCATTTTAGTGCCAAAAAGGCTTCCTCTCTCTCACTCCATTCTTTTATATATTCAGACTTTTAAGCTTTGATTTTGGATCTCTTTGGCTAGTATGACTAGACTCTACCATTATTGTATTCAACACCTCTTGGAGTATTGAATAGAGTATTTTGTAGTCATTTGATAATATTTACTTAGTGTTTTATGTTTTTTTAATATGAAAATGTGATTTTTATCTTCCTTTTACATGCCCAAGCTCAACCTAAGTGCTAACAACTTTCTTTGTAGGTCATTTAATGTGTCTTAGCATTGATCTCTCAAAGACATAGTGGACAGCCAAATTTATGTGTCTTTAACCAGACCTTTTCTCATTGCTCCCTATTCTAAGTGTATCAAACCAACCTCTATATAAAATATTATTGCAAAAAAACTATAGTAAGTATTGTATTGGCTTATTTCATAGTCTGATAGTGTGATAAATAATCCAAGTTCAAGAGTGCATCTATCAAATTCATGGTGTATCACCATATATTAGAATAGGTTTTACTTTATGAAAATTTCTTAACTCTTTTCACTCCAAATAGTTTTAGATTTTAGAAATAAAGTTCTAAATTAGGAAATCTGAGGAGCTAGCCTCATAAAAAAATCCTAGAGGTTTGGTCTAGCTATAAGCATCCCATAGCATTAGACCATTCCCATGTTAGTCTAGGTATGGGTTAGACTTGAACAAATATGATCTCTATTAGGTGCTATCTAGACAAATAATAGTTTTGACATGCTTTATGGGACCCTTTCTCTTTGGTATATCCAAAATTAGGAGCTAAGAGGAAGTATTTATAACAGATGAGGACACCCATCATCATCAGAGGCTAAATATTCTACAAGCTGCAAAGATTATAACATCTTCCAAACAACACTTCTTATGACAAAAGTCATTAGGATTTTAGTTAGTAAGGGAATTCCCTTTGAATTTATTGAGCTACCTCCTTATTCACATAGAATAGTAAGATCCAATAGGATAGGCCCTTATCCCCAATTTTTTTTCATCCCTTGGTGACCCTATTGTTTTAAGTAGTATAATACCCACCATGGAAATGCCACAACCTAGATTGAAACATTTAATACCCTTAAATGGTGGTATCCCTCTTAACATTTAGTAATATGATGACATCCCTACTACCTCTTTAAATAGCCTACCATACTTTACAAGATAAAATTACACCACCCCTATAAAGCACATTTCTAATATTGTAAAAAATTGTTTAGTACATCATGTTACCCAAGAAAATGTAGCCATGAGGATATTGACCACATCCTTAAAAGTCAAATCCCTACAATGGTATAGAGGTCTAGCTCCAGCCTCAATCAATAATTGGGATGAGTTTGGTGAATTCTTATATAAACATTTTGAAGATAGAAGTGACCATGTGTCACTTGTTGAGAAAATCACCTCAATCAAGAGGGCACCTCAAGAATCCATGGTTGATTTTAGCTATAGATTCTAGAATACTTGGGATAGGATTCTTGTCATCATTAATCCCACACCGAATTATGCATTCCTTTACTATTTGAGAGCATTGAATTCAAACATTGTGGTCATGATCCAATCTATGGGTGGGACAACCCTACCAAGAGCTTTTGAAATATCTATAAGGGTAGAGAACTATTTGGTACAAGCAAGGAAGCTTCTGCCAAGACCACTAATTCCAATCTTTCTTGATCTTCAACCAACCCCACTTGCCATTGCTCTATTACCTAACCCAACCTATTGATGGTTAAGAGTATACATTTACAAAGATTGAAAGCTTGTTGAAAGATCAAAATAACAAGTTAGTGACCTTAGAGAGAAAGAAATAGACTTCATACAAGCCATACCAAGGTCCATTCTAAACCCAATATCCTAATCAATCCTATAATAGATCACCTTATCTACCAAATAAACTATCCTAGGGCTAAATCAATTAAGGGAGATATCATAATAACTATAACCCCATAGCTTCTAATGTCTCAAGAGACTTGGTCCCTACACAAAAATTTTTGACACAAGATGGTCAATGACATTCAACAAGATAGTCCAATGAGATGGTAAAGGCCACTACTAGAGATATGTATCAAGACCCTGGTTGGTAGCATGCCCCTTCATTCTAAGGTCATGATATGATGCCTACTCCACCATAAGCCCCCCCAGTGAGCAAAGACAATAGCCTACCATGTCATTATTAGAATCTAAAATCTAACAACAAGGAAGCATGGGTAAAATAATAGATGATACTATATGCATGATTAGCTAATATGGGACAAGCTACACAAATATCAGATGGACTAATTACATCCAATACAAGGGATAAAAAGAGGATGTTGGAGAATAAGTTGGGGTAATTTAAGATTTATTCATCATCTCCATGGATTAGTTAGCAACCTACTTCTTCATATGTAGCTGCTAAAGCTCCTACAAGTCAACAAGTGCCCCAACCTCATGGACAATAGCAGAATCCCCCCTTTATTCCTCATGTTACTCAAATATAAAGTGATGCTCCTATTTATATGATGTAGTCTAAAGGTACTAATCTTCCCTTTAATATTATGGATCATTTGGAGAAGGCTAATGTAACTATGTCTATGTACGATACTCTATTTATCTTAGGACAAAAGGAGATTCTCTAGCAAGAGCTCTCCAAACTTTCTCATGTGGAAAAGATGGCTAATAAAGTGAATATTATTTTCATCAATAATTGTCAACCTAACCAAACCCTTATCCAATTTTCCAATCAAATTCTAACAAAAATTCAATTTAAAAATGTTTTTCATCCTTCCAAAATTGTTAATGCCCCCCATTTTATCTGTCAAACATTATAAGGGACTGTTTAGTACATAATTGCATGATAGATTTAGGTGCTTCAACCTTGATGTTGCCTAAAGCAATAGTATATAAGATTGGGATCAAATATGTGCCTAATGGAAAAGTTTTTCTCTAATTGTATGGCTCTCCCACTAAGTTAGTAGGAATCTTTAAATATCTTTAGATCACATTAGCAACCTATCCAAATTGTGTCATTAATCAAGATGTAATGGTGGTAGACCTACCTCTGTATTTTTCCATATACTTGTCTAGGGACTTTAATATGATTATTGGAGGATATTTGTCATCTGATTGGTCATACATGGTTTTTATATCTAGATATGGAACCAAAGTTACTATAAGATCTGAGCCTATTTCTAGATTCTACCTAGAACCCTATATGCTTAATCTTGCAAATACCAACTGTGCCATATTTGAAGAGGTTGAAGAGGTCAATGAAAAATAGCCCTATGATCATCTTGAAGGTGTCTCAGATCTCTAATTATATTAATGGGTAGCTGAGAGTCATGTATTTGACCCATATAACAACATTAAAGAGATAGACTTATGAGTGTATTACTTTCACAAAGAGGGTATTGCTATACCTTACTTGATTAACATTGCCCAATAAGATGACAATATATTGACTTTGTTATTTGATGGATCAAGGTAAAATAATGGAAGTGAAGTAGGAGCCATGTTGATTTCACCCTTAGGTCAAAAGTATCATTTTTCTATAAGACTCCAATTTAGTTGTACCTCAAATATAGCTGAATATGAAGATTTTTTGCATGGTTTTCAAAAAGCAATAAAGTGAGGTATCCAAATCCTCAAAGTCAAAGGTGATAGTGAAATTGTAGTGAAATAGGTGAGAGGCCTAAGTAAATTCAACAATAACAATTTGAAATCCTATAATCATTGGGTATGGTAACTCATGGAGGATTTATTAGCATTTAATATCTAGTCAATACCAAGAGAAGCAAACCAACATTTAGATAGGCTTGTTGCCATTGGTGCCTAATACGAGATAGTTGAAGGAGTCAAAAGAAACCAAAGATAAGATGAGTTAAAGGTTATATGTAGACCAATTATACCTGATAATGAGGTGAGTTGGTAAGTCTTTGAAAATGATGATCAAATCATATTTTTTCGAATACAAGAGGTATAATTCTACTATAAGAATCAAAGCAAGTTCCAAAATAAATATGATGACCAAATAGTAAACCTAAGGTCTAATAAGTTTCCAAAAGAGCTTGTGACATTATAAATCATCTTCAATGAATATGACCAAGTAAGAAAATGGAAAGAATACATCTTAACTAAGGAAGAACACTATGAAAAGATAGAGATATTAAGGGCAAGTTGTTGAATCTAGGAAAGGTCAATACAATAGAAGAAAGAGTTGCATTTGTTGCTTTGTACCAAGAATTTTTTGATATATTTACTTGGGAGTATAAATAATCAAAGGGGTTTAACCCCAAACTTTCATAACACACCATATAATTAGAAAGCAATGCAAACCCAGTCAGGCAAAAATAGAGGCCTGTCAACCCAAGAGTGGAGGACCTCATGAAAGATAACTCTATAGATTGATTGAACCAAGAATAATATTTAAAATTAAGCATTCCTCTTGGGTAGAAAACCTTGTGTGAGTGAGGAAAAATAATGGAAAGAGCCTTCCCATCCATATCAATTGGAGGTATCCAAAGTTCTATTAATAGTTGTAGATCTTGATATTTATACATAGTTAGTTAGGTCTTTCTTTCCTCCAAGTGATTTTCCACATTGATATTTTGTTGTACTAGATGTTGCTTTGTTATTCCCCCCCCCCCTCCATTACTCCAAAATAAGTGTTTCATAGGATAGACATAGCCTCTTTGTAATTGGCTTTTCATTTATTCAACTGTCATAAATAAGCCTGATCAATGTCTAAGTTCCATGACCAGTAGGTTGGTCAAGCCAACCAAGTCATGAGAAATGTTGGCCATTTTGGCCCACATACCAGGTTCTTGTCAGGATGTAGTATAGAGTCCTAAATACCAAAGAATAGAGCAAGAGCTAAGTAAGTTTTGGATGGAATGAGTGGAACTAAGGGATCTTAATTTGCTCACAAGGCTTTTAAGACATTTTGGGTTCACGTAAAGTGTAAATTACCATTTTCTATGGAAAGGACCAGATTTGCATAGTCCCCATGGGATGCCAAGAATGCTTGGAAAGGATTCAAAGTGCATGGGATCCATTTGGTTCTTCATTATGTTCATTGAGACACATGGGCCTAGTGGTATAAATTCTGAGTGGGCACTTTGCTAACATCATAGTTTCCATGTGTGGACAAGTCAGAAAGAATTGACCATATGGGTTTGTTCACATTTGTGCTAAGTTTTAAGTCCTATTCTAAATCATTTCAAAAGATACAAAGTTCCAAAGTTGTCTCCTTAGTCACTTTATATAAAGTTTCCCATACTTAGCCATTTTTGAAGAGGTTCTAACAGAGATGAGTGAGCATATTCATAAGTTATATCTCCCACATACGATAATTGCAAGTGAAAATGGTCATATGGGTTTGTTTATTTTGGTTCATAGTTTCTATGCACCAATTTATAAGTCCTCTATTGAAGTTAAAATGGAGTTATGCATGATCAAAGTTGGCTCCTTAATCAAATTTCACTAAGTTTTCCATATTTAGCTAAATGAGCTTGACAATCACCAGGATGTAATGTAGGAGAAGATGTGGTCCAACCATCTTGATCATTTAGTATCTTTACTTAATAAGCTCCCAAGACTAGTAGATCAAATGGGTTTGTTCTTTTTGGCCTCAAAAACATATCCTACAAGTTTGGTGCCTCCATGATTCTTATGATTCAAGATCTAAGCCTTCAAAGTTGGTCAAAAAGTAGAAGATGTTCATGCTAACATCAAGTTTTTTACAGAGAAAAATAAATCCATTTGAACTTAAATTTGATGATCATGCAAATTTCAATGATGATCATGTGAATGCCATTTAATGGAAATAGAGATATTAATTTTAGGATCATGAACTAGCCATTGGCTTTCAAAAAGTGGGTCCTATAAGATCAATGGTTGGCATTTGATCAAGAGTTTAGATATAATGGTGAGTGGAGGTCAAAGGAGTTAGCAAATATTAAGATAAAATGTGTGCTTGACAAGTGTCAATAGCACATTCAACTAGCATAGGATCAATGATCAATGGGAATTTGTATCGAGCATGATCAACAATGTGAGATGGTCAATGGGTCAATGAGATAAGTTATATTTTGATGACCAATTAAACAAAATAAATCCTAAGGAGCTTTTAGCCAAGGTTAACAAGCCAATTTTTGACCCAAGCTAGCAAAAAAAAAAGAAACATAGCTCAAGCTCTGTCTGAGCTGAACCAAATGGACATTGTAAGATCTAACATTGTCATTGAAGCTCCACAAAGATAAAATAGGCCTTTCAGACCTAATATAGAGCAAAGGTAGATAAATCAAAAGGGTCAAGGTTATAATAAAAGATAATAAAGGTTGGTTTCATCTATGGTGGACCTAATTTTAGGTTTCAAAATAAGGCCACACATGTAAACACATCAAGTTTTGTTTCCAAGGACATGATTATGACCCTTTCCTCCACTCTCTCATGATCAAATAATCTAACAAAGAATAATCAGTCCCAAAATGGGAGCATAATAGATGGATCCATCTATTCTAGCTACATCAATGCCACCACCCTCTTGAAAATGACTTGATCCCACCATTTTAACAAAAAAGGAGCATCATTGTAGAAAGAAGTCGGGGAAGGAATGAGTGGTTGTTGTAACCATTTGTCAAGGTGGCCATTACCAATTGATCAAGATAGTTGTAACTTATGTGAGGAGTGGATTGATCCTCAATTATGACCCCTTTCAACACCAAAAAAGGCTTTTTCTCTCTCATTCCATTATTTTATATATTAAAATTTCTAAGCTTTGACTTGGATCCTTCAGGCTAGTATGAATATACTCTACCATAAATGTATTCAACACCTCTTAGAGTATTGAATAGATTATTTTGAAGTCATTTACTAATTTGTACTTAGTGTTTGTTTAATATGCAAATGTGATTATTATCTTGTTTTTGCATGTCCAAACCCAACCTAAGTGCTAAAAACTTTCTTTGTAGGTTATATAATGTGTCTTAGCATTGATCTCTCAAAGATATAGTGGACAACCAAATTTAAGTGTCTTTAAATAGACCTTATTCTCATTTCTCCCTAGTCTGAGTGTATCAAACTAACCTCTATATGAAATATTGTTGCACAAAAACTATAGTAAACATTGCATTGCCTTCTTTCATAGTCTACTAAAGTTATAAATAATTTGAGTTCAAGATTGGATATATCAAATTCATGGTGTATCATTTCATATTATAATAGGTTTTACTTTATGAAAATTTATTGACTCTTTTCACCCCAACTAGTTTTAGATTTTATAAATAAAGGTCTAAATTAGGAAATTTGGGGAGCTAACCTCATAAAAAATACTATAGGTCTAGTCTAGTTATAGGCATCCCATTGCCTTAGAACATTCCCATGTTAGTCCAAGTATGGGTCAGACTTGAACAAATCTAATCTCTATTGGGTGATATCTGGATAGCTAACAATGAGGACCCTCTTTTTGGTGTGCATTGAGATTATTAGTTGACATTATTTATATGTGATTGTTTGATGTTTAGAGTTAATCTTGTTACTCTTAACATATTTATATATTGATTATATTGATTAATTAGCTTGATATAATAATATTATAGCATTATTAAATATAGAGATATATTATACTTAGCATTGCTTGACCATATTATAAATTTTACTTTCTCTCTCTCTCATTATTGTGATATGATTGATATATAGTTATAGATATTGAAGATTGAGATATATTGATGAATGGACATGAGCCTAGATAATTTTTTATGAATAACTTGGTAATATTTTTCATACTTACATGGAACCTAATCAAAAGTATTAATGAACATGAGTTAACTTAATATGTTGTATAGCTTAGTATGGACTAATCATGTGATCTATTAAATCAACTCAATATGATTCATATAGGAATACCATAGTAGATTACACTATAAAATCCACATGTGTTATTGGTCACTGTTCTAACATGTATAGATGTTGGCATTTGGTGTACTATTGTGATGCCTGAGAGTAACAAAGTGCATGGGGTGCTACATTGGTTCTCCTAGAAATTGGAGGAGAGTAAGTGGTTATGGGGCCATTGCCAAATCTCTTCTCTCATTTTTAAGAAATAAATATGCAAATGGGCATCTTGTTTAGGAGATGAGTGATTTTTTCCCTCTAATAGAGGAGAACTATGATATGATTTGTAATTTCTAATTCCACATGCTAAAGAGCTTCTTGAAGACCATGTTAGAGTTATAATTAAAATAGATGTCTTCCTTTAGTATACAAATATCCTTATATTATATGTATTCCATGTTTTCACTTATTTTGTTGAAGACCTTATTGAATACCATGCTACAGTCATAAGTAAATTTTTTTTCATCTATAAAATGGGTATCCTACTATGATTTATATTTCATATTTTACCTGCTATGTACTATATTCTGATAATTAGATGAGTATCTTTCTTCCAAGATAATGTTGGAGATATTTTTGATTCTATTAATGATATTTAATTATGATATCTACATATTATATCATGTGATGATGTCAACGGTCATAAAATGGTATTTTAGTAACCTAAATCTAGTCACAAACACTTGATCATGTTAGTTTTGGCCCTTTTTATCCTTAATTAACTTGTGCACTTAATCATTACTTATTTTTTCCTCTTCACCCTATCCTAAACACTTGTGAGGATATATTTATTTTATAAATGATTATATGTCACCTTAAAAACGTTCTTATTTATAAAACTACCCTTAAGCATTTATATTCCCAAACCCATATCCAAAACTTCACACATTTACCCAAGGGACAATAATTCCCAATAGGGACAATAGTGGGACATTCCTATCTCTATGGTATGTTTCTATCGTAATCCCTCTAATGATCATATTTTAAAATTAAACCCTCCCTTACCTTGTATTCCATGTTTTTAGGCTTCCTATCATGTGGTTTTCTATTTTGTATTGCTAAAAATTCACACTCAAGTTAATTATTCTTTCACTTGGGAATTTAAATACATAGGCTTATTTACATTGTTTCACATTGAGAAAAAGATCCATATTATTAAAAATTATGATTATAAGAATTTTATATAGTCCTTAACGAATTTAAAATCCTATTTTATCTAGCTCTAAGCAAAACATGATAAACTATTGAATCCAGTTCTAGTTGTATTCATATAGTCAAATGAGCACAATTGGACAAATCACTCTAAGTGGGAGAAATACTTGGGGTTGATTCCATACTCTAATAATTGGATACATATCCTTATCCAAATAACACTCCATCGATTTATATTTATAATTTTTCAATAATTTATATCCTTATTAGGGTTTTAAAATATCAAAATATATTTGTAGTCTTTTGCATACTTTAAAAAGTCAAATTTATGCATATAGACATAAATCTAGTTGTTGCAATTGATCTTGGGCTAATTTCCTATTTTTCACCAAAATACAAGATCAACCAAGTATGACATTAGTGGAAATCAATCATATCCTCAGTCTACCAATCTTGTCCTTATTCAGTCATTGTTTCCACTTTTAGGCACTTGTAAATATAGTTCCTATTTTCATATTTCCATTCTCTGCCAGTCAATACAATCAAGAATTAGATATAAATAACTAAATTTATCATTTATTTTTATAGTTATCTTATTTTTAGTCATTTTCACCTTATCAAATTTAGTCATTTACTTTCATTTTTCTTACCAAAATTACATTTACAAGACTCTAATTTATTTTATTCAATTTATCTTAATTAGGGTTAATTCACCTTTTAATCCAAATTTTGATAAAACATGTATGACCATATATAGATGAATTAATTTCATAATTTCTTATATTATATCTTTCATGAAAGTTTTGATGGGTGTAATGAGTGTGTAGGTTATAAGTGTTTAAATTACAAAGGTCTAAAGTAGAAGGGTGACAAAAGGTTGACCATTAGCCCAAAGTTTCACATATTTAGGACCTTTCCTAGTGGCCTTATCCTAGCCTTGTGTCACAAAACATTTATGCATGTAACTTGATAAATTTTTTGTTCATGAGACATTCTCCTTTATTTATTAAATCTTGGAATGCATACCAAATAACACCTTGATTAAGACATTTCCATACATGATTGTTTATAGGTAAATTAACTTTAAGGGAATCCTTTTTCTATGCCTAGATTTTCATATTTATAGAAGAGACAAATTTTGAAAATTTCAAAAAGATAATCCATGTTCTCATATTGGGTAAAAATGAAGTGGAATTTTTATTGGGACCTTGGAGCCATTCTACAAAGTTCTTTACCTATAAATTGGATTCACTAGGCAATTCCTAGAGAGATTATAAGCTACAAACCAAGGACATGACATTTTCCCTATTTGACAAGATTTGAAAAAATCGAAAACTTATCCCCATTTATGTATTAAATATATTATCATTTATCTATCATTATGATTTTATCATAATTTGATGGATAAATTGGAATAAGAGAGTTGTAATGGCATAAATAAAGATTACTAAGAGGGGGAGCTTTTGATATTATTGGAGTTGAGTTAGGTTGTGTCCCTTATAAATAAATGAGTAAAAACTAATATGTTGTGTGTGTATAAATGTATGGTCTTTATTTATATCTAAAAGGATTCTTTCTAAATGACCTATTGGTTAATTTTTGTGGATATAAACATTATTGTAATTATAATGAAGCAAATGTTCCTCTATTATAGGGTTTTAATACTATGATTATAAAATATGTATCTCAATTAATCACTTCTCTATGTAAATGGGTACCTTATAGAGAAGTGGCCTTATGTATTTTACTTTACCCTTTCTTACCCTTTCTCAAAATTACTATTGGTGTCCTAGGTTACACCCTAGTTGAGATGGGGATTGTTCAGGTCCTCTTGCTCAAACCTAATCTAACATGGGACTGACCCTAGGTTTTGGGTCACCTAAAATTGGGTCAAACCTCTAGAGAAGGCCATCTTCCTTTTGGATCTATCACCTATACTAGACCTAAACTAGATCTTTCTTGGAAAAGGATATTTTGATCCTTATACTTGCACAAGACACACTATAAGACACATTCAAGACTATATAAGATCACTTAAATTAATATTTGATCATCTCTCACATAAGTATTTCATAAAAAGGCATGGAATAGCTATTGACCTGGCATGGGAGGGTAGTTGTCCACTTCCAAGTTGACCAACAGACTATATATGATCTTAAAGTGACATATGGGAACTACCAAAACACTGCATGAAGGTGAAAAAACTTAAATAAAAGCAAGGAAGACATATATACACTTAGTCACATCAATGAATTCTTAAGAAAAACTTCACTTAGCTTGAAAATTAGAGGGATTTAGTTTTTATTACATCAAATAGCTGTTATAATGAAAATCTTAGCAGAGTATAGTCATGCTAAAGAGAGGGATCCATTATAAGGCTCAATATAATGTATTTATAGCAAAAAGGGATGAGAGATACAAGGAGAGATGCCTAGAAGAATGGATAAGGGGTAATTATGATCAATATTTTCAATCATCCAATATTGATTCAATTACAAAGGATCATCATGATAAGACTACTTTTGGAAAATGGCCATAACAACTATATTAGTTCCTTTTAATCTATTTCTCTCCTGAATTGATGATCCTTATAGTTACAATGATGGGATCAAATCATTAGAAATATTATTTTGGAATCGATGTAGTTATAACAACTTAATCAATTTATTTTTATCTTGGTGGTGTTGATTGCTCCATACTAGCTCCCTAATGGTTCATTTTGTCATGTAAAAAGGGTCACAATCAACTTCAAGACCACCTTGCCAATAATTTATCCATATTTCTAGCTTTGGTAATAAACCCATCAAAACTATTTATTCTAATTTTATCTTGATCATGTTTGAACTCCATTTGAAGTACCTAGCTTTCAAATTTTAATAATAGCCATCAATCTTGATTTGGGCCTTCTAAAATTGTGCCAAATGTCATCTCCTCATTCATTCCTCAAGATCCTACTAACTTCTTAACCTTACTCACATCATTGATCTTTCTATCTATGAATGAATGTAATCCATAGATTTTTTCTAGTTTAATGTGATTAAGACATGTATCACTCATATAATTATCTTCAAGATTCACTGACCTTTTGACCCATCACTCATCATTAGATCTACTTTGTATAATGAATCATATACCCTCGATCTACTTAGTATCACTACATTTATCAATCATCACATACCATTAGATATTTATTTAGGTACCCTATATCTTAAAACTTTCTATTGACACATTCAATCCTGGGTCCTCTGACCTTTTGACTTGATGCTCACTATTGATCTTTGATGTATGATTGGATGTGCACCATTGGATCTTTGGGACCCACTAGCATCATATATCACCTATTCATAATTATATCTTGACTCAAGATTCCATGATTTGGACACTTGTCAGATGTGTGTTCATTCTTGGTATATTTGAATCTAAATGATTACTTGTTGAAACTTAAATTTGACATCTTCATGCACATCCCAGATTGTTGGTTTAACTTTGAAGCTTTATATCTTGAGATATAAAAGACATCAATATATGAAATTTATAGGTGACCTTCCTAGCATGAAAAAAATCATGTTCATGTAGTCTTTTATCCTGAGAGGCATTCTTGAGAATACTTATAAAATATATAAGTGAATTGGCTTATTCATCTCTGCATGACATTTGATGATGGTTTGGTCCATGTTCTTCACTTGTTCAGGTTATTTGATCATTTTTTAAGGCTTATATCTACAGATAGAAATTTCACCAAGATACAAAACTTGTATGGAATCATTAGGGAACACAATACATAATCTTAAGGAACTCTTAAAACTAATTTGACTCACAAGGCAAACTAGCATGATATGTTAAGTTTCAAATGATAGGATGACAAATTGACCTCTGGGGGAAAAACTGACAATAGGGACCAAGAAATAGGCATTAGTTTTTAAATATACTAATGCAATGACATAACCCAAATTTGGCAAAGGTAAGGTCCGTACCAATAACAATTGGAAAATAAATCATAATCCTATGAGAAATTCATTGGCTCAATAGAATCCTTCACCAATTCAAAATAAAGGAAAAGGGAATTTAAATGTCAATGTCAACAAAGAGTGTTATAATTGGTGTAATAAAATAGGCTATGTTTAAAATAAATGTTTTAATAAAATGCAATATTTATAATCAAAGATGAAAAACATATAGCTTCCTCCTCCCAAGATATGAGCAACACTTTTTGAAATAATAGGAAGGCCTATGTTTGAATGGATTCTAGATTCATTATCCTCTCACCATATAGTGCATGATGGCTCACTATTTAAAAATATTTACTAATGTCATACAACTTTAAAAAAATTGGTAAATCTAGTCCTCTAGTTATTGAGGGCAAAGGGATAATTGAGGTGGAGAATGGTGCATTAAATTTTTTTCTCCATGTTCCATAATTATTTGTTAACCTCCTATCCATATATTAGACAACACATATAGGTGAATGAAAAACTATTTATTTTACACCTACTATTGTTGTCATAAAAAATATCAAAGACTCATACACTATTTTAGCCATTGAAAAGGTTGATCATCAAACATAATTGTAAAACTTTGACAAATTTGTGTTTAATTAAACTTCACAAGTATTGATTGCACATGATAATGACTTTACTAAAAATTGGCATGAGAGTTTTGATCATCTCAACTATTTCTCATTACAGGACCTTAGTAAATATCAAATGGTTATTATTTTGCCACATGTTTCTTTCAAATATGGTGTTTATTGAGGTTATGCACTTATAAAATAGCACAAGGATCCATTTTCCAAGGTAAATCCTTGAGATCAAGTGACAAATTACATTTGGTTAGTGATCTTATGTCCTTTCCCAATGTTTATTTTTAGAAACATAAATATATGATTAAATTCATAGATGATTCATAGAACCTGAATCTACTTTCTAAAAAATAAAAATGAAGTATTTGAGCACTTCAAGAATTTCAAAGCCCTTTTTTAAAAAATATTAGAGTGAAAAAGTAAGCATCTCATAATAGATAATGGAAGAGAATTCATCACTAATTAGATGATTAAAATTTGTGAATAGGAAGGCATTCAACTTCAGTATATTATACATTACACCCCTCAAAAAAATGGTGTAGATGAGAATAAAATCCACACATTAAAGGAAAAGGCAAATTACATTGTACATTCCAAAGACTTGCCTCAAAAATATTGGGCCAAGGTAATTTAGTGTGTAACCTATATCTAAAAGTGCACTATTATTTTGTTGTGGATCCTATTTCTAAATTACAATGTATTTTCAAATACTATATATTTTAAATGTACTATACATACTATATGTTTTTATCACCCATGGTTTTGTTACCCATTATTTTGTAATACCACTTTATTGTTGTATTATGTATTGATGGATATTTTGTAGGTAATACATCATCAGAACTAGGGTTTTAAGAGGGAAGAACAGAGTGTGTGAATTCAGGTTGCAAGTAAGAACATGCAAGAAATAAAGGTACTCAAAGAACAACTTAGTAATTACTTTGATATGAAATATTTGGGAGTAGCAAAACAAATCCTTGTTATGAGAATAACTCAAGATAGGAAGGAATGAAAGTTGAATTTATCCCAGGAAGAGTACATCAAAAAGGTCTTGGAGAGGTTTAGTATGTAGGATGCTAAACTGGTTGGGACTCTTTTGGAAAGTCATTTCAAGTTATCAAAGGAGTAGTGTCACATGATAGAGGAGGAGAGATTTTAGATGTCATATATACCATACTCATCAGCTGTTGGTAGCTTGATGTATGCCATGGTATGCACTAGGCCAAATATTGCCCATGCAATGGGAGTATTAAGTACGTACACGAGTGATCTAGGTAGAGAACACTAGAAGGAAGTGAAGTGGATCCTTTGATATTTAAGAGGGACCATGGGGACAATTTTAAGCTATGGTGGATTGGACACCACTTTTCATGGTTATTTATATTTGAACATGGATAGAGATATAGACAACTAGGAGTACAATAGGATATGTATTTACTCTAGGTGACACAATGAAGAGATAGATTTAATGACTATATAAACTTGTGTCTTTGTCAACCATAGAGGCTGATTATGTTTCTACCATATAGGAAAGTAAAGAAATGATTTAGATATAATATTTTCTTGAAGAGTCGGGGCATAATTAGGAAGAAGGGAAGCTATATAGTGATAGTTAGAGTGTTATACATCTAGAAAATAACTCTACTTTGCACTCTAGGATGAAGCATATATAATTAAGGTACCGTTTCATCAGGATAACTTTGGATGAAGAGAAGTTGAAGATAGAGAAGATTCATACTAGTCAAAATCTTGTAAACATGATGACCAAAGTGGTCACAAGAGATAAGCTGAAGCTATGTTTAGTTTCGGTTGGCCTTCATAGTTAATAGTGAAGGGTTGAGATAATTTTTTAGAGGAAATCAGTATCCAAGCGGGATATTGTTTTGTTGTGGAGCCTATTTTTAAATTTACTATACACTTTATTTTAAATTTTTTAGACCCCTTTTAATGGGAGACTATTTTGGGTTGATTTTGCCCATGGTTTTGGTACCCATTGTTTTGTAATACCACTTTGTTGATTATTATGTAGTGATGGATATTTCATAGGTAATACATTATGAGAACTAGGGTTTTGAGAAGGAATAATAGAGTGTGTGAATTCAAGTATGAATTTAGGAGGGCTTATTGAGTGCAACTCCAAATAATATCTATGCATTGTAATTTTGTGAAGACTGATCTAAGAGTGGTTTGTACTCTCTTAGCTTGTAATAAAATATGAGCAAGTGTTTATTGGTAGATGTATCCCACATTGGGTGAACCATGTTAAATTTGGTCTTCTTATTATGCATATTTATTTCTATTCTTTATACATCTCTATTTATATCTATTATTACGATTCTATGAAATTGGTCTACATAAATTTATGTATTTATTCCTAACACTCCCCATTCTAGAATGCAAAATATGACTTTTGAATAAAAATGGTCTGGTGTCAAACCAAATGTTTCTAATTTGTGATTTTTTTGATGTAATGTGATTTAATTTTTTAGGGTTTATGGATTTTAAACCTAGGCTGTAAAGGTTTGAGTATAGTAAATATATGAATAAATATGTAATAAATGCATCCATTTATTTGTAACAAAATTGAATTAGTTTAACCTTTCTTAAAATAGTAGTAAATGAGTAAACAAATACTTAGCTATAATTTGACTGAGATAGGAGATCTAGAGCCTACAAACTAATAAATGAGCTGATATGAGTGTCACAAATAGGATCTAGGTATCAAAACCCTTCCTGGACAGTAACACCCTAATTAGAAATTAGTACCATATGGCACTAGTGTCCCTATTTTGGTGCTAGTGTCATATATGTAGAAGTGTTCTAAGATTTTGGATTCACCTATGTTTGGATTTCCCAAGCTTGTTCCTATGTGCATGAGTTCTGGTTCCCTATATGTGATCTATTTTGACTAATTTTATATGCAAAACCTAAAATTCCATGTTGCTAGGGCATCAATTTGGCATAATTATACAAGGTTATTGTTAGTGGGGTAGGTCATACATCCTCAACACCTCGCTTTGATGAAAATTGCTTACATACCAATACTCTAAAGAAGGATCAAGCCTGATGTAATTATCCCCACCTAAGTGCTAGTGTAAGTGTAAGTGAAGATAGTATGAATGCTATTTTGAGAGATTTCAATGTTCTTTAGACTGGAAATCTAAGTAATCTAGCTTATGAATGTTATAGATGGTTGTATATAGAAGTATGGAAGAATAGGAATTGATAACATTAATTGTGTACAACTTATCTTGAGTTTTTTAATGTAATTTGCATATTATTTCCATCTATTAGATAAAGGGTTAAAATTCATGTGTACATATTGTTATAGTACTTGTACAAGTCTTAAAAGAGGTCTAGGATGACCCTAGGTGGTTTATCATTTAAAAAGATATCCATTGGTAATAAAAGGCAAGAAAATGACAATAACGCCCAAACTAGGACACTAGTGCCATGGGGTGATACTATCCAAATAATGGTACTAGTGTCCAAGTGGAATAACCTAAGGCACTAGGGGCCAAGATGTTAAATTAAGGGTCTGAGATTACTTTAGGTATGTTTAGGTATGTGTATGGCCTATACGAAGGCTAGATAAGTGTCTAAATAGGCCCTAAGATAGGTCTAGGGCTAATCTAAGGATGGGTGGTCTCAAATAACACTCTTATCATTCAAGTGCCATTTTTAGATGATTACATTTCTTCCCAACCCCCCCCCCCCCCCCCCCCCCCCCCCCCCCCCCCCGCCTCCCCCGCCCCGCCCACTTATTCTATAAATTCAATAGAGTGAAATGACTAGGATAAAGGAAAAAGAAGAATACTTAGACTTACCTAAGATTTGAATCTTATGAATATGGATCTAATTATATGAAGCATACTCCATTATGTATCTTGAAAATGAAAAGTGCATAGATTAGTCCTTACTTAAGAGATATCAAAAGAAAAGACAAAATTGAATAAATAGATAAGAGAGAGGAAAGGAATGAATACACCTCACTAGTATGCAAACTAATGCATAAACATGGTGACAACCTATATGTGCATGTAGATAGTGATCAATTGGTGAATAAATTGGACTAAGATGATGAATTTCTCAATCCCCATGTGTGGGTGGATCAATACCTCAATTTTATTTTAACTCCATCATTTCTCACCCCTTTTTGGTGGATCATGACATGTGAATAGCTTGGATTGGATTGATGGTGTGTCTAACCCTCTCATGTAGGTGGATCAAGAACTTAAGTAAAAAAGACTCCATCAATACCTAACCATGTGTATTAGATGCATCTAAAACTAAAACTACATGATGTAACTGAAGCTGAGTAACTATAACTAAAACTATATATTTTAGATCTATGTGCACTCAAGAACTATGGAATGTAAAATAACTTTGGGCCACTCGGTAATATTTAGTTGATTTAAGCCACTCAAGAATGCCAGCCATTGTAGATGGAATAACACATAAATATAGTGTGTAACTTAGAACATGGTGTTTGGTATGTACAACATAGATAATGACATGGAGTTTGTCATTCCATATGATCAACTAGTATATAAGTGAGCATATAAAAACAATTTTCTACACACATGCCTCCAAATCTGATAGCTACATATATGCATTTTGGATTGAGTTCTAATAATTTGTATCTAAGTATATAAAAATTAAATGGGAATGCTCATTCCACACATGATTCCCTCAATCTAAGAAAATTAGTATGAATATGAGAAAAATTGATCCAAAATTGGTAATTTATAACTGAACTTGTGCAAACCTAGACTATACCTATTGTAATTTTATAGCCAATTTAGAATTTTTTTGAAACTAAGGCTACTAAATAGTAGTGTCATATATTTAATAGTATCTCTAGTGGATCTAGTATCCCAATTTGGGTGTAATTGTCTAACTATTCTAATTTGTATTCAACTAAAACTATTCTCTATCTCACTATATCTGACTATGTTTTCCTAAAACTAATTTATGTATTCTTTGCATGTGAGCTAAAAACTATAAGTGTATTTAGATAACCCAATCTCTATGATAAACCCCTATAAATTCCCCCTCTTTTGAGGGGAGTTGTTGAACTTGTGAAATAACTAACCTAAAAAGAAGAAGCTCTACAAAATATGTGTTAGCCAGAGTATATATGATATCTACATAATAAAACCATTATAATGTGAATACATAACTTTAAAATGTAAGATAATCTAAGCATAAGTTTATAGTGTATGATGAATATTAGATATAACATTCAAAAGGATATAAAGAAAGATACAACAATGTATATGAACAATAAATATGAGTAATAACTTAATAGATACCTAGGAGGATGGGGTATGATGTCCATCATGACACCAAAGTAGGAAGGGGAGATGTTTGAGGCCCCTCATGGAATCTAAAAATGGAGTGTGTAATAAGAAATAAATAAGTGTCATGGCCATGACGTATACAATAAATCATATATACAATACATAAGAGGTACATAAAGTAGGCCAAGGGTCCATAATACAAGGGATATGGACACGTGCCAATAAATTGAGAAAGAAAGACATACAAGGGCATGTTCAAATGTCTACATACACAAACATAAAGTAAGTTGGCTTAGAGCCACATGGAAGGACATGTTTAAATGTCCACATACACAATTAATAAGGCACATACAAGGACATGGGAACATGTCCAAAGCATACATATAATGAAAAAAAAGAGGCATAAATCCATAAAGCTATGACGTATTCAAATACCCTTAAATATAATAAGCATAGAGACACAATCAAGTATAAACTAAGAAACCTGGTAATGATAGTATTTATAAACATGTGGTGCAAATTTATATAAGATCAAAGATGTATGTACATAGGCTACATCTAAAGTAGTAGTAGTCTGTAAAAATATATGAGTAGGTGTAGGATGATCAATATCAAGATATAACAATGTTAAATTTGTGATGTAGAGTTTAGAAAGATGCACATTTGCAATAAAATCTATATATAGGATGTCCCTAAATGGGTGAATGTATTAAATGAAGAACTTATGTATCTATGTATATTCCCTAAGTGGGTAGATAGTAGTAAATCTAGATCTGTGTAGTGGACATGGGTCTTGTAAATATCTACAAACAATCGACAAGAATAAGTGAAGCATGTATGTATGATAAAAATTAAATATGCTAAGATAACTAGCATATGTAATGTCTATAAAATATAAGAGATGTAAATGTAACACTACATACAATCTATAATTTATGTTTTCTATATAAATATTTGAATGTTTTTGTGTTTTGAGATATTATATTATTTTTTTAGTTTTTGGATATACATATGTACAAGAAAGGAGGAACATACTAACTGATGAGTCTCATGGGAGGCTCAATATCAATGTGGCCTATGTCAAATAAAGGAACAATAATCGTGCATTTTATATGAAAAGGTAATTAAGGTCCCATAAGTTGTTTCAATAAGTGATCTATAGCTATCACTACCTTTGGAGTAGTGTTAGGAATTTGTGAAGCTGACTAGGGTGTCTTATGAATTTTAGGGGTCTTAGGGACCCATTTGGTAGAAGATGTTGATTTATCATTTTTTTATCTATGGTGAGAACCCTAGGAACTCAATAACATTGATATTGGAAAGAAAGTGGTATAGGGAAGACCTTTATAATATACAACATATATCTAACATAGGGGTTTCTATAATAAGGGTCTTTGTGGGAGAGTATACATACATGGTAAGATTATAGGAGTAGACCTCACCTACATTGGTGGGTCAATTGAAATATGTGGTGTACTAATGGGAACTATAACTGGTAACTATGTTATTATTAATTATGGGATAGGTAAATGATACTCATATAAAATACCCTAAAATATGACCACATGATTATCATGTATGTAATTGAGCATGATGGATGGAATGAATCATAGTTATTATATCAATGGCCTACCTAATAACATTTTGAATATGATTGCACTAGGTACTAATAAGAATCTAGTGGCTACATGTGTTGGTCAAACCTATAGTGGAAGTACAATATCCCTAATGGATCTCTAAACATGACCATTGAAACCATGGATAACTATGTTGATCATTGAAATGTCCTATTTTGAATAAACCAAATGTCATATAAGTGTGATAGTGCACATGTTAATACCTGACCCATTGTCAACCATATCACTCTAAACAAGATGATGATCAATGTAGGCATATACAAAGAGTGCATATAAATATGAATCATCATCAATAATATCTTGCTCTGAGAAAGTGATGAGTGGTCTATCTGGTAATATAGTATGATACACACCAATGATATTATGTAGTGTGTGTTCATCCCCTATAGTAGTGTGATATCATTTTGGTGGTGGGTGTGCCTGATACATATAGTGAACACCTACTATTCCCCCTACCTTGTTAGGTGTATGCTTTAGAAATAGATCCAAAAATATATTCAATACCTTATTTTTTATTTTTAAAACTTTGGGTGCTTCTATGGGTGTGGTCACATTAATTATATTAGCCTCTATCAAATATTTTATCTTATATCTCAAGATAATGCATCAATTTATAGTATGTCCTGGTGCCTTGTGATAGTTATAGAATGCATTAGAATCATAGTTATTTGGAAGAGGTAATGTCATATCCCCCTCTTTGATGGGATGGATAGATATGAAATTTCATTCCAAGATTTGTTGTAAAACATGTGTCAATTACTCTGGAATATTGGTGAAAACTCTTCATGGAAGCATTGATAAAACCAAGCCAAGAGATGGCTCTAAAGTTACATTAAATGTGGCCTTTTGATCACTCTTTTTTTAAGTGGTCTTTGATTTGTACTGATTCTTATTTGAAATCTTATTAATTTATTTTATTCCACTTGTATATTTTAATTTTCCCATAGAGAGAATATTGACTTCCCTTTCTTTCAATGTGTGGCATAATTTTGTGAACATTGGAAACTTATTAAACAAGATAACTTCATGTAATGATGGTAGTAAAATCTATTTGAATATGTCTTGGAGCTTAAGATATACCATTGGGATAGTCATCTTTGAAAATATAGTTTTATATCACAAGACATATTCTACAATAGGCTCATTGGTTTTTTCTTCAGTTGTTCCACTTGAGCATATGAGATCTTATCACCAATGTTAAATTGAAAATTGTGATTAAAACATATATGCCAATGGATTGAATGTGGTGATAGACTAATTTGAAATATCATAAAACCACTATAAGGCATATTCATTTAGCCCACATGGGAATAAATTAGTAAGGATCTAATCATTTGACACTTGGTACAAACATGTTTCATGGAAAGCTCATATATGGTGCTATAAGTCACCCTTACCATCATACAAATTAAGCTTAGGTTCCACAAATATGGATGGTAAAGGAGTTGATTCAATGTGATGTGTTAAATGTGTATGTAAAAGAACATGAGAATCCAATGCATGTGATGGCCTAGTAGCTCTCTATTCAAGTTGTAAGACCTTATCTTGTAGAGAATGAATATCATGCATACTATATTATATATCTAGAGAGGAGGAACTAGACATAGGATTTGTTTCTAGTGTTGAAGGTTGCCAAATTAAAATAGGTTGTTTCACATGCTGAGTTACCTTGAAAGTAGGTGTAACAATATTTTTATCTAGGGGGTAAAAGACTAACCATTATTTGATTTTTGAAGTTCTTTGTGGATAATATTGATAAAGTCATATATATATATATATATATATATATATATATATATATATATATAAATATATACATAAATATATACATATATATATTTTGAAATCAACTCTTTTAATTATCTCTTATCATTTTCATCGAATTGGTTTTTAAATTCTGCCATTGTAGGTTGGGGAGTAGGAAAACAACTAGTTGTATATTTTAAACCTTTAAAGAGATTTGATATATGAAAGATTGCAAGAATTAAATACTAAAACAAATATGAGATTTTAAAACAAATATCTAAGAATAGAAAATAAAAGGATACAAACCCTAAGAGCATCTAGGGTTAGGGTTTGAGTAATGTTCAAAGTAAGTTAGGTTCACCAAATGATTTAACTTTTTTGATTTTATGGAGTTTAAGCCTTAGGTTGTTAAAAGTTTGAGTACAGTAAATTAGGGTATAAATATTTAATAAATACAACCATTGATTTGTAATATAATTGTCTTAGTTTGACATTTATAAAAATAGAAATAAATGATGTAAATAAATACTCAACTAAAAACTAATTGAGATTGGAGATTTGGAGGCTAAAAATTAGGATAAGAGTTGTTCTGAGTGTCATATACTAGATCCATGTGTCAAACCCTTCTAGGACACTAGGATCTTAATTAGACATAAGCATCATATGGTGCTAATGTGCATAATTTGTTACTAGTGTCCTCTATGCATAACTATTCTGAGCTTCTAGGAGCACTTGTGTCTGGGTCTACCAAGCTTCTTCTTGTGTGCATGAGTTTTGGTTCACTATAAGTGATTTATTTTGATTAATTTTATATAAAAACCCTAAAAATCCATGTTTTATGGAATATGATTGGCATAAGTAGGATAGTGCGTTGTCAATGGGGTAGGCTAGGCATCTTCAACACCCCACTATGATGAGATTTACCTACATACCAATACTCTAAAGAGGGATCAATCTTGATGTAGTTATTTCCACCTAAGTATTGGTACAAGTGCAAGTGAAGCTAGTATGAATGCCATTTTGAGTGTTTTGAATGTTTTTGAGACTATAAATCTAAGTAATATAAGGTTATGAATGTTATAGATGGTTGTATACAAAAGTAGGGAATAATAGGGATTGATAACCTTGATTATGTAAAATTTATTCTAAGTTTGTCTATGTAATTTGCATTTGATTTCCATCTAGTGGATAAAGTGATAAGATATATATATATATATATATATATATATATATATATATATATATATATATATATATATATATATCATTCTAATGCTTGTGAGGGTCTTTAAAGAGGTCTAAGTTGGCCCTAGGTGGTTTCTCATTTGAAAAGATATTAGTTGGTAACAAAAGATGGTAAAAGCACAATATCACCCAGATTGGGACTCTAGTGCCATGGGGCATTACTATCTAAATTATGGTGCTAGTGTCTAGGTGGTAGAACCTGAGTCACTAGGGGTTAATATGTTAAAGTGAGGGTTTATGACTACTTTAATGATGTTTAGGGATGTGTGTGGAATGTACAAAGGCAAGATAAGTGTGTAAATAGGCCCTAAGATGGGTTTAGGGTTAAGGTAGGGATGTGTGGTCTCAAGTAACACTCTTAGCACTAAAGTTTCATTTTAGATGATTCAATAATGTATGGGTGTACATTTTAGACAAAAATCACAAAATAATGGAAAGGAAGGTTCTTCCTTGTATATATATTTTTAGCTATTTTGAATATGTTAAGGCATTACACATTTTTTTTATAGGCACCACTAAATTGATTTACCGATGGGATGTGTTATTTGATGAATAATACTAGGTTTTCACATAAACATTCCTAATCCTCCTCCTTCATTACCTTATGTCAAGTTGGAGACAACATTTGATGTCTCTTATGAATAATTAAATAGTTTAGATGACTCTCATTCTAAGAGTTACTATAGTTTAGATGATGAGCCATAGGGGGGACAACCAACACCTCTACAAGTGATATAAAGCTTTTAGAATACACCTGCACAACCAACATAACCTCTACCAAAATGGGTTGAAAATTTTCACAATGAGGTTGGTTCATTGACAAGGGATTCAAGAGATTAAAACATAAAAATATCACAACATATGTATGGTGTTCCAAGTTTGGCATAGTTTACAATGACACATTATCCAAATACTTATCATCAAGCTTCTAAGCATCTTTAATAATAGGCAACTATGGTATAAGAACTTATTTCAATAAATAATTAAAAACTTGGGACTTAGTTCCACTTTTAAAAGGAATAAAAATAGAGAGGTGTAAGTATGTGTACTACACTTAATATATAATATATAGATCCATTGATATATACAAATCCCAAATTTTATCAAAAGGTTTTTCATAATTTGAAAGTATTGATTACCATGAAACCTTTGCTCCAATTTCCACGATGAATTCCATTAGGATATTACTCATGTTGGTTGCATAAAGATGGGAAGTCTATCAAATGGATGTCAAAATTGCCTTATTGCATGGAGACTTAGAAGAATAAATATACGTTTCAACTTTTTTAATTAATAAGTAATAATAATTATATCCTTATGTGTAAATTGAAAAATTCCTTGTACAATTTGAAACAAGATTCTTTATCTTGGTATGAATAGATCAATATATTCTTAATCAACTCTATATTTACACATAGTCCCTCCAAAACCATAGTATTCACTAAGAAATTAGATGGTAAACACCTAATTTTGGTCATGTATGTTGATGATTTAATCATAATAGGGAGTTACACCAAGTAGATTCATGATATGAAATCTTGGATAATGAAGTCTTTTGAGATGAATGACTTAGGCTTGTTACATTTTTTCCTTGGTCTTAAAATTTCATAGTCTAAGGAAGGAATATTTTATAATCGATCTAAGTATACTAAATCCATACTCAACCACCTCAACATGAAAGACTTCAATTATAGATTGAATCCTTATCAATCTAAATTCAATATTCTCACCAAGTGTTCTTCTTCTTCAGATGATGGTGAATTTTATAGGTAATTGGTTTAAAGTCCTTTATACTTAGCTCATACTTATTTTGATATTTTATTTTTTGTGAAATTGGTATCACACTACTTTTAGGACCCCCATGAAATCCATTGGTAAGATAAAAAACACATTTTTAGGTATATTAATAGTACTACTAACTATGAAATTGAATACAAGTCAAGAAAAAGGCCTAAATTTCTAGTTACACTTCTAGTTAGAACATAACAATTTTTGGCTACACAAACAATGGTCGAGAAGGAGATATATATTATTTCAAGTCAACATTATGATACATATATTATCTTGGGTAGGTCCCATGACATGGTCACGTAATAAATATCATACTATTACTTTGTCTTCTACGAAAGCTGAGTATAGTGGAGCTATCATTACCAGTCACGAGTCAATTTTGATTTGATGCTTGCTTTCCAAATTTAGATTTCCACAAACCTAACCCACTCCACTTTGGTGCAATAATTATAGTGTTGTCCACATTTATTGCAATATAGTGGAACACTAATTCACAAAGCACATTGAGATCCACATGCATTGTATTTGGTAATATATAGAGGATAAGGTTATTTATATTAAGTTTTGACAAATACATTATCAAGTTGTAGACATATTCATGAAATCCTTATTTGAGATCTGATTTGTTTAGCTTAGGTAACTTTTGGGAGTGAAGTAAGTTGTCATTAAGGGGAGATAGTTTGATGATTCCTTCATCCTTCCCTTCAACAAAGTACATATTAAGAGGGGATGCTAGTATATTTAATTACTCATGATATTTTATTATTTTAATATGCAATTTTAATATTCATTGTAATATAATTCATGGTTAATCATTAATTGCTGCACAATTATACATAAAATATTGTTGTAGAAGAGTATCAATCAAGTTATTAACTTAGTTAACTTTCACTATTAATATTAAATTCTTATCCTTAAAAGACTTATTCTAATACAAGCTAACTACTCTCAAAACCATATCCCTAACCTAATTATTATCTATATAAGAACATAAAGAGCTAGTGATAGAGGTAATTCATTGTGGAAGAGAGTTATTATTATTCTGGAAATTTAGTCTAGAATCTTTTAATCTAAAGAGGTAGTCATATTACTCGTGGAAAATTTGTGTATTTTTTTGAAAGATTTCATTGATTTATATTAGTTCACATACTATGGATTTACATATTATATGGTAGATAACATGATTATGGACCCTATACAGACAATTTAATATTATACTCTTAACTCAACAACTAATTGAATATACTACTATTTTAGACTAGTTTTCTTATAAAAATAAAGCTATGAAGTGCTGAAAATGAAATTATAGAATTATGAACCTAATAATGAAGCATAGATTAGCACAAAAAAAAATAAAAACATAATAACTGTCTTTTATAAGCCTAGTTGATGAGGTAATTGTACTTCTATTTCCATAATGTGATTCAAAAAATGTACAAGTTACTTCCAAAACTTGGCCTTCATGAACATATATTTCACTATTTCAGATTCAGAGATTGCACATAATTTCTTTAATTATCCTAATTTTCTATGTACATCATCCTCACTATCATAATAAAAATATATAGCATTAATCTGACCATCATTACTATCATATATACTAGCATGAGTATAAAAAGGTATGACATTCATAGAATAATTTTCAACATCAAAACTATAATACATCACACATATACTAAGGTTTCAAATATATGTGCACTTGGCCAGGGTTAGGGATATTGAAATAAGGAATAAAACACACAAATAAGACACATCTAAAATAACTACATAGGAAATGCCTAGGGGAAATAAAACATGAAACCCTAATGTTATTAGGTTCAAAATTTGATGGGTTTACTAAAATCTCTAACAAATGGTTGATTCAAGGGTTAATAAAACTAAACCAACTATGTATAATTATGGCACAAGGAAAATATATTTAAATGCAATAAATAAATATATGAAATGTTCCAAAAGATAAATTTAGATATTTGAAACCTGACAAAGGAGATTTATAGGGAAACATATGCTTTATTAGTTTCTCATGCACTTTCAAGGCTAAAAATAAAGGTAAATGGGTCTAAAAGTAGTTTTGGAAAAAAACCTAAACATTCTGGGCCCATCAGAGAAGTATAATTTGGCTAGAATTTAGAGCCAAGTTTGGTAGGGTTTAGATGATTCTAGTAAGTAGCTATGATTTAGGTAATATTTTTCATAGGGGTCTAAAATTTTTTAGGATGGTTTTTTAGGTCAAGACACATCAACCTCACTTAGATTGATCTGATGATGCTAAAAAATGGAAAAATGTCTTTCACTTTGAATTATCCCTAATTTTCCACAGCATTACATTAATATAGAAAATGTACGAGGTTAGTGGCTCGTCTCCCTTAAGGATTACAACTACATATTCCATTTGCTCAAAATTAGGAATCATGAACTTATTTTCACATGAGTAACCCAACCCAAGTGATATATAAGACTTAAACTTATATCCCAAAATAATCAATGATATATTTATATTATCCTTAATGACAACTTCTTTTGGTACAAGTATGTAGCCATAATACTTGAATAGATATATATTGGAATGACAAAAAAAGTATAAATGCATAAGCTCCTTGACAAGTGTGTTAAATTCATGACTAATGTTATCTATTTTTAATTATCTTGGGATAAATGTATATATATTTGGATCTTTGATTTCAAATTTGGACACATTCATACATGGTCCAACCATGTAAAAGAGTGAAATTTGATACTCAAGTTATGGAAAACATGAAAAGTGACATAAATGACCCATAAGGTAGATGACCATAATTATGTGTGGCTAATTATGATTAGAATATAATAATACACCCATGATTCTAGAGAGATCAAACCCTAAATAAATTTTTTAGACATTTTAGGAGCATTTAGGGTCATAATAGGGAAACTATATAGTCAATATGTACGTTTTCAAGCATTTTGGATTGACTAAATGTATTATCATCAACCTAAAGTGACAAGAAAGTAAATTTTTGAGGAAACCCTAAGCTAAGGGAAGATAATATAGGGGCTAACATAAGGAGAAAGTGTACTAAAAAAATGTAAATATATGCACATAAACCAAGTTCATTAAAAAAATAAAAGATTCATAGCGATTACAATGAGTTTATCAAAATTAAGTGTATACAATAACAATAGTGCCAGTACACCACATTTAAGCATTTGTAAAATTCTTCTCCGTTGTATTTAACTATGGGATCATTTTTGGGTCCTTTTCTTTATTAATGTAGTTGGTATGGGGTATGGGTCACAATATTCCACCAAAATAACTACTCTTCATATGCCATTATGGGATGAAATATGGATTCCCATTGAAAAAGGGTTTACTAGTTATGTTGAAACTATTATCTCTAGATGCAGGTTATTCAATTTTTTTTTTTACTTTATAGTTTATTCTTTGAAGATTAGACTTGTAAAATACTTTGGATGAATAAAATGATCGAGTTGTAAGCATTTGAGTATAACCATTTCATTAAGAATCTAAAAAATAGTTTTTTAGGTAGATTTTAGTATAAATAAATTATTTAAAGTCTTATTTAATGTTGTGATTAGAATTGATAACCTAGCATAAGATCTGATACTATGTGAAATGACCCAATTTTTTTTTGAGTGTCCCTTCTTTTAGAGTTCACAACAAAAAATGGAATGCTTTATTACACGTAACTTGGTTTTACATGACCTACCACAATCCCCATAACCACATTTACATACATGCAACCCTTAACCAGGGTAATTACTCCTAAAATATTCTATAGGGAATATTATTCTTAGGGAAACCTTCATGTAGTTTGGGGTATATTGACATGTGATCTAGAGTGATAATCTTAGACATATATGAAGTGCCAGTTCAACACACATGCCTCAAATATAAGAGATACAATCCTATAAATAAACACATTTAATGTTTTTATCGGTAATCTATCTAAAATGGAGTTTAAATCACTCATGGATGAGTGTATATAAAACTAAATAACAATATAAAAGTGTTAAAACCCTATAATACCATCCTTTACATTAATTTGTAGGTAACAAGCTTAAGACCATTGACCTAGTGTTCTTGAATAAGGTTTCAAGGGTAAAAAAGCATTTTTTCTTGTTCAATTTTATGTAAAATACTCAATCTATAAGAATAATTCATGATTATTTACATTATACATTTGTAAACATAAAATGTTAGGATTTATGATCAAAATATAATGTATATCATACATCATATCTCAATAAAGACGACTTAGGCATTTCAAAAAAGAAATCGATTATTTGTGGCCTATAATATATGTATGAATAATTCTAAAATTCATTTCCTTTGAATGATCTTACCCAATTTCTTGAGTATATGGAGAGGAGTGGGGTCACAACATTATTCTATGTGGCATGATCTCAATTTGTTTCATACTTATGTTTCCTTCCCCTTTATCATCAAATTCATAAAGAGAATATGAACACAATGAGATATTCAATTATATTTTATAAATTTCTATATTTTTAACTTATACATAATAAAATATAGACCACTAGTGCACTATAAATAACTTTAACCATATGGTACATATATTAATTTAATTTAAAATCAAAATTATACCCATGATGATACCCATTTTGGTAATACACTATCTATTTTATTAATTTAAAAATAAATAAACCATGAGTAACAAGAAATGAAAACAATATTTATTGTATTTAATAGGGACATTCAATAATTTATACAAAAAAATATTATATGGTCTCAAACTTTCATGAATGTTGGGTGTGTTGGGCGACAACACACCTATGCAATTTTTTTGTTTGAATAAAAAATATAGAGTAATATAATTTGGTGAAATATGTGTTTTAAAGTTTAATGTTACACTTTTTTTTGGAAATAATCTATGTAGATACTAAATATAAATTTTTCATGATAAACTAGTCTTTCTCACTTGACAAATATCACTCTATGTTCAATCCTTCAGTTTGTGACCTTCCTAATGTTGAAAATCTCATGTTCACCATCTCATTGTGCTTAAATGTTTATCTTATGGTCTGAAACTAATATTATGATTACTCAAATCACCTGTAGCCCATATTATGCTTAAAACCTGATATCTATATTTCATTATCAATTACATAACTTCAATAATTATATATTCTCCATGACACTACCATCCCTATCAGGACACTAGAGGTGACACTTGTATCTCAAGTTTGACTCTAGTGTTTGTACCCTACAAACCCTCAAATTTAAAAATCCTTTGACATGTATGGGTTAGTATATTTTTATTAATTAACCCTCATTTGCGATATTTTCAAAGGGTGTTGTATAAATACAAGTCAAATACCATACACTATTATCAAGTACTTTTCAAGCACACATCTATCAAATACAAAGAAAAAATGCCTCTAAATCTTATAAAGTTGATCTATTATTTGTTATTTTAAAATCAGTCATAAGATAAATATTATTATAGGTCTGAAGTATCCAAATAGTATCCCATGAGAAGTATTTGCTAAGTTATAAGATAGATCATTATATGCACTTGAATATACCTTATTACACTATTATTCACACATAATCCCACATAAGGGTGAGAAAAACATCAATATGAGGCCCTCTTTGGATTATATGCATATGTAGGTATCACTCATTGATAGAGGGGTCTTTTAGGTTAGCTTAACTTCAATTGAGCCCACTAACCTCTATTTTTACAAGGTGGCATGCCCTAATTGGAGGATTTAGGTTTTGATAAAAATATTGATATTTGAAAATTGTGCACATGAACTTAGTTGAAAATCTTAAAGGTCATCGATAACCCTAACAATCACAAGTGGAGTTTATATATAAAAGACTTTTACTTCACTGTAAACATATGCATCAATTTCAGGACATAAGCATCAATATTAATGTCCTTATTTTGATAGGAGTCTTCATGCTGACAAAGAATAATTTATAAAATTTAATGAATCATAGTTTAGCATCATCTTGATTGTTTTTTCACCTTCACTTCTTTGTTCTATATTTGTATCATTAAACAAACTAAGTATTATTCTATCTTCATGTTTAGGTTTGTAAATTACTATTTGGTGTTATGCTTTCTATATTTAGAAAATTTCCATAATTCAACATTGTATCAATACATATTATGAATCTAAATTATTTAATTGACCATATTTTATAATATTTTAATCCTTAGTTGATTAGGATACTCTCTTTACCCTTATTTCTAAAAATGGTTAAACATTTGATGAAACCGATCTCTGAGCCTTTTTTATACAACCATAGCTTTCTCAAAGTTTCAAAATTTTCTAAAGTTTCATTTTTTATATTTATTATCTTCCATATTTTTATATAATATGGATCAAAATAATTTGAGTAACAAGGATAAAAAGGAAAACTCCTTCCATGAACACATTTTTCAAATCAAGCATAACCTATGAGCAAGAAGAGTCATATATTTTCCAAACCATTGATATTGATAAAAATCATTCCAAAATGTTAAATTATCATCATTGAAATATAATATATGAAGCCTTATCAAAACTAAGTGGATTAAAAAAGTCATGTTAGACAAATTTCATTGCCTCACCTACACTTAAGGTTTATAATATTCATCCTACTCCTACCATTCACCCACATCTTATATTGGATATTGTGCTCCATGCTATTAATAACCAACATGGTAGGTCATCACATCATGGATATATTTAACATGTTCCTCCTCCACCAACCACAACATAATTATATATAGTATAACCTAATATTCCTTTATTTAATCAAACTAATTTCTACAAATCTCATAAAGATATCATGGATTCCTTTCAAAACTCCAATGATGTGAATGTTTTTTCATGCAAAGAGTTACAACTAAAAAATTTTACATTGTTTAAAAATCTAATTATAAATATACACCTATAATTAATTTATTTAAAAAAGAGGACAAATTACAAATCTTAGATGCATATTTTAAAACCTCAACAATTGATACTACTCAACTCATATTTATGATGAATACCATAGAAGACCTCCAATGGCAAGTTTTAGATTCTCAATTTAATTTTTTTATGATGCAATGTTAATATTAATAATAAAATATAATCCTCTTGAAAAATTTATATTCAAATATCATTATCCACAGGAGTTCATCATACCAATATTACCTTTGTTCTTGGGTCATCAAGATCCTTCCAACCATATAACTTAATATGTGCATTCTTTTGGTAGTTGGACTAAAGATGGTTTTTTTTTGGTAAAATTATGTAGAGGGATTCATATATTTGAATTAATTTCATGAAAACTAGAATCACAACCCTTATACTTACCTTTACCAATTAATCGGGCTCTAACCTTTGACTCAGTCTAGCTTTGCCTTGTTCTAATTCTTGACATTTTGGTTGTACAAACTTTTAACTCTTCTGGTTTCCTTGGATTAAATAGGATATATTAAAATTATTTTGTCTCATTTATTTCCTTTTCATCTATTCTCAAACCCCATTAAATCTTCAAAACATTCCTCTTGTCATTCACCACTTCTTACTCTTTCACAACCACTTTCTTGTAGCCTTTTTCTTAAGTTTTCTTACTATATAGATTTGTATGAAATCCTATTGAAAAAATAGTTTCATATTAAGATAAAATTTATTTTATTTCAACCTTATATGAATTTTTTTCCCTAACTCATTATATAAGCCACTTTTCCAAATAATTTTAGGCCCCTGTTTAGGCCTATTAGGTCTTTTATTTCCTTATAGACACACAGTCATGTTGAAAACATAATTTATTGTATGGTATAAATATATAAACACTAAAACATATTAAATAAAATGATATTAAATATATTCACAAAATTTTAGGACTTCCCCACAATTCAATCTCTTAAAAACTCAATGTTTGTCTTGAAACCCTAGAGATAGGGTTCTGCATGACTGTTAAACCTAAGAGTGAACAAATTGAATTTTAAAGCTTGAAAAAAGGTTTCCATTGATTTTTATTATTAATTATTATTTTTAATATCACAAAATACATTTATAATGTATTGGTTTATCCTTCTAAGACCATTGTTCACATTTTTTTACACCATTTTGTAGTGACTGTGCACAACTAACATGACTATGTGTTTTTACAAATTGACAAAATGGAAATATAGAGTTATTAACAAGGTTTATTACCTATATAATGGCTTATAAATATTTACACAAATAACTTACACATTTTTAAAAATTTTAAATTCTTTTTGTCAACCTTGTTCAAGAATCATCACAAGATATTGCCTTGGCTGTGTGTGGCAACATAGTTAGTTGTCTATAGACCTAGTGCATTGTTATTGAAATACTGATGTATTCAAATGCATAAAGGTTATAAAGAAACATTATATTATTTACAAATAGTTCCACTACACTTTTTCCTTCTCTTAGAAATTCATGTGCTTAGTATTATTTATCAACAACTTGTCAACAACATAAAACATTGTATGGTATATGCACATGGATTATTACGTTGATCATTCAAAAGATAAGTAAGATCAATGAAAAATTGATTTTATCACCATTAAAGATAATAATTAAACTTACCAATAAAACATTACTTTAATCAATTACTCTACTCATTCACTACTTTACCCTTTATATATTGTTGCATACATAGAGATAACAATCTACCAACAGAATCTCTTTCAAACTAGGTAATGTATATTCATATTCTTGAGGTTATTTACATGTAAAAACTAAAATTACACCCCATTATCGACACCTTTTTCTCATTGAATTTAATATTCTACCTTGAATGAATCTACTCAAAATAACCATCTATTCAAAAAGACTTCAAAATCCTATAACTAACTCCTAATTGCCCTTTGTAAATTGATAATGTCCTCAAATAATCATATACATTGCAAAGTGACTAATATAATAATACATTTATGAAATTTGGTGCCCCTTGACCTAATTAAGGGTATGAAAAATAAGATCACTTTATTAAAAATGCCTACCAACATGACAATTGCTCCACAAACCTAAACCAAGATTTAAAAATTTAAATGAGGAATTGGTGGGAAAATGCCAAAACACCTCAAATTCAAATTTGAAACCATTATAGAAACTAAAAATGACCAATATAGACCTAAGATGATCTATACAACCTAATAAAGACTTTATAACATGACATTTTACCAATATGTAAAATGTGGTAGGTGATGCTCCTACATCATACTACCGAAGAGCAAGAAAAAAAAATTTCCCATGAAAGTTATAAATGATTTGAATTTGATGTTCTTTGCAACATATTTCTTCCAAGCTCATGTGCACCTAGATCCAAATGCATCTTTAAAACATATAGGCCTTTTGGATTCTTTATCATGATGGATCCTCCTTTGTTGTTCTTTATCTTATTCTTCCTCTTGCTTTTCATTTTGCTTTGCGTCTTCCATCTAATCATAGGCAAATGATGCTTGTTCTCTCTCCTCCATAAACCTACACATGAATCAAAAATATCAATGAAAATCACCTCCTAATTTCTTCCTTGGAGTTAATCTTATTCTTGGGCTATCAATTCCCCTTCTCCTTGACTTAAGATTGTCTATAATGCAAACTTAGCTGCCATGATGCTAATATTGTCTCTTATGAGACTCAAATCCTTTGAATCCTCCATTATATGTTTCCATATATCATTCTCCTCTCTTGTATACTCTTATTAATCACCTTTCTCTCCCATTGGTGTTCATAAAAGCACCTCAACCTACTACAACTCAATCTTTTAAAACACTCCAACTTGTAATTCTTCCTCATATCCTCTTGTTTCCACCTCATAGATCTTCTCCTACATGTCAAATAATTCATTATGTGCTATTGTACCTTATTTTCCTTCAACTATAATGTTTATTAGCCATAATGTATCCTCATATAATTCAACTTCATCAATATTCACATCAACATATTCATCATAAACATCATGGAAATGAATACCCGATGTTTTTTTAATCTTTCCTTAATGCTTCCTTGCCTGAAATATTCCTCCTTCTTGCTTGTCACAAGGAATGGTGTTGTTGCACATTCATCTACTTCTTATTCATCCTCCAATGGATCACCTTCTTCAGGGTAACACAAGATTGTGTCCCCATATTTTATTATCCAATCCACTTGTTTCTCATCCTTATCATGTTGCTCATGCTTCCAATGCTCTTCACCTATATACAAAAAATCCAAAAATTCTATAAATAATCATGTGAGGCTTTCTTTCCCCTCACTTCTATCTATAGGCTACCTTAATTTCTTCTTCATCACTTATCTTCTTCTCTTCTCCATTAACTTAAGAGGCTATCTCACCTTTATATTTATGTACACATGGAATCTTGGTATCAACTCTTCCAAGATTTGATTTATCCTTGTCAACACATCCTTCATCTTAGCTATCTCTTTCTCTCTCTAACCATATTAATTTTACTTCCATCTTATTCTTGTGGCATTCTTCATTCATTAATCCCTTCATCATCTTTACTATCTCTTATCTTATTGAAAAGCCTTTAATCTTGTCCTCTTGACAATTCACTTGGTCTCTCTCTCTCTCTTGGAGTCATTCTCTCTCTCTTGTCCTCACCTAGGACTGTTACCTTCTTCTCTTATCCTTGTACTAGGACTTTCTTCAACTCTTCTTGGCTTAAAAGCTTTTTAACCTCTCACCTTATTTATTTCAAATATATCTATCTCTCCTTTAACTTATACCTATATCCTCTTCACTTCATATACCTGCATTCTTCATTAACATGTTCACAAGTTCTCTAAAAACATATCCAACAATATTTAACATAATGTATAAAATGAATTCAACTCTTCAAATAAGAACTCAAACATACCTCAACTAGAACATGTTGATGGTGTAAAATTGCACTAGATCTTAACCAATCAACAATGGGAAGTTTCAAGCTATGAGATGATGCAACTTGAAACAACCTCCAGGTTTTAAAGAAGCTGGTCTCTTCTATTTTATAGGTGTTGGGGAAAAGGGATAGGATACTAAACAAAAATGCAAAATGAAAGAATTAAAACTTAACTATGGTGATGTGCCTAAGTGTAATCCTAATCCTAACCTGAGCATAGTGAGACTATTATATGATTTAATTACATTTAAGAGTAGACAAGTGCATGATCAATGTAAAAGATTGGAATGACAAAAATAGAGGCTCACAATAGGGGAGTTGTTTAGCTGAGACACGGAGAATGTTAACAAAGGCATAGCGTTAAATCTTCCTAACAGAATCTCCCAATCACATAAGAGGCACAGAAGTCACATACAATTATGTAAACCTTCAGATTCAAGAAAATGAGACAAAAGCAAATAACATTTCTAAATCACAACTACAAAAAAATCTACAGTATAGACTACTTTGAAAATGACACAGATAACATCAACCAAGGCATGGAGCTTAAATTTCCTTAATTCATTCAGCCACATAAAGGGCACAGAAACATGCATGATTATATCAACTTTACAACTCAAGAAAATTAAGACAAGAGCAAATGATATTTTTGATCCAAATTCTAGCCATCTAAAACTACAAAATCCCCCCTTTTTACAATTCCTATAATTCCTCATATATAGACTTGGATGTCTCTTGGCATCGCTTTCCTTCTCGCGCAATTTTATCCCATCATTTACTCGTAGGGGACAAAATAGATGGTGCCTTCAATGCCTCAAATGTATCTTATCAAGGATTACCCTGACTGCAGCATGGAAATCCATGTCCAATACCTCTCTTTGCACCTGAAATTCTTCATTCCATCACCTGTTTGGCCACTCAATTGTCTACTCTGCCTTTGCTATTAGGGGACAAATAGACGGCATCTTTAATGCTTGCAAGCCCAAAAAAATCTACTCAGAGCACTGTTCTATCTACCCAGAGTAACTCTCACCAAATTTCCCTCCATTTTTGCTATAATAGGTAGATGGGCACTCTGTTTTGTTGAAATGGAAGAGGACACTTAGTCAATTTATGAAATTTCTCCCTTTTTGTCTAGAAGACACCAGAGGATGACACTTGGCCGCTTCCATTGCTTCTTCATATTTCATTAAAGAATGCTCCACCTTTGACACCTATCATAGCCCACTTCCTTGATACTTTGTAGTTTTATCCAAACAAAACTCACTACATTCCCTACCTTGGAAACCTTTAAGAAAGGATGGATACACGTGGCAGTCTTCACTTGTTGACACTCGACGCTTCGTCAGCCTTTGAAATAATATCTGGGACCTACCATAATCTTTATTAGGCAATTAGGCTCAAAGATGGTTTCTTGAAGGTTGACATGTAGAGACCTCCACTGCTCCTGTGAAGATACATGGCATCTTCTGCTTTTCCTTCTAGGGGGACGTGGTGTCTTCCACTGCCTGTTGGGGATGGAGTGCAAAGGGACTAGAGAGTGACACTTGGCCACATCCACTACTTTATGGCACTTAAGCAAAATAAAATGACGCCTTTATACGTCGAATGAAAGCATTGGACCACAGTCTCCTAGATGACAACATGTGGTGGCTTCTGCTGCTTCTTTAAAAAGGTAGTTCAGGGCCTCCACAACTGCCACTTAGCACTTTTTGCTCTCTATGCTGCTTGGTCCATTGAAAATCCTTGCCAAATGAAACATGGGTGCCTTTATGAGACTCAGATGCTGACATGTGGTGCATTCTGCTTAGCTATTATTAGGTACATGGCACATTCCATGATCTTTCCAAAAGTTATAGAAAGGTGTTCGGAGGATGCCAGCTGTCCACCTTCATCTCTTGGAAATCGACACTTGGTGACTTTTGCTTGAATTTGATACTTGGGCAAAAAGAGATGAAGGCAACAAAAAGGGGAAAAGGGATCCACTACTAGAGGGCAACACTTGGTAGCTTCCACTGCACTTCAACACTTAGTCAAAATGAACTGGCCCTCTGCTTCAAAATTCTATCATGACATCCAAGGATACACAAGAACAAAAATTACAACACTTGAACCAAAAAAATAAATTAAATATGATGTAGAGTAGGCAATTACTCTATAGTTATTGGTGACCTCCAGGAATTTTGAGCTTGCTCAAAAAGAACCCGACTCTCGCTCGATCAAAATTTCAAAATTTACAGCTTCAACAACACTGTTTAGAAGATAGACCACACATGGTCAGATAATCCTTGCTCGCTCTGTAACTCAACAAAAGCCAGATCCAAGTTGATGAGTTCCTTATGAAAAAAGGTTTGTAGGACTTGGGCAGTGGCTTTGAGCTTGGATTCTAGTTGGAAAATAGGAACCAGAATAGTTTTGACCTCTGGGGGTGAAGAATCATCCTGTAGGCTTTGGAAAACTGTCTGATCCCTTTGTTTAGCGAGCAACAATGGTTGAAGTTGATCCACCATCAGCACCATCCTTGCATCTAAAAATGGGGAAGGGAGGCCTAGTTGCACCAAATCTTCAATGTGGCATCTCATCTCACTGATGCCTTCTTTCATGACATTGAGACAACTTTTGCAACTATTGGTTGTGGCATTGTGACTAAATTCTTCATTGATCCATCTCGTAGTGGCCATTCTGTCTGGGATTCCTACGGCTACTAATGTTGTATCCATTGAGCTATAGAGCTTCTCCATTAATGAATGGGAGTCTAAAACTCTCTTGAAGATCGTGGCTAGAGTGCTCTATACTGGATTCTCCACCCTTTCACATAGTTGCTATGTATTGAGAAGGAAGGTGAAAAATGGCCTGAGCTGAAGAATCTTTGAAGAGATTCTCACCCACACTGACTCATAGAGATCCTTCACCAGTTGCACTACTCTGACACCTCTTGGCCTATTGACCAACTCAATTTCCAATTGTGCGGTCCTCTATTGCTCAGCTTGGAATTGGGCTTGAAAAGCTGCAGCTTTATTCTGTTCCTCCAGTAGCCTTTGTTGTGATTGGGTGACTTGCAGTTGGAGTCCTTCGACTCTTCCCTGCAATGTTGCATTTTCCTATCTTAGAGCTGTTGCTGCATCCTTTGCAAGTGCAAGATTTGCCTTTAATGAATCATTTTGGGCCTAAATTACCAATTGAGTCTGGAGGGAAACATTATCTTATAATTGTTTCTGTAGACTAGCTATCTCATTGTCTTTCTTGTTTATTTGTTCAACCAAACTATTATAGTTTGCCTTTTCTTGGGCCAAATCAGCCTCCATCTTCTGTAGTCTCCTTGATTTCTTTAATTAATCTTCTATGACTATAGAAGTGGATTTAGTCAGCAGCTCAACTCTATCTTGAGGCCTAAACAGGGACATGTCAATGGCCACTGTGTTCATGGTGTAGTCTTTTGGCTACATTTATTCGCTCGGCCTGGCAATGTTGGGTGACAAATGGGTCACCGTCAGTTGCTATTGGATGGGGTCAAATTGTGACCTCAAATGTGAAACAATTGGCATTTTATTCTCCTTAATCCTCTTCTTCTCCAATTGGGCTTCTCTTGCCTTCCTAACAGCATCAGCCTATGTCTGGAAGGTGGAAGGGGATGTAATATGTTCCCCTGCAAAGGGAAATCCTTGTGGCAAGCCATATTAGAGAGCCATTGGTTGGCTAGGGGTGAGTTTTAGGGGCATATTTCTGGGAATGAAGGGAGAGAAATGGGGTAATATGAGGGCCTGAGGAGTTGATGATGGGGTGGCTTGTGAAATGGGAATGGCAGCAGTGGTGGGAGGTGTCATCTGACTGGGTGGAGGCACCACACTGGTAGGGTGAGGAATGAATTGAGAGGGAGAAGGGGGAGTAATACCTACCTGAGGAGAAGTTGTAGTTCTCTACACTAGGTGCTATGAAGGCTCCTCTTCCTCTTCTGGGTCTAATTGGAATTGCACCCTTCTTCTCTTTCTAGGTGTCTCAACCTCTGGCTATCTTTGTCTCCCTTCTACCTCTATTGTTGCCAGTGGTACATGTGGGGAACTAGGGACTTCAATTACTCTCAATGATGTGGAGGCTTGTGGTGGTGAAGACACCACACTTCTTTGTTGTTCTACAGTAGCTACAGCTTGCTCTGAAGTTTGCGGTTGTTGGCTTGGTCCCGCTCCAGCTACTTCCTGCTCTACCCTGAGTGTCGGCATTTGGCTTGTGTCTGGGATAAAAATAGGGGATGGATGCCATTCATCCCAAAGTTCTTCCCATATTTCATCTGAGTCTATGCCTCTGAAGGCATGGGTGGTTTGGGATATTTCTTGCCTATATTTCCAATAGGCCTTAGTTTTCTCTGCATCCCATCCTTTGTTCCTCAACGTCCTTCTCAAACTAGAGGTCATCTTGACCTTGGGATCATACTCCATCTATTTATCATAGAAGGTCTCCCATGGCCTATTCAGTGAGAGAGGTAGGTCCATCAACTCAACATAGAGACTAGGGGTGTCTTCCACAAGATTTTTCTTGGTTTCCCAATAAGGGCGGCTTTCATGCACAATATTGGCTCTAATTCTATTTTTCCTCACTATAGAGGCTATGTAATCTATTGGGTCATAAACCCACTTGTCATTAACTAATAGGAAGCCTAGGGAGGTCAGCTTCCTCAGCAGCACAGTCTTAGCTTCTTTGGCTTCTAGGCTTATGTTGCCTGCCATCTAGGGGAGATTGTACATTCTCTTCTTTTTCTTCCTAGAGCCATATTCATTATCAACCACCGACACCTACCTAGTGATTTCTAGGAATGCTAACCAAAGAGTTAAAACTTTTGACAGTAACACTAGTTCCCCATAGAATCTGTGGACCCTTACGGTTGTGTGATGGGCCCCAAAATAGAAATCACATGGAATTGGGAAGCTGACCAAGAGATTCATAACACTTGGGAATAACCTATTTATAACAGGCTTAGGGCTGAGGTAATGAAGAACAAGGGTGATGAATAATTCCCAAAAGTCATACGTGTCACTGGTTTTTGTTAAAACATGTGTCCATGCAGACACAGGTATAGTTCTTTAGGGATCGAAGGCTGGGTCATATAGGTTTAGGCTCATAAACTGGGAGAAGAGGTCATGGTTCTGGTGCAGTATAAGATGGAATAGAAAGGAGGAATACCTAAATATCCCTCTTTCCCTAAATTGGGTTAGTTGCTCCACTATTGAGAAGGTGAGGTGCTCAGAGAAGTCAAGACGATATTCTTGCGTCTTGTCAACTGTCTTCAGCCTAAAGAGGATGGCCATTTACTTTGCATATACTGCCGTGTCATCTTTCATGCCAAAGACGAGAGCCATCATCGACAGTGCGTCTTGGCTGGTAGGCGTGAACTGAGTTCTTGAAGTGGGGAGTGTGGGTACCATTGTATCACCATTTGCTATTTGCAACTCAGACCTCAAAAACCTAGTCTAAGTGTTGATGTTTTCCCATGTCCTCTGCATCTTATCAATGGTGGGAAACGTCGTATTACTAAAGTATTATAGGGAAAGCATGTCCGTGATGGCTTGTGGGGTGACCTACAACATGAAGGGGCCTTGTTGAATAGAGCAAGATTGTGGATGGAGCAAGTCTACACATAATTCAATTATATCTGGGCATAGGTGCACAACTGGGATGACAAACTGAGCCAGTTGTGAGGTCTAGATCCTCATCTTGAATGTTTCATATTGCCTTACTCTGGCTCTTTGCAAACACCTTTAGTGCACCCCTTCTCTGAGGTTTTTGCTGTTGGCTCTTTGCAGGGTCGGGTCCACGATCCCATTAGCATAGTATTTTACCTTTGAAGGGTCACTAGTCTAACCGAATCCCAGGGATTTTATTCTTGGGTAGCTTCTTAGCAGTTGTATGGGAGCTACAGCGTATGATTTTCTAGCCATTAATCTATCAAGATATCTAGGTGCCCCCATTCCTTGTTGTGATGATGATGCTCTCGCCATCTCTATGTTTCTTGTATGATACCTGGTATATGAGCCTTGTGCAGGATAGAAAACATGTTTGCTGCAAAAAATTTCACTAAGCGCCACAATCTTAATGAGTAGGATATTTTTGTAGGAATGTTTGAGAGTTTGTAAACTTTAAAATTTGCTAAGGGGTATTTATGGGCCTATCAAGTCCCAAAAAGCATTAAATTAAAGTGATTGTTAGCAAATCCTACTCAATCTTTGGGAAATAGCAAGGCAGACACATTATGCAGTGCAAGGTACCTTAGAGATCTCAAAGATTTTGGGAAGCATTTATTGCAGCAAAATCTAAAGCATTAAAACTCCTAAGACACTGACTTTGCGTTTAAAATGCTTATTTTAAAAGAAAAGTGGGAAAGCAAAAATAAAACAAAGCAATGTGGGAATGGAAACTACCTAACTAAATTAATTGCAAATCCTTATTTTCCTCCGAGATCAAAAATGAACTTTCCAACGTCTTCTTTATGACAAGACAACTTGCATTGCCATACTAGTGATTGCAATGGGTATACCTTTGATGGGATGTCCTCTGCACTGGCCACACGAATTTTCTTGCACTCAAACGAGTCTGAGCAAAATGTGTATTCGACACTTATGAACTCTTCTTGTCCTTGAATGTCTATTGAATACTGGTTCTTCATGTTATCAGGTGTCATCAAGAAATCATTGGCTATTGGTTCTTCACTCTGTGCCTTTTGATACCCATTCTCTTTTGGCTTGTTTCTTTTAGATTCTAGCTTTATTTCATCATCATGCTCCTTGATGACTTCATCCTCTTGAAAGGATAAATATGAAGACTAGCATTCCTTCTACATAATTAGTTGAGTCTCAGATCTATCTTCTCCATCTTTGGCCAATTCATAGCCTTCTTGTAGGATAATGTCATCTGTCTCAATGACTTGGTCAAGGGAGTATCCATGTTCCTCCATATCTTCTTGTAACATGAGGAAAAATTCAAAAATGATATCCTCCTTGTCATAAGTTAAGGAAAAATCTTGCAACTTATCCTCTTTCTCATCAAAGGGGGTACCTATGGTAATTTATTCCTCATCTATACTTATGGAATCCTCTTAACTAGCTATGAATTGAGCGTATTCCTTTGCATACTCAATTGCTTCCTTCAAAATATATTCTTCTTCAAAAAGGGATGAAGAAGAAGGCTGTGATGGGAAATAAGAAGCCTTTTGAGTAATGGTGGAAGGGACTCGAGGGGATAGTGAGAGTTTGGGGTCCTCTTGACTTGCTACTATCATAGACTCTACATTATTGGGGAAACAATCTTGGCAAGTTTGACCTTGTTCATGAATAGGGGTGGCATATGTTTGATATGGGATTTGTGGTGGTGGATATGAAGTTTGGTAGACTTGGTAAGGTTGGTTCTTATGAACGCTTAACCTCTCTTCTAGAAATGCAATCAATCCACACACATCCAACATCTCATATGTAAGTTCTTACCAATTTGCCCTTTCAATGGGATCCCACTCACTTTTAATTAGGTCAATTGCTTCCCTTACTTGATGGATGACTTGAAAAGGAATTTCTTGACCATATCCCCTTCTACTGTCAAGCTCTAACACATAATTTTTTAATCCCAACAATGCCTTTTTGAAGGTGAAAATGAGGTCAGGTTGAACATAGGGTGTGACATATTGGGGAGACTGGGCATAAGATTGGTATAGCTCATAACCATATGTATCCTTGTTACTTGACATGGTTCCAGGAGAAGCTTGTTCTTGATTAAATATATAAGGAGAATAGGAATCATAGCTATGAGTAACAGAGTTACACATACCAAAAGGTCATTTCTTGATGATATCAGGACTGCTTGATCAGCTGATTTGACTCAGAGTCATTGTTGGTGTTGCTAAAAAACCTCCAAAGGCTAATTGGTTGAAGAACACACCAAAATTTCTTATACTCCTTGAAAGATCTATCTCACTGGGTGTGCTAAAAACTATTGATGGCATAAAATTGCGTTAGATCTTAACTAATCAACAATGGGAAGTTTCAAGCTATGAGACAATGTGGCTTGAAACAACCTCTAGGTTTTAAAGAAACTGGTCTCTTCTATTTTATAGGTGTTGGGGAAAAGGGATAAGAGACTAAACAGAAATGCAAAATGTAGGAATTAAAACCTAACTATGGTGATGCACCTGAGTGTAATCCTAATCCTAACCTGAGCACAGTGAGACCATTATATGATTCAATTACATTTAAGAGCAGACAAGTGCATGATCAATGCAAAAGATTGGAATAACAGAAACAGAGGATCACAATAGGGGAGTTCTTTAGCTGAGACATGGAGAATGTCAACAAAGGCATAGTGTTCAATCTTCCTAACAGAATCTTCCAATCACATAAGAGGCGCATAAGTCACGTACAGTTTGTAAACCTTCAGATTCAAGAAAATGAGACAAAATCAAATGACATTTCTAAATTACAACTACGAAAAAATATACAGTATAGACTACTTTGCAAATGACACATATAACATCAACCAAGGCATGGAGCTTAAATTTCCTTAATTCATTCAGCCACATAAAGGGCACAGAAACATACACGATTATATCGACTTTACAACTCAAGAAAATTAAGACAAGAGCAAATGATATTTCTGATCCAAATTCTAGCCATATAAAACTATAGAATCCCCCCCTTTTTACAATTCCTCATATATAGACTTGGATGTCTCTTGGCATCGCTTTCCTTCCCGCGCAATTTTATCCCATCATTTACTCATAGGGGACAAAATGGATGGCACCTTCAATGCCTCAGATGTATCTTATCAAGGATTGCCTTGACTGCAACATGGCAATCCATGTCCGGTACCTCTCTTTGTGCCTAAAATTCTTCATTCCATCACCTGTTTGGCTGTTCAACTATCTAATCTACCTTTGCTATCAGGGGACAAATGGATAGCATCTTCAATGCTTGCAAGCCCCAAAAAATCTACTCAGAGCACTGTTCCATCTACCTGGAGTAACTCTCACTAAATTTCCCTCCATTTTTGCTGTAATAGGTAGACGGGCACTCTATTCTATTGAAATGGAAGAGGACACTTAGTTAATTTATGAAATTTCTCCCTTTTTGTCTAGAAGACACCGAAGGATGACACTTAGCCGCTTTCGCTGCTTCTTCATATTTTGTTGAGGAACGCTCTGCCTTTGACACCTGTCATAGCCTAATTCCTCGATACTTTGTAGTTTTATCCAAACAAAACTCACCACATTCCCTACCTTAGCAACCTTTAAAAAAGTATGGATGCACGTGGTAGTCTTCACTTGATGACACTCGGCGCTTCCTCAGCCTTTGAAATAATGTCTGGGACCCACCAAAATCTTTATTTGGCAATTAGGCTCAAATATGGTTTCTTGAAGGTTGACACACGGAGACCTCCACTGCTCTTGGGAAGATACGTGGCATCTTCCACTTTTTTTTTGGGGGGACGTGGTGTCTTCTGCTACCTGTTGGGGATGGAGTGGAAAGGGACCGGAGAGTGACACTTGGCCGCGTCTGCTGCTTTATGGCACTTAAGCAAAATAAAATGATGCCTTTATGCATCAAACGAAAGCATTGGACCATAGTCTCCTAGATGACAACACATGGTGGCTTCTGCTACTTCTTTAAAAAGGTAGTTCAGGGTCTCTGCAACTGCCACATGGCACTTTTTGCTCTCTATGTTGCTGGTCCATTGAAAATCCTTGCCAAATGAAACATGGGTGCCTTTATGAGACTCAGATGCTGACATGTGGTGTATTCTGCTTAGCCATTATTAGGTATGTGGCACATTCCATGATCTTTCCAAAATTTACAGAAAGGTGTTCAAAGGATGCTAGTTGTCCACCTTCATCTCCTGGAAATCGACACTTGGTGACTTCTACTGGAATTTGATACTTGGGCAAAAAGAGATGAAGGAAACAAAAAGGGGAAAAGGGATCTGATACCAAAGGGTGACACTTGGTAGCTTCTACTGCACTTCAACACTTAGTCAAAATGAACCATCCCTCTGCTTCAAAATTCTGTTGTGACGTCCAAGGATACATAGGAACCAAAATTGCAGTGCTCGAAACAAAAAAATAAATTAAATACGATGTAGAGTAGGAAATTACTCTACAGAACATTCATAAATTGATACCATATGATGTATAAGGCTTCATAAATTTTAATTAATTTAATTAAAATAAGAAACAAAACCCTTATACTTACCTCTATGAATTAATCTATCTCTGAAGTTTGACTCAGTATAGCTTTGCCTTATTCTAGTTTTTGACCTTTTGGTTGTACAAAGTTTTAACTCTTCTAGTTTTCATAGATTAAATAGGATATATTAATTTTTTTATCTCCTTTAATTCCTCTTCACCTCTTCTTAAAGCCCACTAACTCCCCAAAATAGTCCTCTTATCATTCACCACTTCTTACTCTATCATAGTCACTTTCTTGTAGCCTTTTTCTCAAGTTTTCTTACTTGTACAGATTTATACAAAATACTATTGCAAAAATAGTTTCATATTAATATAAATTTTATTCTATTTCATCCTTATATTAATTTTTTTCCCTAAATATTTCTCTAAACCACTTTTCCAAATGATTTTAGGCCCCTATTTAGGCCTATTAGGTCTTTTGTTCCCTTAAAGACACACAATTATGTCAAAAATATACTTTCATATATGGTACCAATATTTAAACACTAAAACATATTAAATCACATTTTAATAAATATACTATTTTTTTTTTATTACTTTCACATGGTTCAATCTTCTAAATATGCAATGTTTGTCTTGAAACCCTAGAGATAGGGTTTTGCATGATTGTGAAACTTGAGAGTGAACAAATTCAATTTTCAAGCTTGAAAATAGATTTACATTGATTTTGATTATTGTTTATGATTTTCACCATCACTAAAAACCTTTCCAATGTATTGGTTTATCCTTATAAGACCACTATTCACATTTTTTACACCATTTTGTGGTGACTGTGCATAACTAATAAGACTGTGTGTTTTTTAAAATAGATAGAATGGTAATATAGGGTTTTTAACAAGGTTTATTACCTTTATTATGGATTATAAATATTTAATCAGATCCCTTACGCCTTTTTAAAAAAAATAAAGTTTTTTTTCCACCATGTTCAATAATCATCACAAGATATTGCCTTGGTTGTGTGTGATAACACAATTAGTTGTCTACAGATCTAGTGCATTGTTATTGAAAAACTAATGTATTCAAATGCATAAAGGTTGTCAAGAACAATGATATTATTGAAATAATTATTATTTATAAATATTTACACTACATTTTTTCCTTCTCTTATAAATTCACATGATTATTACTATTTATCAATAACTTGTCAACAACACAAAACTTTGTATTATATATGCACAAGGATTGTAACCTTGATCATTCAAAAGACAAAGAAACTTAATGAAAAATTTATTTTATCACCATTAAATATAATAATTAAACATACCAATAAAAAATATATTTAATCAATTACTTTACTCATTTACTATTTTACACTTTCTATATTGTTGCATATACAAAGATAACAGTTTGCCAACATAGCCTCTTTCAAACTAGGTAATGTATATTCATCTTCTTGGGGTTATTTACATGTACAAATTAAAATTACACTCCCTTATCCACACATTTTTCTCCTTTAATTACTCTTATACCTTTAATGAATCTAATCAAACAAACCATCTATTCAAAAAGACTTCAAAATCCTATAACTAATTCCTAATTGCCCTTTATACATTGAGAATGTCCTCAAATACTCATATAAGTTACAAGATGAATAATAGCATAATAAATTTATGAAATTAGGTGCCCATTGAAATAATTTAGGGTCTTTCCATCAATATCACTTTATTGGAAATGCCTACGAACATGACAATTGATCCACAAACCTAAACCAAGATTTACAAATTTGAAAGAGGAATTGGTGGGAAAATGCCCAAACACCTCAAATTCAAATTTGACACCATTTTAGAAACTAAAAATAAATCCTAAAGACCTAAGATGATCTATAAAACCTAATAAAGACTCCAAAACATGACATTTTACTAATATGTACATTGTGGTAGGTGATGCTCCTACATCATAAAAGCCTAACCAAAAAAGCTTGGGATTGGTTATATAAATTTACTAATAGTTCCCTATGTACTTTCAAACAATTATAGGGCCTTTTAATCTTAGATTTTAATAAAAATTGTTTGCATAAATTAAATTTTTAACATTTAATAATTTTAAATAAACATGAAGTAGAGTTTATTAGAGACTATGCTATTCAATTTAAGAATGAATCATATTCTTTACCATTTTGACATTTAGATTTGGAACTATAATTCATATTAGGTAAAGGTCTTATTTCTCCACTTGGAGAAAGAGAATGACATAATAATTATATTAATTTAGATATATTATATTTTGATGTGCATAAACATGCATGCCATCTAGTATATAAAAACAAATAATTCAATGTTTATGAATTAAAAAACAAAAATTGTGTTGATAATGTGCACAACAAAAGTAGTTTTCCAAGAAAAGACTTGGTAAAAAGTAGTTGTATTAATATGACACATTTTTATAAAGTAACCAATATTTTGACACAATAAATTGGATATGTTACACAATCAATCCAATTTTTTTCACACCATGACACACCTTAAATACTTTGATCAATGCTATTGGAAAATAAACTTATTACATTACCCACTACTAAACATCTAGCAAAAACATATCTTCTAAAGAGCCACAAGAAAATCTTTATGTGATTATCATCAATTAAAATAAATTATATAGATAATTATACTAAATTGAAATAATAAATCCAAAATTACAAACATGAGGGTATCATTGGCATAATATAAAATCACCAAATTCTTGCTATTGAGACAATCCAATAAGCATCACATACAACTTTAGCAAGTAAAGAGTGTACTAGCCAAAATAATTTAACAATTACATTGTTCATGCAAGGAGATTATTTTGAACATAATAATATTGATTATAAACAAAATTAAAGTGAATTTAATATGATTAGATTTTTTAAAATGGCATATACCATCAAATAGTTACATTATAAGGGGAATTGGAGAGACTCTTTGGGATACATGATATTACCAATTGCTTATAGAACATAGGTTATCCTTAAAAAAATTTGGATCATGTCTCATGTGTATCAAAATAAATTTACATTTGAATTTTTTTGGTTATACCAAATGGAGGCCATAATAAATCCTAATAATCATAACATTACATCTTCTCATAAAGAAGGCTTAATTCAAATACCACATCATGGTGATAAAAACCAACCATAATATGGAGAATCATAACATGGTATGCACCTATATGATTTTAAAATATTTGATCCTAATGAGGATGATTTATTTGACCAATGTTAATCATCAAATTATTTTACAAATTTCAAAAAAAATAAAAAATATAATCAAATAATAAATAAAATACAAAGACATTCAAATAAAGTAAACATACAAAAATATTTAATATTTCATGTTTTTACTAATTTTTTCATATGTTGTTTACTTTATGTTACTAGATATCATATCATTTATTTACACACATATGTTTCATGGGTACTTGATTTTGATACATGCATGCACTAGATCTATGATACATGAGCATGCAGTTATTGGACCTTTCTTCTTCCTGTGAGACACATTAAATTAGTGCCATCTTCATTATATTGATCATGATTGACATAGGTTATATCTATTTATGATCACTTTACATTATCATTTTGAGCTTATATACTAAGACTTACACATGCCTATACTCTACCACTATCTCACACATTGTATTTGATATGCTATTTTATAATAAATTTTACTAACACATGTATGCAGGGACTAGTATGATATGCTTATGCTAGTTGTTTATATTTAATTTATTCATCTTACATATGTCTTGATTGTACTTCTTGTTTTATATCTTGTGTGTATTGTGGAAAATTTAAACACGTTCCTTATTTTTTGTCCCCAGTGTGCTAAGTATTATTTCTTTGGTGTGTAAACATTTGAACATGTCATCTCCATTGAGTGTGTGAGATATGTGTTACCACTAAATTTTTCACCCTTCAAGAGGTAGTTAAATATTAATCCAAATTTATTGTAACATGGGATTACCCCTAGATATGTGGGTTGTCTATAGTAGGGTAAACCTCTAGATTAAAGGGTTAGCTCCCTTGATATGTCTATTGAAGCTCATCACCTATACTACTAGCTTGTTTGAGATGAAAAGGGATAGAGAGAACATGAATTAAACCTAATATAATGATGTGATTCACCAAATTAATCTCCATAATAACACCATGTAATTTCACTATGAAAGATGATTCACAAAATTGACTTCAACATCAAAATTTTCTCTAACATAAGTATTTCAAACATGAAGGTGATATGCAATGTAATTCTCAAAGTGGATAAAAAAGAGGTCTAATTATAGACACTAGTACCATTACTTACAATTATAAACATACAAGAACACTAATTACACTTCATATGACTTGTTAGAGAGTAGACTACTTGCACAAAACATGAAAGAGCGAGGTGAACACAAGGATAGATGATTATCACTTGTCTTTCAAATATGCACTACTTCACACACTTAGACAAGAAGTTTAGAACTCAAAAATAGCTTTAAATATTTTATTCAAATTCAAACATTAGTATTCAAGCCATCATGGCTTTTCCATACTAGATGTGGATTCTACAAACTTAGCCAAAATTGGTTGCTTATATAGAGAATTATGAAGAGAGAGAGAGGGGTGTACTAGAAGAGGATTGTAAAGTGTATATGTGAGTTAAAAAATAAATGAGAGTTATGTGATAGTACAAATTCATCTCTAATTACATGTGTCTCACTCCTAAAGAAGAACCAGCCTTCCAAGTGGTGTAGGGGTTATAAATTGGTTTGACACCTTAACTAACTTATTGAAAACTACCCTTCTTTGCATGAAAGGAGTGAAAAATGGAATTTAAAATCATTAATTATCCATTAAATTATATTATAAAACTCATTTGACATATTACATGCCTTAATAAAATTCCTCTGATATGATATTTCATCATTCATGTGCATAGGTGTCTTCAAACTCTTTATTTCCCATGCCTAGCTTGGTCCAAGTGGCCTAAAACTCAAGTTCACCTTATTAAAGTCATATTATCTCCATGAATGGTATTAAAATATGTTATTATACCTAAAAAAACCATTTTGGTTCTTGGAATAACTCATAAGAATTCATTTTGCTCCTTAAGCCTTCACTAGGCCTATTTTCCTTGTATCCCTAAAAAATTATAAACCTTCTTGTGTAGGGAATTATATGGATGGAAATGAAAAAATTAGGGAATATTAATATAATATTTATGGCCTTACATTTCAATGTTAAATTTCATCTTCTGAATCTAAGTGGAAGTCCATCCTTTCTACCTTCCTCTTTCTTGAATTAGGCCTCCTTGCCTAGAACCCTATTTTCTTGCTCCAAACCTTTAAAACACATGTTAAATCACAAAAAAAAATTGATTAAATTTACCTAGGATATAATAAACCTCCACGTCAATTTTAGGGTCCTGAGACCTTGTGAAAGTATGCAAAACATGAAATCACCTTGCCACCTAGTCTCAAATTGAGCCTGCTTGAGACTACCTTAGAAAACAAGCCTAGTTTGACCACCTAAAAGAATATAATATGAAAATTGTGTGGATTTAATAGTTAGTAAACATCCCAAATGACCTCATAAAATTATTTTTAGGTTCTTCCTTGCTTAGAACACCTTAAAAACACCAAAAATGTACACAAAATAAGGAATTTATGGTAGTTTGTACAAGTGACATCAACATTAAAGTATATTTGTATAACATCCTTGGAGTCATAAAAAACATAAAATAGGTTTTAGGATCAAAATATGGAATTAGATGTGCATTTGAGGTCCATTTTCCTTGACTAATCACCATCAAGGTTTTATAAGGGTTTTGTTGAGGTATGGAGCTAAAAGCTTCAACATATGAGCAAATTGCAAGGTTGTATTTACACAGTCGCCAACGTCGGTCATGGATTGACTAGAGGCTGTCGATGTCGGTTATGGATTGGCTGACATCAGTCATATGTAGGCAGACATGGATCGACGTCGATCACCTGTGCATTCCAGAAGTCTATTTTTGTGGGATGAACAAACTGTTTGCATGATAAGTTTAACTATTAGTGTTGAGTCCACATTTCTATTTTTGGTAGGACTGATTTGAAATTTTAATTAAGAGGTGTATCTAATGGTGGAGAATGCATATCTCATGATCCCTAATTCTATATAATAGGGATAGATCTTCATAGCTTGTAAGGTATGAGAAAAAGGGTGAATCAATTCAAGTAGCTGAATTGTGTTTGTAATTGTGAGAGAGAACTCTTGAGGGAAAGAGATATGTACATCTGAGAGGTGTGGAAGAAAGAGAGATTTATTCAATTGTATTTTTTTCTGGAAGAGTTTAATACAAGTTTTTATTATTTTTTGTATCTCTTATTCTTTGTTGATTCTGATTTCTAGTTACTTATTATTCTAGTTTAATTTCGTGTTTAGTTTCTTACACAAAAGTAATCAATTGTATCTGTAAGATCCTAACAAGTGGTATCAAAGCTTGGGTTCACTAATAGGTTGTATCAGATCGGGTTAGTGTGTGTTGATTATAGGTCACTCACAGGGGTTTCTGATTGAGTGAGAGTAAAGCAATGGCACAAGAAAGTAAGCTAAGAATGGAGAAGTTTAACGGCAAGAATTATCAATTATAGAGGATGCAAATAGAAGATTATCTATATCAGAAAGATCTATATTTATCATTAGGTGGGGTTTTAAGCAAGCCCATAGATATGCAAGATGAAGAGTGGAATGGTCTTGATAGAAAGGCTCTGGGATCTATAAGGTTGAGCCTGGCATCTTCTGTGATTTCCAACTTGTCACAGGCAAAGACAATGGTAGAGTTAATGGATATTTTGGAAAATTTATATGAAAAGCCCTCAGCTTCGAATAAGGTATATCTTATGAAGCAATTATTTAATTTGCAAATGCAAGAAGGTGGATCTGTATCTAATCATCTTAATGATTTCCATGAAATAGTAAATCAGTTAAATTTAGTCAAAATAGTTTTTGATGATGAAATTAAGGCTCTCTTAATTTTATGCTCTTTACCTGAAAGTTGGCATAGTTTGGTAATGGCAGTTAGTAATACTACATCTACTACAAATAACTTGAAAGTTGATGATGTTGTTAGTGTAATCTTGAATGAAGAAACTCGCAGGAAAAGCACAGGAGAAACATCAGGTAATGCTTTAAGTATTGAAAGTAGGGGAAGGTAAAGAGAGAAGGGAAAACAAGGGAGATCAAGGTCTAAGTCAAAGATGAAAAGTAGATCCAAATCTAGAAATGGAAGAAAAATAACTTGCTGGAATTATGGAAAGATAGGGCATGCAAAGAAAGATTGCTAATTGCCGATTAAAGAAGAAAATCAGCATGAAGGTAAAAAAAAAACAAAAGTTGCAAGTATTGTTGCACAAGATGCTTTTCCACTTTCTTTGGATACTAGAATAGAATCTTGGGTTGTAGATTTTGGTGCCTCTTTCCATGCAACCCTAAATAGAGAATTTTTCAATGATTATGTCCAGAGAGATTTTGGAAAAGTTTATTTAGGGGATGATGAGCCTTGTAAAATTGTTGGAAAAGGAAAAGTGTAGCTGAAATTGCAGAATGGCAACACATGGGTGTTGAAGGATGTCATGCATGTACCCATCCTAAAGAGAAATCTAATTTTTGCAGGAAAGTTGGGGGATGGGGGTTGCATAATAACTCTCACAGCTAAATCTTGGAAGATTTCCAAGGGTGCACTTGTATTAGCCAGAGGTAAGAGAGTAGGTACTCTCTATTTATGTAATTGTATTACTGATTATTCTCCTTCTGTATTATCTACTTTAGATGTGGATGAAAAGTTGTGGCACTGTAGGCTTAGCCACATGAGTGAGAAGGGAATAACTGTTCTTAAGTCAAAAGGTAAGCTTTCAGATTTGAAAAGCATAGATCTAGATTTCTGTGAGCATTGTATTTTTAGAAAACAGAAGAGAGTGAGATTTCTCAAGACTGGGTCAACAAAGAAGAAGCACAAGTTGGAGCTTATTCACACAGACATGTGGGGACTAGCTCAGGTAGCTTTAATTAGAGGATCATAGTATTATGTTACTTTCATTGATGATGCTACAAGAATGGTATGGGTTTATTGCATAAAGAAGAAATCTGATGTTTTTGACACATTCAAAAAATAAAAAGCTTTGGTTGAGAATGAAACATGTTTGAGATTGAAGTTCCTTAGATCTGACAACGGTGGTGAGTTCTGCAGCAAAAAAGTTTAAAAGTTACTATTCTATGAGTGGAATATGCAAGAAAAAGATGGTTCTAAGGACACCTCAGTAAAATGGAGTTACTAAAAGGATGAATAGAAAAATATTGGAGCGTGCACGGAGTATGAGGTTGCATGTTGGTTTGCCCTTACAATTTTGGGTAGAAGCTGTAGATACTATAGTTTACCTGATTAGCAAAGGACCCTCTACTGCTCTGGATGGTGGAATTCTAGAAGAGGCTTGGATAGGTAAAAAGGTAGATCTTTCATTTCTCAGAATTATTAGTTCTAAAGCTTTTGTGCACATTGATAAAGAAAATAGAAAGAAACTGGATGCTAAATCTATAAGGTGCATATTTATTGGTTATGGCTCTGGAGATTTCAGATTCTAGTTGTGGAATCTAGGAACTAACAAAATTATTAGAAGCCGTGATGTTGTTTTCAATGAAAAGGTGATGTACAGTGATCAGCTCAAGAAGTTGAATAATTCTGAGTAGAGTAATGTTGATTTGGATAAGGTGATGATTTAAAATGAGCTCATGGGTAAGAATATTCACACTTAGGAAAACACAGACACCGACGTTGATCAGATAGGAACTGATGTTAGTCATACAAGAACCAATGTCGGTCAGATAGTGATTGACGTTGATCAGACAGTAATTGACATCAATCGGGTGGAACTGACGTCGATAAGGTACAGGGCAAGAGATGACCGAGATCGGTCACTAACAGAGAATTTGGGCAGACAACAAGCTATGAATGAGTCTCAAACGCCCATAAGGAGGTCAAAAAGGGTAAGTAAACCTCTAATTCGTTATTCCCCTTTGTTGTACTACTTGTTGCTCAATGATAGTGGAGAACCAGAGAGTTTTGATGAAGTAATGCAGGTAGAATCTCAGAAATAGTGGGAGATTGGCATGAAAGAGGAAATTGATTCCTTGAAAGAGAACCAAACATGGGATTTGGTTGAGTTGCCAGCTGGTAAGAAAACACTGAAAAACAAATGGGTTTATAGGTTAAAGAAAGGTGAGAATGGACAAATGAGACATAAGGCCAGGTTGGTAGTAAAGGGATTTGCACAAAAACTAGGTATTGATTTTGGTGAAATTTTTTCTCCTGTAGTAAAGATGACTTCTATTCAAATTGTATTGTTTTTAGTTGCTATTGAGGATTTGCATCTTGAGCAGCTTGATGTTAAGACAACGTTTCTTCATGGAGATTTGGATGAAGAAATATATATGGAGCAGCCAGAAGGTTTTGAGGTCAAAGGTAAGGAGAAGCTTGTAGGTAGGTTGAAAAAAAGATTATATGGTCTTAAGCAAGCTCCTAGACAATGGTATTTGAGGTTTGACAGGTTTATGATAGAGCATGGTTTTAGTAGATGTCAATCTGACCATTATGTTTATTTTAAGAGATTGGATAATGGTAGATATATTATCCTGTTGTTGTATGTAGATGATATGCTTATTACAGGTTCACACATGCAATATATTTCTAAGCTTAAGGTAAAATTAGCTCACACATTTGCCATGAAGGATTTAGGAGCAACAAAGAAAATCCTTGGCATGAGTATTAAGAGAGACATGAAAAATCACAGTTTGATTTTGTCTCAAGAGGATTATGTAAACAAGGTATTGGAGAGGTTCAATATGCAAGATGCAAAAATGGTAAGCACACTTATGGCTAGACACTTCAAGTTGAACAAAGAACAGTGTCCTAAATCACATGATGAGGTGGAGTACATGAGTAGAGTTCCATATGCTTTCATAGTTGGGAGCTTGATGTATGCAATGGTATGTACTAGACCTGATATTACCCAAGCAGTGGGAGTTGTCAGCAAGTTCATGGCCAATCTAGGGAAGGAACACTTGAAAGAAATTCAGTGGATTCTCAGATATCTGAGAGGGACCAGTAGTAGGCATTTATTCTATGGAGGGTCAAACAATTCTCTACATGGGTATGTAGATGCAGATATGGTAGGCGACTTAGATGGCAGGAGAAGCACCACATGATATGTGTTCACTGTTGGTGGAACGATAGTTAGCTAGATTTCAAAGCTGCAGAAGGTTGTTGCCTTGTCTACTACAGAGGCAGAATACATTGCAGCCACAGAGGCTAGCAAGGAAATGATATGGATGACACGGTTCATGGAAGAGTTGGGAAAGTTGCAAGAGAGTTGCAGATTGTACATTGATAGTCAAAGTGTAATTTATTTGGCAAAGAATTCAGCCTTTCATTCAAGAACCAAACATAAACAGCTTAGGTACCACTTCATTAGATAGGTATTAGAGGATGGTGAGTTGAAGCTGGAAATGATCCATACAGATAAGAACCCTGCTGATATGTTAACAAAGCCGGTAATAAAGGAGAAGTTGAATCTTCATTCAAATTTTATTGGTTTTCAAGATTGAGCTTGAAGATGGAGAAACAAGCTAGAGGATGTTGTTGTACAGGTATAGGTGCAGCTATTTATCTCCAAGTGGGAGATTGTTGAGGTATGGAGCTAAAAACTTCAACAGATGAGCAAATTGCAAGGTTGCTATATTTACACAGTCATCGACGTCGATCAGGGATCGATTGGAGGCTACCAATGTTAGTTATGGATCGGCTGATGTCGGTCATATGCAGGTAGATAGGGACTAACATCGGTCACCTGTGTGTTCCAAAATTCTATTTTCATGGGATGAACAGATTGTTTGCATGATAAGTTTAACTGTTAGTGTTGAGTCCATGTTTCTATTTTTGGAAAGATTAATTTGAACCTTTGATTAAGAGGTGTATCTAACAGTGGAGAATTCATAGCTCATGATCCCTAATTCTATATAAAAGGGATAGATCTTCATAGCTTGTAAGGTATGAAAAAAATGGTGAATCAATTCAAGTAGCTGAATTGTGTTTGTAATTGTGAGAGAGAACTCTTGAGGGAAAGAGATCTGTACATTTGAGAGGTGTGGAAGAAAGAGAGATTTCTTTAATTATATTTCCTTCTGGAAGAGTTTAATACAAGTTTTCATTGTTTCTTGTATCTCTTATTCTTTGCTGATTCTGATTTCTAGTTACTTATTATTTTGGTTTAATTCCATGTTTAGTTGCTTACACAAAAGTAATCAATTGTATCTGTAAGATCCTAACAGGTTTAAGATCTGTATGGGGTCTTGATGATTGTTCATAAAGAAAATATCATAAATTGACCTCATTAAACTTGGAAAAACTTATTGAATTAATTCATAACCTATAACAAATATATTATCTTCCCATTCAAAGTGTGGGATATGAAGTGAGTATGTAAAGTTATTCCTGGAGTGGTATGTTTAGCTATCTTTGGACTCAAGAGAGGTCTAATATGAGTTTTGTGTCTCAAAACTCATTGTCACTATTAGGATATGTTTAAAAACATCAAAAATAAACATCCTCATTATTATACATGCTACCTTAATTATTTTTACCGCTTTATATGCATCTAGTGCAATGGTCAGGAAACTTGAGGTTCTAGGTTTGTCACCTTCTTACTAGCCCTCAAGGGTATTTGAGTTGAAAATTGAGGATTTATATCAATTAAGAGTGTGTTAATACCTTTTATATGACTTTTAATTTCCATAATGTCCCTCCATGGGTTTTTTCATACTTTTTTTCTTTGATTTCAAATAGACCCCTTGGTATCAAGACTGCCCCTTGCTAATGAAGTGGGTAGGGTCTGAGATAAAACAATGGGTATATCCAATACCTATGTGGATTTTAAATTAACATGTATGCCTTGTACCACTCATTAACACCATATATACCAAATATCAAAGTGCGATTGTTCTTATAGAGGCCTCAAAGATCTAATCTCCCTTGTGACTGTCTGTAGTCTGTCTATGACTGCAAGGTTTTGACTGACTATGTATGGAGTCATGAAAATCAAACTTGACTATAATTATAAATTATTTCCTTTGGTATCATGACCTTATGAATGACCTTTTTTAAATCTCATAATAAGCCTTACATCCATTCATATCATGTTTTTTTTCTCATTTATGCTTAGGACCAGTCTATCCTTATGTAGCTTGTAGGTTTCTCTTTAGGGTCACTTAATTGTGTTTTGGTCTATAATATTACACTATGATATATACAAGCACTATGATATTTTAATATATTATATTTTACTATTGGATCATAGTTTATGATAGAATATAAAATTGACTATTAATATGAGATTAACAGGTTTCCTATAGTAAAATATAATATTTATAATCTTACACTATGATATATTACTAGAACTTGAGCAAAATTATCAATCAAACCTATAGTAAACGACTATTCAAACCTTGAAAATGTTTCTAAAGAGCAAACACTTGAATATTATCGACAAAAAACACATCTCAGATAAAATAGCATGAACTCCATAAAAATAATGGATATTCTATGAGCAATGAATCCTTATTAACATTTTAGAGTGATCACCATGAAGATAAAATATAAACTTGCAGCAGGATCCACTAGAACATCTTTTACACTAGGACATTATTCATTCAAGTGAAGGAACTTCATGGAGATGAGTTGTATGATGAAAAAACAATGAAAGTGAGATATTTGACGTATAAAAAACACACTCAAAACCATTCATCTCCATAGATTTTTTAAGTGGAGAAACATGTGCAAGAATAAACCCCTCTCAAATGAATAGGCCATAGTAACCTATTGTCACTCTTAGAGATTGTTCATAAATAAGAGGACATAAATATGTAAGCTAATTCCATTGATTTCAATATTAATATGATCCCTAACAATTTCCAAAATTTCATTTCCTAAATATCTCTCTTTTGGTTGTACCATTCAGTTCACATTTTCCTTCCTGAGTTTGTGAAGGTAGCGATGGAGGAGAAAAGGTGTCTAGAGTGTTAGTTTGACTTTAAACTTGGTATATAGTTTTAAAATGATTTGAGGGATCCAAATAGACACTTAATAACTATTTACAACTGAAAATGGATCTTGTAAGGTCGTGCAAGTACTTGTAAAGTTTTATTTTACCAAGTTTAGATGTTGAACTGTAGATGCTGTCAGACCCTGATTATACATGAATATTCTTTGACCAGTATTTGACATTAGGGATGTTTTTAATCTTATTTAAACATTATATTCTTGAAATTGTATGTCCAACTCTTTCATATGGGCCAAAATGTGGCTAAAATGTGATTTTTTTCCAATAAGAGTCAAATAAAAATTTAGAGCATGTTCTTATGATATTAATGACATCCAAATAACCTTTTATAATGAATGTAGACCAAACTAAACATTTAAACATGTTTTAATATTTCAATACTTTGTAATTGACCCATAGTACTAAACAAGTGAACATAAGATCAAAACTTGGACGACATTAGACAAATATAAATATGACCATATGACACCATTTAATACCACTTGAGACCCTAACAATGTTGAGCATTATTTTTATTGTCAAGGCTTGGCATTGATATTATCATTGATGTCAAAGGTTGTTCATGAGGTATGAGTTCATTAAATAATGTTTGTGTTTCATTTCATCCCTAAGAAGTATGAAAGTGTTTGAAAAACTTATAAGGTACGCAAGCAAGGTATAAAAGAATCAAAGAATGTTTCAAGATCCATTGTCAAGTGATTGAACCTAGCAGGAGAATTGAGAAGGCTTGTGCATAGGATATTTAGTCTTATGTATAAAGAAGCATGGTATCCCAATGAAATGGATGCACAAAGGCATAAGAGAATTTATGAGGATATTTAAGCATGCATATGAGGAATTGGAGCACTCATAAGTGTCTCAGAGTAACCCTATAGAGGTAAGACCTATAGACCTATGATGCAACTAAAATATTCCTAGACTCTGCCTGACCTAATGAGGGGTCATGAGTTATTAAGACCTATGAAGGATAATAAGTAGTGGTATATCATGTGAGAGGTTTTTTAAGCATGTGAGTGAGGTGGAGAGTAATTTAATAGTGGATAAAAGGTCAATTTTAAGGCCTCAAGTGACTTGCATGATAAAATCCTAAAGAACAAAGAGAGATATGGTCACCTAATGGGGTATCAAGTTTAATTTCCAAGGTAAGCATGGAAAAATGAATATTGATGAAGGTATTCCATGTTGTTCTAGGTGTGTTGACCAAGTCTATGGTAAATGTTTGTAATAAAAGACATGAAATGTGGTTTTAAGGTTTCCTGTGTGCATATAATAAATTATTCTCAACTTGAGAAGAAATTTCATGTACTCATTGGCTTGCATAACCTTTGAATTAGAACCTAATCCCTTCATGGTAGATGGGGAAGGAAAGTTCCAAGCATTTGTTTATGAATTAAGGGCCTAAGCTCTATGAATGATCCTTAAGACTATAAGATGGTCTTAACCCTCTCTAAAACCCTAAAAATGACTTGATATGGAATACATTGATATAAATGGCTCATAATTGATTGGATGACCAAGTTATATGTTTGGAACGCGTAGTGGACTCTCCCAAATACCTCTGAGTGGCATTGGTTTTTCATGAGAGTGAGTGGACCCTACAATAAAACCCATGTTTCTCAAAAATTTATTATAATAGGAATACTTGATTGAGTAAAATTTGTAGACACCTAAATCTGGCCACCAATAACCTCCAATCAAGATTTTGGCCAATTTACACCCAAAATGCACAATTTGGCCTAAAAACACTAAAACATGCTAAATGATGTGAAACTGACATATTCAAGTGTCAATTTTGGCTAGGGTATCCCTAAATGGAGCAATGAAATTTATGAGCCAAATAAATTTGATCAGATCATTTTGAGTCAAAATGCCAATTTTGCACCTAGGTGCTTTGGATTGATATTTCCTATCAAATCTCTTGCACAATACATGTGCCTTCATTATTTGTTGTTGGTAACATCCTAAATGGGATAATGGTTCCAACGTATCTGAAATGGACTTCTAATTCTAATCTAATCAAATTTTGGACCAATAACAAGGCATTCTGATCAATTTGAGTAATTTGTACACAAAGTGCTTAATCATGATTAAGAGCTAATTAACCCAAATCAAGGCCTAAGCAAAAATTCCATGGAAACTTATTGAATAGTTATTTTTAGAAATTAATATTAAATATCTGCATCATCAGGTGACCTCATTTCTTAGGAAGACATCCCTAGGCCATAAATGCCACAAATATTAAGATTCATGCCTCCCATGCCTCATCAATTCCTTCCATGATACCCTACATGCTTCTTAATTTCCCCTTCTTCCAATGTCATGATGAGGATAATTACAAACTTAATTCCAAAAATTGAATTAATCCTCAACCACACATCTCAATCTTAGGATGGATAGTTCAGGTTGATTCTAGACATTTGAAAAAAATCTATAAATAGGAGGCCTCACAACATCATTTTTAAGTCTTGATTATGCAAAGTTACAATGATCAAATGGTTCTAAAAGCTTCAAGAAACTACTGTTACCATGCAAAATTGATTCCAAGCCAAGCCAAGCTATAAGCCAAAGGTGCCAAGGAGAGATGGAGGTAGTCAAGCTTTCATTGCCAAGGACTTTATGAGCACAAAGCTGAGCAAGCCACTACTACAGAGGCATTTGGAGCATCCAAATAAGGTGAAGAAATTCTTGTGTTTTCATTCCTTGCTTTTTATTTGTTTTTGTCATTTGATTTTGTTAACTAAGCTCTCCCTAGTGTCTAGGCCTAGAGATGTTATGCTAGTTAGTGTGTTTATTTCATTTTGTTTTCATTTTAGAACTAACACCATACTAACCATCCTCTCTTTAGTCAAATTCATAGATCACATAATGACATGCCTAGTGAGACTAGATGCATCTACCACCTGAAGAAGATCATTTTATAACTCTAAAATATTTATTTTGACCCTTAAAACTCTTGTAAATTGATTTTCTAACTTTATTTTACCATTTTTGTTTGCCACAATTTTACACAGTAATCAACATTGGCAAGTAATACCAACATTGGTTGCATAGCTTAACTGATGTTAATTGGGTAACTGACATCGGTTAGCAAAAGTAACCATCGTCAGTTGTAATAATTGATGTCGGTCACTATTTTTTTTCAAAAACACAGACCTAAGAGCTTTTTTTCCAAAGTTTATTGTTTCAAATCAAAAAGAGCTTCAAAGCTAAAGCACATGCTAACATTTTTATTGTATGACCAAGCTAGATATTTGATCAAAACATGTTTAAATCACCTTTTTACATGCTTAAAAATCAATTAGGAACCTTGTTTTGGGTGTTTAACAAAGAATTTAGATGTTTTTGGTAGATGTTTTCAAAGTTTGAAATTAAGACCAAGGGATCAAATGAACACCAACAAATATTTCATTTTGGGCTTAAAATTAAACACACTTGTCAATTATTATTTGCAATAGTTATTTAGATCAAATATTTGTTGCATGTATGCTCTTCTAGTTGTCCCCTATAGGGAACCCTTGGAATCAAAAGTGCAATTCTTATTACAAGTAGCCTAGTCCAAGGCTTAGAAAGAAGTCATCTAAAGCACTCCCCAAAAACTTGTCAAAGTTTGGGTGACCTTAAAAATGACCTTAAAGTCTTTCTACTTTCATGTTTTCTTTATTTTTATGCAAACTTGGCTTGCGAGGGGGACTTCATCACCTCCCACAAGTTCTTTAGGGAAGCTTTGACTTGAGGTTTCATCTCCTAGAATTAACTTCATTTGGATCTTTTGGAGTTACACATAAGATGTAGTGGCACTTTAGAAATCACACTACATTGAGCGAACAACAAGCTGTAGTGGTTGCAAAAAGGACTAGACCTTTCTACAAAAGCCAATTGATATGGACCCAAAATCCATGATTTTATTTTGCATTATTTGGCATGAAAGTCATTATGCAATTGATTCCCCTAGATCATTTAGAAACTTGTTATATCTTATATAAATCCCCACTTGCCATGAAATTATTGTTAGTGCAGGGTGCACCTCAAAGTCCATGTCATAGTATTGTCATTTGAGAGAAGCGGGGTGTAAAAACCCTACTATATAATGCATATTTACTTTTGGATGAACACTTAAAATCCTCTCAAATGACGTATATTGATGGATTATAACAATACCAAGCAACCTTGTCAGTTTAGGATCTAATAATGATTAATTAGTTGGTCTTGTCCTAGTTTAAAGTCTTTTTTGGATTCAAAACTTGGTGTAAACAAATAATCTAAACCAGACACATAGTCCAAATTTTCCTTTGAACAAAGAGGAGTTATGTTGTCCATTTGAGATCATTAATTTTCCTTGTTCAAAGATTCATCAAAAGCTTGAGAGTCATATCATCGACTTTGGTGCAGTTATGCTTTCGAATTGAGTCTAGACCTTTACTAAAGTTGTTTAAGTCCTTCACTTATAATCTAAATCTAGAATTACACCTTTACAAGTTCATAGGGTTGATGTGTTAAGTGGGTTTGCCATTTGAACTAAACTTGAGGGAACTTATGTTCAATTTCCAATTTGGGTTGAAGGTCATTTAAGACTATAATCATTGTCATCACTTGATAGACTTAAGACATTTTGTGTTAAACACTTGCACTTTGAGTCTATGCACCACAAAATTTTGAATCAACAAAAGTAGTGTTATGCTGTTAAAATTGTAGGAAAACATCTTTACCTTAGAGAGTTTTTGAAACAAACTTTTTTGTCACACCTTTTGGGTAGTATGGCATCGTTATGATACCCAATTTTTTTTTAATATTGTTTCATAGACCTTCTTGCATAGAGTCTCAAAAAATTTCCTACATTTTTAGACCAATCCAAGTGTACTTTTGTGATTTTTTGTCTAAAATAGTTACACTATTCACATTTTTCTAGCTGATTTGTCAAAAGAACCAAGTTTTATACCATTTTTTGTGGGAAAATAAACTATTTATAAAGTGAATTTTATTTCATACCTTATACCTAGTTGATAAAGTTCATGTCCAATAATCAAATGCCTAGTGTTTTTATAAGTGTTTCAAATCCATTAGATTTAAACTTTCATCTATTTTCAAAATCTAGCTTTTGATGCCATTTGGCCAAGAGTCCTAGCACATGCCTTGTTTGAGCCTAGCTTTTGATGCCACATTTGGCCAAAAGACCTAATAAATTTTAAATTCCTAGATCAGATTGATTTGAAACACTTTGACCTTAGAGTTTGGCATTTTAATTTTAGGTCTATTTACTTGCTTATCTTTGTGTGAATAGTGAAATGTTAGATACTTCACGCTAGCTTGTTACCTCACAAAAATTTACATAAACCTTTTGATCCTTCTAACAAATCTAGACCAAGTTGGGACATGATCTATTTTAGACATTATCCTTTTTAGATTTTCTACAACTCTTTAACATTTTATCACAAAGCATTGACTATGGATCCCAACATGTACTCCTACACTCGTAGTGGACTCACGTATAATTTGGGGACTAGTAATATACTTTCTCAAGAAGAAATGGTGAAAAAACCCTATGCAAATAATATTTCTTATGAGATGGATTATTATCCCTCTTGTAATACTCAATCAGGGGCACAAAGCTAAGATCCATTAGCTAACTATTTGTTAACACACCACCTTATTCAGAACAGGACCAAGAGCAAACCGCATAACACCTAGCTATAATACCTGTAATGGATGAGCTAGTACTTCAACAATAATATTATACTAATACATCTTCCACACATGATCTATTTTTGTTTGAGTGACATTTTTTAGAGAACAAAGATGAGATTTTGGTTAGATCCAGAGAGGTAGGGGCCAAGTTTCCAACAGATTTCTCCCATGAAAATTTACCAAGTCTAGTAAGAGTGCCCCACAATATCATTTATGATCAACATGATTCTTCTAGAAATCCTATGGCTCTAGTCCAAACAACATATCAAGACCCCAATATATCTAATCAAGGCAAAAACATCATGGAATATCACTTTAATCAAATGAAAATAGCATATCAAACCTACTTGAATCTATCATGTGATTTCAATCAGATGAACATGGTAAGTGAGCCTCTTATTAAACTAGTTCCTTAAATAGTAGTGTTGATAGAGTTAATTAGACAAGATAATCTGAGTTCTGACCCATTCATACAAACTAATTTGATAGATAACTTGATATGTATGCCCATTATTGAAGAAGTGTCTTTGGCCTATACACAAAATAGTGAGCCAAACATAGTAGAGAATATGAAAACAATGTATAATCTCAATCAAAGTGGTACTAACGTACAAAAAATTAGACAACAACATGTTCCTATAGTTAATCTTATGATTATGTCATCATACTAGGGAGTGGGAGTTTCTACACCCCAAACTCAATCGACTGCTTCCTCAAGTGTACAATCTATGGGATTAGGTAATCAAATAATGGCCAAAGTCATGCCTCAATGATAGAATGTGACAGACCCTACTCCTAAAAAAATAGTGAGTAGTATTCCATAATAATAGGCACAATCTAGTGTATCAACACAACAGAGGAAAACTACATTGCCACCTCAATCAGGGGCAACTAATGTTCTACCTCACTAGGTAATGATGAACATACCTCTTTAGTCACATACTAATATACCAATCTAAAACCAAGCAATGACTAGTCAACAATATGAAAATATTGATCAATGATAGATGCTAAATCTACAACCTACTTTCACTTCTTCACAAGGATTCATGCAACAAGGATGTCCCCATGTTTCTTAGGTACCTACTAGACAACCATTGGTTCAAACTGTGCCACAAATCTAGAGACAGGGTCTTGGTCCACAAGTTCCCACTCAACAACATGGTTTGATAAGGTGGTAACATGTCACTTTTCAACCACAATAGGCACAATATAGTTATATCCGTCCATTCCACCCATAAAATCCTCCAAGTCAAACCTTTATCACCAACCCAAACTAGAATATCACACAACTAAGTGTGTAATTTCAAGTACATCTTAATCCACATATGCGTATTCTTGGTCCATTCCCTAACCAAACTAATATATGCCAACATATATCTTTGTCATACCCTAGTCAAAGTGTCCCACATGTGACCTCCTAACTATCTATCCAAACCAATATTCTCCCTTAAACCAATATTCCTTCCAGTTTTGTATCCCAAGAATTGTAACAGATGAAGTATGCAATTGTTGCTATTCAAGTAGGGAAATAAACTAAAAATTTCAAATTGTATGACATATGTTCCTATCCATTCAACATGAAGTATTTACAGATACCATTTCCTCTAGGATATGAACCATCAAAATTTGATAAATACAAAGGAAAAGGTGACCCTAAGGCTCATTTGACCTAATTCTTTATTACATGTCAACTAGTGGCATATAAAGACATATACCTTTTACTGTTATTTCCAAAGAGATTGGTTGGATAAGCCTCGGATTGGTTTTTGAAGTTACCCAAAAATTTAGTAATAAATTTTGATGATCTTTTTGATAAGTTTGTGCAACATGTTTCCTATAATTTCAAGCATGAGATTTCATTATTGGACTTAATACAAGTAAATCAAAAAATTAGTGAGAGTTTTTCAAGTTATTTATAGTGATGGAGAGACTTTACAATCTATTTCACCCATACTTTACCAGATAAACAATTAGCCACTATGTTTACCAAAAATTTACACAGTGAGATAACTTATCATTTGAAACTACGATGTGCACATATCGTCAAGGAAAACATTGACAAAGGCTTGTTGATTGAGTGGGTGCTCATCAATAGTGTAGTCATCAAGCTTAATTCAACTAATCAAAATCAAGGTACCAATCAAGGAAATGACCAACATCCCATTCAAGCATCAACATCGCAATTGGCCTAGGCTAATAACCATGAAAGACTGAAGTAATTCAATTGTAATAGGAATGTTGTGGGAAATGGAGTAACTGATTCTCATCATGTTCAAATGGTATAAAAATCATTTGTACCACCTTTTCAAATTAATCCTACTTAACTATTTTCTAAATTACAACAACCCAAACTTGCATAACAACTACAAAAACTGTTACCATTACAAACCCCTCCTCTTAGGAGAACCATGCCTGCATGTCATGTCTTTAGTGACCTAGGAGAACCTATTGAGTCTGTATTTTACAAGCTTTTTAATAATAATATAATTAATTGGCCTATACCAAAGCATTATCTGCAAGGCATTCCTTATCTTGATTGGTATCGTGAAAATGAATTATATGACTATCATCAGGTCAATGGTTCCAAATCAAGCATTTAATTGAGAATATGTTGGAGAATAGGGAGATAACATTGGATACTAGTATTTCCACTTCTAATCAAACTCTTGAGATTTATAAAAACCCCTTTCCCTAACATAACAATCAGTAGTAACAAAATAATCAACAATAGCCATTGCAATAGTAAAATCAATTGTATCAAAATCAAAGGTTGAATTAGTAGAATCAATAAAATCAATAGTAGAACCCATAATGATAGAATAATAGACAAAACCAAGGTCAAAATAGTAACAAATAAACCTACCATGCAGTTGCACATGACTACAACAAGGTTGTAGGTCATATTTTAGGGGGTAGCATTAATAGCATCTCCATTAATCCTAGACCAAGCACTAATCAGTTGAGACCATTGCTAAACAACCCCATTCAACCAAATTACATGGATAATCCTTATTTGACTTGGGAATGTGTACAAGTAAACCAAAAAACTAGGACTTACCCTTTTGGACCTTATATCGACAACTCATTCTTTCCATGTAACCACATGTAAGTGCACTGATAACCAAGACTTATCCTATCTAGTCCCACACCATTCCTAACATTTGTTAGCAATAATGGTTTGGTATTAAATCCTAATTGTGTAATCACAACTCAAAGGTAAGAGATTACTATCCCAGGCCCATAACTATCTACCACTTTTCCTATCTTCCAACCAACCATTCAGCCTCGAAATAAACCATTCACTACTGACTAAGACAAGAAATTTGATATTATGGAATAATTGCAAAAGACACGAGCACAAATTTCTATTTTAGATTTGCTGTGAACATCAATAATCCATAAAAAAACATATTGAATGAGTTTTTAACCTAATTCATAGTTGCTAGTGACATATCCCTTGATCAATTTCAAGCTTGGTTAGACACCTAACTCTAGCCCAACACATTACATTCAACCAAAGTGATATGTCTTCCCTTGGCCCACTCCATAATAATCCATTATGCATATAAGTTTGTATCAAATGGCATAAAGTGAAATGTGTCCTTATAGACAATGGATCTGGCCTTAACATAGTGTCTCTAAAGCTCATCAAGTGTCTTGGGTACACAATGACAGATCTTCAACCAAAGACAATAACTATAAAATCTTATGATAATCAAGAAAGAGAATCATAAGGCACCATTAGTTTGCTAGTTATCATTAGGCCTTTGACCCATGATACACTTTGCCATGTGCTTGATCTTGAATTATCATATAATATGTTCTAGGAAGGCCTTAGTTACATGAGATTTGTGTAGTCCCATCAACACTGCACCAATGTATCAAGTTTTCCCACTCAGGGATGGAAGTAAATATTCTAACAGATTTACACCCATATGAATAATACAAGCATCTTTAAGCCAAATTTCAAAGATACAATTATTAGTATGGTATGAATTCAAGTTCCAAGCAGGACAAAGAAAAGGCTATACTTATCAATCCTTCACCAAATATTTAGAGAGTGAGTGAACACCCTTAGCTAAAAATAAATAAGTAAAACATTGAGATCCCAAAGTGAAAACCTCTTTGAGGCACTTTTTGACTAGGGAAAAAGTAAAGATAAAGGCCAGTCTAGTGGTGAAAACCTATTTCCAGCACCATTAGATGAGGGTGTTCATTCTTCTTCAAATTTAGACCAGGAGACCACCAATGATGAACTTGCCTATGGATCTGAGTTCAGCTCTGAGAAATAAGTATTTGATCAAATTTTCTATGAATTTATAACTATTTTTGTTACATGGCTAGATCTCCCATTAGGGGACTCAGATTCATCATGCCTAGGAGAAGTTGAAGAGCAAGTCCTAACAGAAGACTTTGACATAATTCAATAGTTCAAGTCATTGCTTATTATCCTACAAGACGGTTCAACCCTTCTAGTAGAAGATACAATAGAGGTAAATATCGAGACTTCATTAGACCTAAAATGGATAAAATTAGGCACATCCCTCATTGAGGAGAAATGTGACATCTTTATAGCTCTATTGAGATAATTTGTAGATATTTTTGAATGGGCCTATTTTGACATGCTAGGTTTAGACGCTACCTTGGTTTTGTACCACCTTGTGGTTAATCCTAATGCCAAACTCGTAAAACAAAAGTTACGTAAGATGCATCCTTGCATTATTGTATTGGTAAAGAAAGAGTTGAAAAAACTCTTAGAGGCCAGATGTATTTGATCCATTGACTACATAGAATGGATCTTTAATGTTGTACCTATTAGTAAACACCCTGAAAGGATTAAAATTTGCACTAATTTTTGAGACATCAAAAAAGCTTGTTCTAATGATGATTTTCCCTTACCTAATATCAACATGATCATCGAATCCATAGAAAGTTATGAAATTCTTTCACTCATGGATAGATTTTCAAGATATAACCAAATCAGAATAGCACCAGAAGACCAACATAAAACAACATTCACCACTCCATGGAGAACATTTTGTTATCATGTAATGCCATTTGGGCTTAATAATGTTGGAGCTACATATCAAAGAGCCATGACAGTCATATTCCATGATATGATGCATGATATTATTAAAGACTATGTCAATGACATATTAGGGAAATCCAAAACTAGGGCTGACCATCTAGTAGTGCTGCATAAGATATTTGAAATATTATGGGAGTACAAATTCAAACTCAATACAAATAAATATGTGTTTGTTATAAATTCAGGCAAATTGCATAGCTTCATCATGTCTCTTAGAGGTATTGAAGTCGATCCATCTAAAGTCCATGCTATAATTGAGATGCCACCACCAACTAATTTGAAGCAACTCTATAGTTTGTAGGGTGAGATCTAGTCAATCCAATGCTTCATCTTTCAATTAGTAGACAAGTGTCATCCATTTACACACCTTTTAAAGAAGGGAGTTAAATTTCACTAGGATGATCACTACCAAACAACTTTTTAATAACTCAAAGACTATCTTTTTAATTTGCCTATTTTATTACCTCATATGCTAGGAAAGCCATTCTTTTTACACCTATCAGCTACCAATCATGCTCTAGGGGCACTCTTGGCTCAACATGATTACAATGGAAAGGATCACGTTGTATACTACCTAAGCTATACCTTGGTTACATATGAACATAACTATGAACCTATTGAAAAAGCTTGTCTAGCCATGGTCTTCATAGCTTAGAAACTATGCCATTACATGTTAAATAATAATACCATGGTCATTTCAAAGGTAGATCCAGTCAAGTATCTACTATCTAAAACAACTTTGTAAGGTAGAATGGCTAAATAGATCATGCTTCTTAGTGAGTTTGACATAAAGTATGTTAATCAAAAGGCAATTAAGGGATAAGATCTTGCAGATCAACTTGTTGAAGCACCTCTCACAGACACAACCACTCACATTTCAATTTCCTAATGAATCCATAATGACAGTCACTGACACACCCCTTGAGGAGCATCCCTAGAAACTATATTTTGATGGTTCATTTACTGCACATGGATTGGGAGTAAGCCTATTGTTTATTAAACCATATGGGGATCTAATCCCTAAATTATTCAAAATCAAATTTTCTTATACAAACATGGTAGAGTATGAAGCACTTGTTCTAGGACTTTGACAAGCAATGTATTAGAATATATCTCATCTCCAAGTTTATGGTGATTCTTAGTTAATCATCAATCAAGTCACAAATCATCTTTAGATCAAAAATGATAAGATGGTTCCATATAAAGCCATGATCGACACTCTTAAGCAACAAATTACCAATATTTAATTTGAGCACATACCAAGGGCTAGCAATAAAAATGTATATGCCATGGCTACTATCGGTTCTTTGATTCAATAAATAGATAAAGCTAGAGAGTATTAGTTCCTCATCAAGAATTTTTCAACACTAGATTATGAACCTTCAACTGTTGCCATGATTTGTGTTATTGTTGGTCCTAATTCTATTTGGTACTCAGACCTTTACAACTACCTTCATGACCAATTTTCACCACCTAACTTATCTCAAAAACAAACCAAATCCTTCATTCATCATTCCACTCATTATACTTTACTTAGACCCACCCTTTACCATCATAGTTTTGATGGAACTATACTTCATTATTTAACTTTGGCAGAGTCTATGCTAGCATTAAGAGAAGTTCATGAAGGAGTATGTAGCACTCATTCTAGTGGGAAAGTCCTATCCAAAAATCTTTTTCATACTAGTTATTATTGGCCCACAATATACACATATACCACTACATATATAAAAAAGTGTGACAAATGTCAACGGTATGCTAATCTAATTCATGCCCCAACAAAAACTCTAAAACTAATGTTGACACTATGGCCATTTTATATATGGAAACTTGACCTCATTAAGAATATTAACCCTGCTTCATCTGATGGCCATAAACATATCCTTATTGCCATCGAGTATTTCACTAAGTGGGTTGAAGCTACACCCCTCACTTACGTGACTAGAAAATAAATTTCCAAATTCATTTTCAACCATCTTAGTTGCCACTATGGTATCCCCTTTGAAATTATATCTGATAATGGAGGATCATTCAAGAACAAGGATGTAGACCAACTGTATATTGAATATAACATCACACAACATTTTTATACAACATATTACCCTCAAGGTAATGGCCAACTCGAGGCATCCAATAAAACAATTGTTAACATTCTCATAAAGATTGTCAATGATGCCAGTCATGATTGGCACCTCTAGATATTCCTTGCCCTTTGGGCATACTATACCAATCATCATACCCCTACAGGAGCCACTCCATACTCACTTGTTTATGGTACTAAATCCATCCTTTCCATTGAGGTCAAATTACCTCCAATACAAATATATTTCAAGCATGTCCTAGATGATCATGACTATCGAGTAGCTCACCTATAAGATCTAGATCTACTTGATGAAAAATGCACAACCACACTCAATAATCTTCAAGCATATCAGAATCAACTCAAAGTCCACTATAATTAACATGTTATGTATAGAACATTTAAACTTTGTGACATTGTTCTTAAAGAAAACCAAAATAATACCATGGATGAGAAGAAGCATAAAGGGAAATTCAAACCAAACTAGATAGGTCCTTTCATCATCACTGTAGATTATGGATCAGGAGCATACAAGCTTGCCACACTAGACAATGATGAACTTTCAGAGATGATGAATAATATTCATCTCAAGTGGTACTATGCTTGAGTGTTAAGGTGTATTATTTGTAAGGACCATTTTAGCTATGTCATTTTATCACTATCCTTCTTTGTACAAATACCATCCTTATCTATCCTCTTCATCGTATCCACTTTCTGCTACTGACCTATCAACTTAGTGTGTTCTAAAGCCTAGCCTATTTGACCTTGGTTTTTCCCATTCATTACATAGTTTTAGCATTGAGGTATCTAATCAATTCATTAGTTAGTTTAAGTACTTCAGACATAGAGCATATTTTAGGATAGTGTGATAGAAGTTTTGATAGTTTCATTATTCAATTTGTTATTCCTTTTTACCACCAATCTTGCTACTAATTATGATGACCTTTAGGAAAATTAGTACCATCAATCTATGCCATTGTGTCCTAATTATAACCACCTATGGGAAATCTAGGGGAAACATTAAGCCTTGACGCACTAACTCACCACTTCCTATGTCATACTATGCCTTTTACCAATTGTGCCTATTTTGTTTGAATTGACTGTTACACTAGTTGAATTCCTTCACTATAAGGTTAAAACTACAGTGACTTGAGGTCCTACTCTGGGACTATGTAGGCAGTGCTCGATACTTGTTAAGGTCAATTCAGTCACCCTTTTACCCATGCTCTCACCATTTTGTGAGAAACCTAAGCCATGCTCTCACCATTTTATGAACAACCTAATCCATGCTCTCACCATTTTATGAGTAACCTAAGTTTGAATACTCTCATCATTTTGTGAGCAACCTAAGTTTGAAATCTCTCACCTTTTTTGTGAGCAACCTAAGTTTGAACACTCTCACCATTATATGAGCTTGAACCATTTAGTGTCTCATCATTCTTGATTGAGTTGAGATACTTCACAAATTCCAAAAACATTTGTAAAAGCACTAGAAAAGAATAAAAACATTGACCACTTCTTTGCCTTAAGGATTCTGGGAACCCTTACTAAGCTATAAGAAAATCACTTGTCATTTAGTTTCCCTATCCTTTTTGGCCTTTTTTCTCATGCACTTTCTATTTTACAAGATCATTCCTCTTCTTCTATCACATCCATTCTATTTATTTTCATCAATTATCATATTTTTCTCATTCCCTAGGAGAACTACATTTGGCTTGAAGTTTTTTATTATATATTACACCTATAAAACTATGTAGGCATCATCTACTTGCCTAGTGCATATGGAGATATCTCATCCACCCCCTTCCTTTTCTTCTATTCCCCCATTTTATTTATTTGTTAAGTTGTTACCTATTTTTTAAGGATAATATTCATAGGGTTTCTATTACTTTACTTTTTTGTCTACTCGTTTGTTTACTTTTAGCATTGTTATCTTGATTTCATTGGGTGATTCCTTGCCCACACTTACAATTGAATCTATCAATATTCATATGTTTACATTGTCATCATGGTTTCTAACATTGGTGCATTATTTTCTATTAAGTATTAGATTACGAGAGTCAGTCTTCATGCATATTTTGGCCAAGTACTTATGATGTTATACAATGATGAATACCAAATTTGTTACAATAAACCTTAGCTTCAAAAATTCTATTCAGCAATGGCGTCCTCTCTTTAGCACTGACATTCCAATTTCATCCCAATCATATCCCAAATAGAGTAATTAACCATGAAAGAATTTCAACCTTTATTAGTTCAGATGAGCATCTCTCTACTAGTAGGTTATTCTAATTCATCATTACCCTCTGTGTTAAGTTATCATCATCCTCAGCCAATTTTATCATGTTTTCCATAATCAGGGTCCAATGGTTATAACTACCTATGAGAAAATCATTGTACACTATCTCACCTGCATTTCTCAATGATTATAACTGACTTTGGGAAAATCATTGTGTTTTCACCACTTTAATTTTTTTGCCTATACAGGGGCATGTTATTATCTTATTTGTCTATCCTAACAAAGGAAGCTCCATCTTCTCAATGATTATAACCACCTTTGCATAAATCATTGTGTTATCATACCATGTTGCAACTATCGAGGTACAATGTTTATAACTGCCTTTGAGAAAATAATTTCACACTATCTCACTTATATTATCAATGGTTTTGACTACTTTTTAGTCTCATTATATTTTTCACCTCATCATCTTTCCTTTTTTTGGTCCCCTCATTTTGCTTCTTTCTTTTTTGAGGGACCATTTGTCGACCTACTTATGCCAACCATTCCCTCGAGGGGGCATCATACAATTAGTTTATCATCATTGTAGTTGTATGCATACATGGCCTTTTCATTCTTTGAGAAGATGTTACTATTATTATAGCTTTTAATTCCTTTCCAAATAAGAACAAACTGTAGATTCCTAAATCTGGCCACCAGTAACCTCTAATCAAGCTTTTGGCCAATTTACACCCAAAATACATAATTTAGCCTAAAAACACTAAAACATGCTAAATGATATGAAACTGACATATTCAAGTTCTGATTTTGGTAAAGTTATCTCTAAATAGGGTAATGCAACTTATGGGTTAGCTAACTTTGATCAGATTGTTTTGAGTCAAAATGCTAATTTTGCACCTAGGTGCTCTAGATTGATCTTTTCTATCAAATCTCTTACATAAGACATATGCCTTCATTATTTGTTATTGGTAACATCCTAAATGGGATAATGGTTCCAACCCATCTGACATGGACTTTTAATTCTAATCTAGTCAAATTTTGGACCAATAACAAGGCATTCTGATCAATTTGAGTAATTTGTGCACAAAGTGCTTAATCATGCTTAAGAGATAATTAATCCAAATCAAGGCCTAATAAAAAATTCCATGGAAACTTGTTGAATACTTATTTTTTTAAATTAATATTGAATATTTCATCATTAGGTGACCTCATTTTTTGGGAAGACATCCCTAGGCTATAAATGCCACAAATATCAAGATTCATGCCTCCCATGCCTCATCAATGCCTTACATGATGCCCTCCATGAATCTTAATTGCATATTGTTATAATTTCATGATAAGGATAATTAAAAACTTAATTCCAAAAATTAAATTAATCGTCAACCACACATCTCAATCTCTGGATGGATGATTCAGGTTGATTCTAGACATTTGTAAAAATCTATAAATAAGAGGCCTCACAACATCATTTCTAAGTCTCGATTATGAAAAGTTATAATGATCAAATGGTTATAAAAGCTTCAAAAAACTAGTCTTACCATTCCAAATTTATTCCAAGCTAATCCAAGCTACAAGCTAAAGGTGCCAAGGAAAGATGGATGTAGTCAAGCTTCCATTGCCAAAGACTTCATGAGCACAAAGCTGAGAAAGCCACTACTACAAAGGCATTTGGAGCATCCAAAGAATGTGAAGGAATTATTGTGTTTTAATTACTTGATTTATAGTTTTTTTTGTCATTTTATTTTTTAACTAAGCTCTCCCTAGTGTCTAGGCCTAGAGATGTTATGCTAGTTAGTGTGTTTATTTCATTTTGTTTTCATTTTGAAACTAACACCATACTAACCATCCTTCTTGAGTCAAATTCTTGGATCACAAAAATTGATAAGTGGATGAAATTTTAAGATTGATACTTATATATTATGTTGATGGTAGTTTTTGAGTAGGTTTCAAACCTCAAATATACTAAATCAGCCATGGAAATTGTCTTATCGCTAAAAAGGCCTAGTGATGTAGATAGTGATAAAAACTAGGTAGAAGCCAAAATGAGATTAGGGATGTGTTTCCATGGATTATGGATGGATCCAAATGTATGGGTTTATTTTAAATACATGTAACACATTTCCATATTGTATATAATATTTGGATATGATTGTATATAGTATAAAGTTTCTCTCAAATTGACTTGTCTAACTCAGTGAGATCTGTGTACAGTGAAACCATGAGATTTATCTGTAAGACCAATATTTTATTATATATTATAGTATATTTATTTTAATTTTTTTTAAGGATGTTTTAGGATCATATAAATTAATTATATTTCTATGAAAGTGACTTTACATGTGTTTTAAGTCATTATTTCCATGACTGTGTTTTATAGCTTATTGGTAGTTTCGAGTGGACTACTTACATAGAAGGGTTTGAGGGATTTTTATTTGAGTTATCAGGTAAAATTCACATCATGATAATTTTTAGGTCATGATTCATCTCTTTATATTATTTTTTTACAATATTATGTTTTTGGTTTAGTTGTTCAAGATAATGTTTTTGGATATACACATGCCTAATTATGAATAGTGCTCATAGCATGGTTTGAGTGGTGGTTTGAGATAGAAGATGTTATGGACCCAAAATTACATTGATATAGATATATTAAAGTTAAATATAATGTGTTAATATCATGTGATAATTTTTAAAGTATTCCAAGGTGTTCAAAGAGTAACGTGTGCTAATGAAGGCCTAATTGAATTAGGTCTCCTTAAGGCCTAAAAGGATTTTTGATCCTATAAGATATAGATGACCTATTTTAATGTTTTTTACATGTATTAATTCTAAATTATTTTAAAAAATAAGTGGTAAAGTGTGTATGGTTGACCAATGGGTATATGAGTAAAAGCCTAATATAAGAACAAGGCTTAATAGGCCTAATTGTCTAGGTTGAGAACATGAGTGTAAAAGCAAACGAGATAAAAAATTGAATAGATAAAATAAGTATTGAAAAAAATTAGGAGGGTAAAAATAAACCATAATTAATATCTTATAGTGTTATTAAATATTATTATCAAGGTCATATGACCTAACCTAGTAAAAAAGAGGGTTAATTAAGCAGAGAAGACTAGAGACTAGTTTGAGAAGGATAGGTGTATGTGAGAAGATGAATATGGAGATTATAATATATTTTATGATAAATAAATGTTTATGAATTTTTTATGCCTATTTTTCATTCCCCTTCAATTTTCTAAAAATAATAATCATATCTACCATAGAGATGACCTAGTCATAATGTTTAAAACTATGGTTGGGGACCTAAGTCAATTAGTAGTAAATTGAGTATGCATATTTTAATTTAATGGTTTGGGTAATGATTTGTTTTTGAATTTTAATATATATTAAATTGGTTTAAAAATAAATAAATGGATTAATGAATAAAATTTTCATATGTATTTATCAATTTTGAAGTGTTTGTGATCAGTCATGCATTTTTAGTTGGTAGTTTGATCAATTTGCAGTAATTAATTTAGTTTTTTAAGTTTGAAATAGGTGATGAATCATATTTTATATCAAATAAAATAAATTATATGATTTATCATGATCTAAATTTTAAATTTGACTATGCATTTTATATGGATTTATCATAATGATTGTCAGATTGATCAAAATTCAATTGCAAATATGGTTGACATTGTATAAATGATTACACGAATTAAGTTTAGACAAGTTATTCACTAAGATTATTAATTATCCTGAGGTAGCCCTAAGTTTTTAATTATATACACTATTATAAGGTTTGTGAACCTAGTTCAAAGACCTTAAATGGTCATTAGAGGCTTATTTATTTCAAAGATTATATGAATTAAGTTTATTATTTACTCGATGCAAGAATTTTTTTTTTGTGATTTTGAAGGTGCTGAAAATGGCATAAAATAATTGTTTGACTTCAAAGTTTATTTTTAATAAGCCTATGTTATCATCTTGAGGCATGAAGGTTTTATTTTATTTGAAAATCAAATGGCAAGTTGATGTTTATTAGTTTAGTTAGCAGACTTCATGGCAAGCTAGTTGGCAGGTTGAGTAAATATGAAGTATGATAGTTGCTTCAACATCAAACGGTGGTTTAAGTCATTTAATGAGATGTGTATATGCCTTGGTTTACAAAAAATAGTTATGGTTTTATCATGTATTATGGTCATGACTAAATTTAATAATGTTTCTAAGTATATTGATAGGTTGATAAGTTATTACCTCGATTTGATGAACCAATCATGAATGTGAACATAGGCACAAGTAGTTAATTCACTGGACTTGGGTTTAAAATATCATTTTTTTTCATTTTTTTGGTAATTTATGAAGCTCACCTATGGAAGTGACACTCTACTAGATTGAAATTTAGAGTTACATGTTAGGTATAGTAGGATATTAGACCAATAATTATCTCATGCACTATGAAATAGAGTCAAACACATAAAAAAAAATTTCAACAAACCATAATTAGATTCTACACACTAATATGAATAATACATGATATATTAAATAACCAAGACTGACTAACCATTTCCTATAGAATAAGAAGAAAAATTAACAATAAACCTATTAATATAAATATGGATATAAGTAAAATATATTATTTATATAAATAATATATTTTACTAACCAAATATACGTGATATATTGTTAATATATCAACATAATGAATAATAACAAACTATTATTCTATCATATGGTAATTAATATTCAATAAATAGTAATTTACCTTATAGTAAATACACAAATGTGATCACTAATGTTATGCTATCCTTAACATTCCCCCATTAGTGCGAACATAGGGAAGATATCATCTATATTACAACTCTAAAAAAAAATCGCATGATAGGTTTTCACTTAGCTAACCACTAACCTACAAATATTAGATGGTTTTAGACTCGATTTACTAATAACTTACAAATATTAGATGATTTTACACTTGATTTACCACCAACCTATATATAAAGAATAGTTTTTCATGTGATTAACCAACAACCAAAAACATTAAATTTTTTTTATAGGTTAACCCACAATCTATAGAATGATACAACATTTTATTAGTTCTCATCATTATTTTTACCTCAAGGGGAAATACATAAAAATGTTCACTTATTTCAATAATTGAACATGTATGTACTTCTATTATTATTCACACCACACATAATATATGTCACCAAACCATTCTGGGCCCCATCGTTGGTGACTGATGAGAGGAATTGGAACCTCTAGCCTCTGTTTCCTCCTTCTAGTTGAAGAAGCTACTTACTTAGCAAGAATATTAATGAAGCTCTTATTGTTGATTTTTCAAGGATAATTCCCCCCCATAGTTTGGACACCGTATACAAGTGATAATGTATCCTTACACTTTATTTGAATTACTTGATATTTTACAAACTTTTGATATTGACACATATGTGACCACTTTGAAAACATTATTATGACAAAAGAGACTTTTTGATTTTGAATCTAATATCTATATTGATAATATAAAATATTTAGTAACTAATGTTATAACCTATATAAGAATTTTTTACTTTTAAAAATAATAACCCTAATAGAAACTATTGAAAATATTGACCATAAAAGAGACGTTGACACTTTTAAGTTTTTTATTTTTAACATACAATACTATAGGCTTTAAATGGACATAACCTAAAACTTAATAAAAAATTAATGACATACTAATGTCATACCTAACTATTAATTATACAAAAATAAATCAATGACATCGATTTAGAATGTATTTACATATACCAACTTAAAAAAAAAAAAAAAAAACTAAACCCAAAAAATTGTAACTTATTAAAGACAAACTAATAATAGGTCAATGCTTTAATAAACAATTTAACATTGGACATAAATTTACAGAGACTAAAACTTACACAAAAATTTGCATGTATTGAGGTGACTACCACTTAGTCTTATCTTGCATGAAGTATGCACTAGAATCTCTTTGGAATAACTGCAGGTCTAATGTCACAAACATCTGCCAGTCCAGAATTTGGTGCTACAACTAAATGAATTAGTGTATTAATCCACTTTTGCATTTAGAATTACTTTTAAGGTTAACATAACTCATTTAGGGATGTTATTCTATAATGATTTAAGGATGGATTGAGATCAAATGTATGTAGATGATTTTCATACATAAATCATTAAAAACAAAATTGCAAAAATCATGACCTAAATTCACGATTTATAGGGCAAGTATTTCTTACTCATGTATAACTATCAATGCCTTTCAATGTAGATAGTTACAGGTACATTAATATGGTGATATTATTTTTAATATGTCTTTTGTGAAATTCACTCAATAATGTTGAGTGTCATTTGGTGGAGAATCTATGTTAATATGCATACATTCGATACATATCAGAATTTGCAATGGATGGCATATCATAGAAGGTAGGCACTAGTAGAAGAGATGCTATAATTGATTTTGGGAAAAGATTTTACCTTTGATGCTTTGATGGATGGGATGTCAATAAGTTTAATTCCCTCTTATAAATATGTTAATCTAACATAATGAGAATGCCAAAATTATAACCAATTAATTCGATGAGGATCATAAACTACATGCCTTTCTATAGTATCTTTGTCTTCTACCTAAAATCTTTAGGCTTTCATAATGTAATAAATTAGATGATTTTATAGCTATCCCTAATATTCCATAAACTAATACTCTCAAATAATAAATTCACCATACACAGGGACAAATCACTGTACTACTACCCTTTCACATGCTCTCACAGTCCCATAGACATATCTTCTCTGATACCAATGTCAGGTATAGTAGGATATTACACTAATAATTATCTCATACACTATGCAATAGATCCAAACACACAAATATTTCAACAAATCATAAATATATTATACACACTAATATGAATAATGCATGGGTTATTAAATAGCCAAAACTAATTAACAATTTCCTATAGAATAAGAAGACAAACTAACAACAAACTTGTTAATAGAGATACATGTATAAGTAAAATATATTATCTTTATAAACAATATATTTTACCAACCAACTAACTATATGTGATTTATTGTTAACATATCAATATAACTAATAATAATAAACTATTATCTTACCATCTGATATTAGTATTCAATAAATAATAATTTATCTTACAGTAAATACATAAATGTGAGCACTAACATTAAGCTATCCCTAACATTATAGTCAAGAAATTGTAAACAAAAGGTTAAAAGAAAACTTATTCAAGGATGCCATGACTAAAAAATAAATAAAGATTTAAGGAAAATGGTTGTAGTTTTCACTATGACTAGTACATGGAGATAAAATGATGGTTTTTGGTCTACATGGTTTGATAAATTTTAGTTTTGTAAAATGTTTGTTTAAACCACTACATGCATATTTTTAAAGCATGGAAAGTTGAAAGATCTTATATTTTTGGTGGGTTGTCATATAATATCTTTGCATGAGATATAGATAATAAATGACTTTCATTTTTGATATAAATATGTTATCTTGGTGGTTGATGAAATAAATGATTGTTAGCTTAGCTCAAAGCATGATATTCTAAAAGTATAATGAGGATTTTATTGCTTGAATACATACATTGGTATGGTTTTCTATTGGTTGATTTATTACAATGGTGCTTTGAGTATACCAATTATATTTCAAAGTTGTGTTAAAGTTTTGCATAAGGAGTGAACTCTCTGTGTCTGATTTTATGAAGATATTGAAGGGTTTGAATGGTTTTTGGTCTATCATAAAGAGTTGTTTCAAAAATATTTTAATATATAGAGTTTTGTTCAAACATGAAAATATGATAGTTCAGTGGTAGTTTTGTTTCATATTTCAGTATTTTGTAATTATAGTTTCATGCATGAATGGGTTTTGAAGGATAAGTTCATGGTAATTTTATGTAAATATGATATGTTTGAGCTACATCTGAGAAGATAATGTAGATTATTTTGTGATATACATATCTCAATTTTAGGTTTTTGATGGCTTTGTTATCATGACATGTTGGGTATTTCAGTTTGATTTTAAGGTTACAGTTTCACACAAATTTGAGGTTTTATAAAGATGAACCTTTAAAAAATGTTTTGGATTCAAAAATGCTTCTAGGTATAATATAAGGGAATGTTGTTGAAATATTTCAATAAATAGATTTGATTTGCATATATTATTTTATAGACACATCAAGTTTTATTTTAGGTTTTGATCAAAAGTCACAGATATGAAAGAACAATAAAAGAAGTGGTTAAAAATTTGATGTTTGGGAATGACTTTCTCATGAAATTTTGATTATGATATTTTGATTAAGATTTTGATAGACAAAATGAAATGACATGTAATCTACAATTTTTTGGATTTTATTTTAAAACCATGAATATATAAGAATAATAAGTGATGTTTTATAGTTTTAGGAAAACTATGATACTGACTTGGAAAGGATATATTATTGTTCAAAGTTTATATTTTGATATTAGGTTTCTATTGAATAGATTTTGATGGCTCAATTTCTTATCAGTTTGGAAAAATGTATGTGGATTACACTTTGAAAAATACATGTCATGAATAGAATTTTTGTAAAGATATTTTAGTAATGTGGAAATGGTTTAGTTTAAGGAATACATAAGGTTTTTAGTTTGACAATGATACGTATTTTGAGATTATTCACACAGTAAGAATAGAACTCAAAGAAATATAATAGAATATTTTGAAAATAAAATAATGAGAATATAAATTTATTTTTAAAAGTTCAGTTGGAATATCAAAATGATTGTTGATACGATCAAGTTTTTTTATATGAATAATTTAGTTCAATTGGTAGAATCAGTTGAACGATCATTTGTTGATAGTTAGGAATTTTAGAAGTGATTGAGGATTTATTATATTTAAATATAGTTATTTTTTGGTTTCATATTATATATATTCATGTTGATTTTTAGACATAAAATAACTAGTTTTTGAACATATGTCAAATTAGATATAGGATGTCAGGTTGGGACCAACCAAGTTCAAGTAGAGATAATCACAATAGAAGTTGGGAAAGGATTGAGAAATATATAGCACCAAATAGGTAATTTTTTAGAGGAGGTTTTAGAGATAGAAGGTTTGGCCTTAGGTATGTTAGTAGCGGAGTCATAATGTCAATCTATTTTGATGATATCGATCCTGAATCCTAGAATGTCTTGAATAATTTACCCTTTAATCCTAAAAAACATAGGGGTAATAGAGAATTTAATGGCCATAAATTTAGATATAAGTATTAATATCATAGCAATTCTTTCCATCAATTATAGAATAATCTAAATCATCTCCCTATTTAGTCACCTAGTCTAAAACGAGTCCATCATGAAACTGAAATAACTTAGCTAGACACTAAAATAATCCATACTAAAAATTTTATCAATTTTGCTTTGTCTTCTTTTTCTGATGAACCCACACTATCTCAGAGAGATCCTATTTTAAGGTGCAAAAAGTTAAGTTTGAAAGAACTACTTTCAAGGTGTAGGAAGCTAAGTGCAGAAAAGCCATCAATTGTCATACATCTAACCTCTTATAAGAAATGTTTAATCATCTAAGATGAATTAGATAATCTAACTAAGATTAGAGTTGTGAATCAAGTTAATTTGGATATTGATGACGTTATAAGTGATTATATAACTAAGATGGTCCAGTTTCCTATTATTAATTTGGAATATAATGAGTGTTTGAATGAATAGAAACAATTAATGATTGAAGTTTTGTCTGATTCTGATGATTTTTGATTATAAAAAAAAATCAATTTTATTTCAAAGTTAAACTTTTAAGTTATTATAACTTAAGTAGTTTTATATTTTGATACTTTGATTATCATATTTTGATACTTTAGTTGTGATATTTTAGAAGTATAACAAACTTTAAAATTCATATATATATATATATATATATATATATATATATATATATATAAGTAATTTTTGATATTATGCATTATGAAGTTAATATAGATAAGGATATCTTTAAACTTTGATTTATCTAATTATTTATTGATTTTTTTTTAATTATTATTAATTGATTAAGGGTCCCCACCTATTAGAAAATACTCAGTGTATATTTAAATATTTGATCTCTTAAGGCTTTTACGTCTTAAGTAAATCTTAACTAATAACTATCATGATTAATTGATTTGTAAAAGTCAATTAGTTAAGTTAACAAGTAACTAACTAAAGGTTAGTTACAATTTATTTCAACCAAATTTGAAGTTTAAAAGGAGATCAAGGATGCATTTGAAGAGGAGGAACAATATAGGTATTAAAGACTTATACATTGTAAAGTCAATCATTTATCTCTCTCTTCTATGTAACTTATCTAAAATAGCATGACTTTTGTAGATAGATCAATGATACTTTATCTAATAGTTGAGTATATTGATTAGACAATGTAAGTATATGTAGTTTTATATTATCATTTATAATAGATTATCTAAAGTTTTTTTAATTTAACATCTTTTGATGATTATTTCTTGTAGTTATATGTATAAAATATAAATATTCAACCTGAATAATGATGAAAACATCATTATTTATGACAATTAATTTAATTGGTTGTAAAAGTTATCTTTTTAAGATATTTGTAAAGAATATGTTAGTTTCTTAAATAAAATTGATCTATTTTACTAAGATGACTCTCTCCATTGAGACTCACATGTTTTGTTTATATTTTACTTTATTTTAACTTTAACTTAATATAATTTAATCTGATTTAGTTAATCTTTAATTGATCTAGTTTCTTTTTTGTTTATCTAATCTTTAGCATACTTTACTCTTGATTTTGATTTTAAATTAGTGTTTGTTCTTATTTTTATTTTTAAGTTAATTTTCTTAGATTAAAATTTTTAGATTAATTTAGAGTTAAAATTAATTAATTTTAGATTGGTTTAGTTTGTTAGACTTAGTTATATTCTAGATTAGTGTATTTATTCTAGTTTAGTTTAGATTTAATACTTTACTTTTTTTTTAATTAGTTTGTATCTTTTAGTTTACTAGTTATTATTTGTTTTTATCTTGATTTGTTGAGTTTTACTTGGTTGTTTGCTTTTTACAAGATCTGTTCATCTTTGATTTATCTTAATTCTATATTATTTTGATACTTATGATTTATTATTTTAGTGTTTATCTAGAAGTTAAAACAATAAATCAAGATATTACTTTGAGAATGTATTATATTATTGAATCATATTTATTTCTTTCAAGAGATTGTCTTGTTCATATGCCTTCTATATCAGATAAGATAGATTACATATTCATATCTAAATTGATTAATTATTTGATAAGTAGATTTATAAAATTATAATGAAATATGTTATATTCAATAACTTGTTTATTATTTCTTAGAATATTTAAAAAAATCCTCATATCTTTAGGATTGTAATTAAACTTTCAAAACTTTATTATCAGATTGATACAATTCTAATTTAACCTTTGTAATAGGTGAAAGTTTTGATTATTTGACCAAAAAAAATTATCATCAACAAATTTGGTGGTTCTATTAGGGATAGCGATTAAAAATATTATTTTTTTGAAGCTGTATTTTATTCTTTCTCATGGTATTTAGATAATAGCCTCTTAACCTAAAATTAATATTATTGATGATAAATTTGATGTTGTTTTTAATTTAACTCATTATACATGGTATAATCATCCTCATAATCTTCATCAGGTCATACAAACCATAAAAAAAGAAGAAAAAATTATAGACTTTGAGACAGATTGGTATTTTAATCTTACTCGTGAGACTCAACAAGACATTTTAAATATAAGTAAATGAATTTGAGAAAATAGAGCTAAAGTTTTAGTTGTTAATATTAGACCCACCACTCATTTTCTTTCTGATTTTTTTCTATTTTATGATTTGGTTATGCCTTATGAATCTATTGATAAAAATATATAATTAAATCAAGTTAATCAGGGTTAAGGTAATCAATCAATTCATGTAAAAAAGACTGTTGAAACTTCCAACAAGGGATCAACCAGAAGAGAGAATACATGACATGATTCAAAATATATAAGATAATAGAGATTATAATGATCTCACTAAAGATGAAGATAGTTTAGAAGCTGAAGCAGAACAACAAATAACTTTAAATCAATGGATTTCTGAAAATCTACTTTACATTGAAAATAGGTCAGGTAAGTTACCTTCTCTTAAAGAATTAAATATTCTAATTTTTTTAAATCTTCTATGAAATCATGAGAATAACATTTAGATGCATTTAAGTTATTTTTTTGAACTCTTGGTATTACAAGTGAAAAGATCTGTTTAATAATTTTTGTTCAAACACTTGAAGGGAAAGCTTATCAAGCTTTTGTTAGTTTACTTGCTAAAGCTATTAACACTTGGAAAGATATTGAAGATTAGATTAAATTAGATTTTGGTAAATTTAAGGAAGATTTTGACCTAGTCAATGATCTTATAAATTTTTCTTGTGATCTAGGTGAAACCATATACTATTTCATTACTAGATTTACTAAGTTGCATCAAATTTTTTTGTGAGATCTTAGACCTTCTAAAAAATTATCTAGAATTTATTTTTGTAGTTCTTTATCTTTAAAGTATAAAATGGCCTTAAAAGATAGAGATATTATGGAATATGATGAAATTTTAAGATTCTACATTGACTATAAGAATAAACTTAAATGTATTGGGTTTAAAGATATGTCTTCCGCATATTTAAATTTAAATAATGTAAAATGTTTAAAAACTATTTAAAGTCTAGGAAATGAACTAATTGTTTTTAAAAGACAACTGAATGATAAACCTTCTTCATCTAATAAGATTATTGTTGAAAGTAAAAATAATGTTGCTTATTACTATAATGTGTGTGAATTGGATCATGATCGATATTCATGTATTGTTTTTTAAAAATTCAAAAAGTTTATTAAAGAAAAAGATAGTATGTTTTTTAATCTAAAAACTAACTTAAATATATATGTTCTTGATGATCCATTAAAAAATGAAGGTACTTATGTTTTTAATACTAGAAACAAATATTATAACTCTTAAAAATAATAAAATAAGAAATAATGATTCTTATTCTAATGATAAAGGTAAAATAATTTATAATAATTCAAGTAATTTATCTGATAATTCTTTCTAAAGTATTCTTTATCAACTGGTTATAATAATAGTCAATATCAACATTATAAGTGTAAGAATTTTTAACAAATTGGTGCTAAAACTTATAATATAATTAATGATTTATCTACAATTAAAGTTGAATTCTCATTGTTAAAGTTAGCTAGACTTTAAAGATAATTTGATAAAATTAATGAAGTTGTTAAGAATCTTAAAAATGATATAAGCTTACAAGAAGAAGATAGTAATAAACAATCTCTATTTTTGCTCAAAATTATGATCTTCTTGCAGATTATATACCTCCTTTTTATGTTTCAATCAAAATTGTTAATAAAGTAATTCATAATTGTATCTTAGATATGGGTGCTTCAAATAATATAAATCCTAAATTTATTATAAATCAATTAGGCATTTCTTATAAAACTAACAATGGGAAGCTTACTAAATTTGATTCTAGGCAAACTAAAAGTTGTAAGTTTCAAGACAGTCATAAATATTTATCAATATAAAAGAATTTGATGCATGACTAATATTTAAATTTTAGACACTCTTAAATATTTATTTTATGTTATTAGGAAAATATTGGTAAAAAATAACCTATGTTTTCATTGGAAAAGATATTATATGGTTTCTTTTAGTAATGAGATTGCTTTCATACAAAAAGAGGATTAGTCTAGTACACCTATAGAATCATTTGCTTCTTAAATTGTTGCTTATGTTGAGACAATAATTGAAACTTATTAGGTATTTAATTTAGATGAATTAGAAAATCAACATGAAAAATTCTTTGATAAAAATATATTGTGGTCATTATATTTTGATGGAGCTTGTTCTCAACAAAAAAATGGTGTTGGAATTTGTTTAATCTATCTTGTTGGTAAGATATTTCATTATGCTTAAAAATTATATTTTGAAAACACTAATAATATAATAGAATTTGAAGCATTATGTTTAGGTTTAAAAAAATCCATTGAACTTAATATTAAACATTTAAAAGTTTGTAGAGATTTTGAATTACTTGTTGGGCAAGTTCAAATTTTTATAAAATTAATCAAACTTATCTATATTGTTATATTCAAAAGATTTAGTCTTTAATTGAATATGTTAAGGATTTTAATATCACTTACATACTTAGAGAATATAACAATAGAGCTGGTAAGCTTGTTACTTTTGCATCTAATCTAAGTTAGAGTGAATCAATCATAGACTTCTTTTATTCTAAAAATTTTTGACTTAAATTTTTTGATTTAAATGATAGTTGACATAGTTAGTTGTGATGAACACATAGATTCTTTTATTAAAGGTAGTTAATTTAATCATAATGATTATGTATTAAATTATGAAGATTATTTACAATTAAATAATAATAAAATACCTATTAGTTTAGTAAGTTTGAAATCTATGTTTACACTTAATGATCAACCCAAATTTTTAAAATAAAATAATTTTTTAAGAGAATTATAGGTGAGACTATTCTTATAAATTAAAGTATAGAAGATGATCCTAAATATGTGTATTTAAAAATTCAAGTTATTATAATTAAGAAGGTAAAATTCATTAAATTATTTAAAGAATTTATTGATATATTTAATTGATCATAAAAAGATCTTAAAAGTTATAACACTGATATTATTAAACATGATATACTTATAAAACTTGGTATTAAATCTATGAAATAGAAAATTTAAAAAATTAGTCTTTTGTTAGAAGACATCATTAGCAAAGAGCTACATAAAATGATTGATGTTGGTGTCATTTTTTTTTGTAAAATATTTTGAATAGATAACTAATTTAGTGTTAGTTAGAAATAAAAATGGTGATATTAGATTGTGTGTTGATTTTAGAGACTTGAATAAATTTAGCGTTAAAGATAATTTTTTTATCAAGTATAGACCAGATTTTATAATAAGTTGTAGAATTGAAAATGATATCATTATTAGATGGATCTTTTGATTATAATCAGATTTTTATAAATCTTGAAGATAGATATAAAACTAATTTTACTATTTGTAGAGGGGTTTTTACTTATAATATAATGTCATTTGGATTAATGAATACATGAGCTACTTTCCAAAAAATTATGCATGTAGTATTTGATGACTTGATTGACATTGTTATTTAAGTCTATCTTGGTGATCTTACCATTTATTTAAAAAGACAAAAAAACATTTAATTCGTCTTCATAAAATTTTCACAAGATGTATAAAGTATCGTATTTATTTGAATCTAAAGAAATCAATTATTGGTGTTACTAAAGGTAAGTTATTAAGACATATCATTTCTAAATATGATATTTTTATAGATCTTAAATGTATTAAAGCCATTAAAGAATTACCTCCTCTTAAAGATTAATCTAGTTTACATTTTTTCTTTGGTAAAATTAACTTTGTTAGAAAATTTATATCAGATTTTATTGATAAGTATAATCCTTTACAATTATTGGTTAAGAAAGATAAAATTTATACTTAGAATGAAGGTGCTAATTTAACATTCAATAATGTTAAAGATGCTATTACAAGTGCTTTAGTACTTGTTAAATTAGATTTAAATAAATCATTCCTTCTTTATATTAATGCTACCAAAAAAATAATTATAGTTATTATCACTCAAGAATTTGAAAATAATGATGAAAAACTAATTGATTACATGAGTCAAGTTTTAAAAGATACTAAAACTAGGTACCTTCTCATTGAGAAATTTGTTTTCTCATTAATTTTATTTTTAATTAAATTTTATTATTTATTGATGAAAAATAAATTTTTGATGTGATTTAATGTACTTATTTTATCTTACCTTTTGAAACAACCAACCATTCAAGGAAGACTTACTAAGTGAATATTACGAATTCAAGAATTTGATCTTGAATTTAAAGTTTCAAAAATAATTAAAGGTAATGACTTATAAAAACATTTAAATAAAAATATTTCTTCAAATATTAATGTTTTGGTATTGTTAGTTGATGATAATTTAAATGCAAAACTTTATTTAAAGATCATATATTTTTTTTCTAAAAATTTCAAATTCAGTTTTAAAAGGAATGAATGAGATTGTATGTTGGCTAAAGATGACTAGTATCATGACTTAGTATTTTATTTTAAAAATAAATCATGTCTTAATAATTTTGATAAGAAGCAAAGATGTTCCTTATAGTTAAGAACTTTAAATTTTTGTTTATTATTATTATTTTTTAAATTGAAATAGAGACGGAGTTTTATTAAGATGCATTACACATGATCAAACTAAAAAAGTTTTTAGAGATTATTATGAAGGAAATTGTGGTGGACATTATCTTATAAAAACCACTGTTTATAATATTTTAAGAGTAGATTATTATTATCCTATACTATTTCAAGATGTTTATATGTTAGTTTGTTCTTGTATGTCATGTTAATTATTTGTTGGTAGAGATAAGTTGCCTGCAATGCCTTTAAATTTTGTTATACCTAAAAAACTATTTATGAAATGGGATATTGACTTTATTTTAGATATACATTTTCTTTCATCAGCCAGTTATAGGTATATATTAACACAATAGATTATTTTACTAATTGATCTAAGGCCAAAGCTCTTAAAATTTTTGTAATAGGTGAAGTAATTTTGTTTTTAGAAAATCAAATTTTTTTTAGATTTAAATTTTTTTATGAAATCATTTCTGATAATGAAATTCAATTTATTTTAAATGAATTTCTATAATTTTTAAGAAAATACTCTATTATATCTAGTCATTCATCTAAATATTATCCTCAAGGTAATGGTCAACTAAGTTAACAAATAAAATATGATTTCAATAATGAATAAATTAGTTTGTAAAAATAAAAGAAATTGGCATCTTAAAATTTTTGAAGCTTATAGGCTGATAAAATTATTGTCAAGGTAGTAACTGGTTATTCATATTTCATGTTAGCATATGGATTTGAGGCCACCTTACCAATAGAATTTCAAATATTTTCAACTAGAATTGAATTTTAATTTTTTACTGAAGATATAAATTTGATTGAATACATATTACATGATCTAATAGCTCTTGATGAGTCAAAAGCAATAGTATTACAAAAATTAGAAAGGACTAAATAAAAATTAAAAAAAAAATTGATAAAAAATTTCTAATAAAAAATTTAAAGTTGATGATCTAGTTTTATATTAGGACAAAGCTCATGAAGATCTTGATAAACATCATAAATTTGATTCATTATGGCTTGGGATTTATCGAGTTGCAACTGTACTTGAAAAATATGCTTTATATTTGAAAGATTTTGATAGAAATTAGTTACATTACTCAGTTAATAGTCATCATTTAAAATTATTTCACAATTAATTTCCTTTCATATTTTTTTTTTCTTTTTAATTTTTTTGTGTTTCTTTTCTTTTTTATTGTTCTATTGTTTATTGTTTTTTTTTTTGTTTGTTTGTTTGCTGCTTGCTATTATTTGACTTTTATTTTTAAAATATCAACAAGTGCTTCAAATGGATGAAGTTTTTTCATGTTATGAAGGAAGAATGTAAAGATGCTACATTACAACTATAAGTATCAATTATTTTAAGATTTCATTATTTATAAATTCAGTTTTCTCTATTCATAAATAATATATGTTGACTTATAACTAGTTGTCAAAGTTATATTGTATTTTTAGATATTGTGTTGGATGCATTTATATTTGTTTATGCATCTAGCCCGAACTTGTTTATTATATCATTACCCTTTTTTGTGTCACACTAGACGAGTATCTTATCTTTTATTGAAATTCATTATAAAAGAGTTCGTGCATAACATCTTGAAAAATAATTTACCTAGATCACACTCTCAATATTATGTTCTTACAATAAGAAATTTGATTGCTATTTAATTTTATTATTCAAAAGTGACTAGAAAGATCATTAGTATTATATCTATTTTTATATCTTTTCAATTTTTTAAAAATAATACTCATATTTAGCATAGAAATGACCTAGTCATAAAGTTTAAAATTGTGGTTAGAGACCTAAATTAATTAGTAGTAATTGAGTATGCATATTTTCAATTAATGATTTGAGTAATGATTTATTTATGAATTTATATCTACATTAAAGTGGTTTCAAAAAGCATAAATAGATTAATAAATAAAATTTACATATGTATTTATCATTTTTGAAGTGTTTGTGATCAATCATAAATTTTTAGTTGATAGTTTGATCAGTTTATAGTAATTAATTTAGTTGTTTTAGTTTGAAACAAGTGATGCATCTTATGGTTCTATCAAATCAAATATATTATGTGATTTATCATGATCTACATTAAAAGTTTGGTTGTGCACTTTATATAGATTTATCATAATGATTGTCAGATTGATCAAAATTCAATTGCAAATATAGTTGACATTGTATAAATGGTGACATGAATAAAGTTTAGATAAGTTATTTCTTAATACCATTAACTATCCTAAGGTGGCCCTAAGTTTTTAATTCTATGCACTATTCTAAGGTTTGTGAACCTAGTTTGAAGACCCTAAATGGTCATTAGGGGCTTATTCATTTCAAAGGTTATATGAATTAAGCTTATGATTTACTCGAGGTAAGAATATTTTTGTGTGATTTCAAAGGTGTTAAAAGGGCATAAAATAAATGTTTGACTTTGAAGTTTATTTGAAATAAGCCTATGTTATCATCTCAAGGCATGATGGTTTTATTTTGTTTGAAATTCAAATGGCATGTTGATGTTTAGCAGTCTAGTTGGCAAACTTCATGGCAAGCTAGTTGGTAGATTTCATGGCAAGCTAGTTGGCAGGTTGAATAAATGTGAATTATGGTAGATGATTTGAGATTAAAGAGTGTTTTAAAATTTAATGAGACATGTACATGCCTTGGTTTATAGAAAATAGTTATTGTTTTAGCATTTATTATGGTCATGACTAAATTTGATAATGTTGCTAAGTATATTGGTAGGTTGATAAGTTCTTACCTCTATTTGATGAACCAATCATGAATGTACACATAGACACATGCAATTAATTCACCAAACTTGGGTTAAAAATAACATTATTTTTCATTTTTTTAGTCATTAGTGAGTCTCTCCTGTGAAAGTGACACTCTGTCAGAATGGCATTTGGAGTTATAGTCAAGAAATTGTAAATGGAAGGTTAAAAGAAAGCTTATTTAGGTACAACATGATTCAAAAATTAATAAAGTTTTAAAGAAAATGGTTGTAGTTTTCACTGTGACTAGTACATGAAGATAAAATGATTGTTTTTGATCTACATGGTTTGATAAATTTTGGTTTTGTAAAATGTTTGTTTAAACCACTACATGCATAGTTTTAAAGCATGAATAGTTGAAATATATTAGAGTTTATATGAGTTTTCATATCATTTTTTGGTATGAGATATTAATAATAAAATGACTTTCATTTTTGATATAAATTAATAAACTTGATGGTTGATAAAACAAAGGATTGTTAGCTTAGCTTGAAGCTTGGTATTCTGAAAGTATAATGAGAATTTTATTGCTTGAATATATATATTGGTTTGGTTTTCTATTGGCTTATATATTAAAATGGTGGTTTGAACATATCAGTTATAATTTAAAGTTATGTTAGGGTTTTGTATAAGGAATGAAATCTGTGTGCCTGATTTCATGAATATATTGAAGGGTTTGAATGGTTTATGGTCTATCATAAAGAGTTGTTTCAAAAACATTTCAATATATAAAATTTTGTTTGAACATGCAAATATGATAGTTCAGCGGTGGTTTTGTTTATATTCTGGTATTTTGAAACTATAGTTTTATGCATGCATGGGTTTTGAAGGATAAGTTCTTCATGGTCATTTTGTGTAAATATGGTATGTTTGAGCTACGTCTGAGAAGATGATGGATAATATTTTATGATATGCATATCTTTATTTTGATTTTTTGATGGTTTTAATATCATGACATGTTTGGTATTTTAGTTTGATTTTGAGGTTACTATTTTATAAAAAATAGAGGTTTTATAAAGATGAACCTTTAGAAAATCTGTTGGATTCAAAAATGTTTCTAGGTATAATATGAAGGAATGTTATTGAAATGTTTCAATAAACATATTTGATCTACATATAATATTTTATAAACACAGAAGGTTATGTTCTAGGTTTTGTTCAAAATCACATATATGAAAGAATAGTAAATAAGTGGTTAAAATTTTGATGTTTGAGAAGGACTTTCTCATGAAATTTTGAGTATGTTATTTGGATTAAGATTTTGATAGATAGAATGAAATGACATGCAATCTACAGTTTTTAAGGTTTTATTTTAAAACCATGAATATATAAAAAAACAAGTGATGTTTCATAGTTTCAATAAAATCATAATACTGACTTGGAAAGGATGTGTTATTGTTCAAAGTTTATATTTTGATAGTAGGTTTATGTTGAGAATATTTTGATGGTTCAATTTTTTATCAATTTGAGAAAGGATATGCATATTACAGTTTTAAAAATATGTCATAAATGAATTTTTTGTAAAAATATTTTAGTAATATAGAAATGGTTCAATTTAAGAAATCTATGCAGTTTTTAGTTTGACAGTGATACATATTTTGAGATTATTCACACAGTAATAGTAAAAATCAAGAAAATATATTAAAATATTTTAAAAATATAATTATGATAATATAATTTTATTTTTAAGGGTTTAGTGGGAATATTTTGATGATAGTTGATAAAGTCAGAAGTTGTCATATGAATAATTCAATTCAATCAATAGAATTATTTGAATGATCATTTATTGATAGTTAAATTTTTTATAAGTGACTAAGGATTTATTATATTAATATACACATGTTATTTGGTTTCATATTTGATATATTCATTTTAATTTTTAGTCATAAAATAATCAATTTTTAAACATATTTCCAACTAGATATAGGATGTCAAGCTGGGACTAACTAGGTTCAAGTAAATATAATGATATTAAAGGTTGGAAAAGGAATTAGAATTATGACAGTATGAATCAGGAGACACTCAATAGAAAAAAATTTAGATGGGGTTTTAAAGATAGAAGGTTTGGATTTAGGTATGCTAGTAGGGGATCCAAAACGTCAATCTGTTTTGATGCTATCGACCCTAAATTCTAGAATGTCTTGAATAATTTATCCTTTAATCCTACAAACCATAGGGGTAATAAAAGATTTTGTGGCTATATATTTGGATATATGTCTCAATCTCATAGAAATGCTTCCCATCAACTATATAATAATCCAAATTAACTTTATATTTAGTCACCTAATCCAAAAAGAGTCCATCAAAAAGCTAAAACAACTTAACTAGACACTGAAATAGCCCATACTAAGAATTTTTTCAATATTGATTTGCCTTCTTGTTCTCATGAACCCACACCATCTCAAAGAGATATTATTTTAAGGTGTAAAAATTTAAGTTTAAAAGAGCCACTTTCAAGGTGCAAAGAGCTAAGTGCAGAAAATTCATTGCTTATCATACATCCAACCTCTTCTAAGAAACGTTCAATCAACTAAGTTGAATTAGATACTCTAACTAATATCAGAGTTGTGAAGTGAGTTAATCTAGAGATTGATGATGTTAAAATTTATTCTAAAACCAAGATAGTCTAGTTTCCTACTGTTGAAATGAAATATAATGAGTGTTTGAATGAATAGAGAAAACCAATGATTGAGGTTCTATCTGATTCTGATAACTTTTAGTTATCAGTAAGATAAATTTTTATTTCAAAGTTGAACTTTTAATTTGATATAACTTAAGTACTTTAAAATTTTAATACTTTGATTATCATATTTTAATACTTTGGTTATCATATTTTAGAAGTACAATAGATTTTTAAAATTTATACACACACACACACACACACACACACACACACACACACACACACACACACACACACACACACATATAATATGCCTAAATAACTTCTGATAATATGCATTATGAAATTAATATAGATAAAGATATCCTTAAACTTTGATTTATTTAATTATTTATTAAAATATGTATTTATTATTATTATTATTATTAATTGATTAAGGGTCCCCACCCATTAGGAAATACTTAGTCTATATTTAAATATTTGATCCCTTAAGACTTTTAAGTCTTAATTAAACCTTAACTAATAACTGTCAATATTAATTGATTTGTAAAAGTCAATTAGTTAAGTTAACAAGTAACTAAATAAAGGCTAGTTATAATTTATTTCAACCAAATTTGAAGTATAAAAGGAGATCAAGAATTCATTTGAAGATGAAGAACAACATAGGTATTGAATACATAGGTATTGAATACTTATATATTGTAAAGTCAATTATTTATCTCTCTTTTATGAAACTTTTTCGAGATAGTATAATTTTTGTAGATAGATCAATAGTACTTTCTCTGATGATTGAGTATATTGCTTAGGAAACATAGGTATATCTAGTTTTATATTATCATTTATAACATATATAAAATTTATCAAATTTAATATATTTTTATGACTGCTTCTTGCATTTCTATGTGCAAAATATGAGTATTCAACTCGAATAATGATGAAAACATCATTATTTGTGACACTTCATTGATCTAATTGATTGTAAAAGTTAACTTTTTAAGATATTTGTAAAGAAGATGCTAGTTTTTCAAAAAATAATAATATATTTTTTTATGATGACTTTCTCCAATGAGACTTACATGTTTTGTCTATATTGTACTTTATTTTGAATTTAACTTTAATATAGTTTAATCTGATTTAGTTAAGTTTTAATTATTCTAGTTTCTTTTCTATTTTATCTAATCTTTAGCATACTTTAATTTTGATTTTATATTTAACTTACTATTTATTATTATTTTTCTTTTTAAGTTAAGTTTCTTAGATTATCTTTTTTAGATTAATTTAGAGTTAGAATTAGTTAATTTTAGATTAGTTTAGTTTGTTAGACTTAGATTCTAGATTAGTCTGTTTGTTCTAGTTTAGTTTAGATTTGATACTTTACTTTTCTCAACTAATTTATTGGTTGTTGTTTGATTTTGTCTCGATTTGATGAGTTCTACTTGGTTGCTTTCTTTTTAGAAGACCTATTCATCTTTGATTTATCTTAATTTAATTTAATTTTGATATTTCTAGTTTATTATCTTGGTGTTTATATGAAAGTAAAAACACCAAATCAAGATATTACTTTAAGAATATATTATATTATTAAATAAAATTTCTTTATTTCAAGAGATTGTCTTGTTCATAGGTCTTCTCTATCAGATAGGATAGATTACACATTCATATATGAACTTATTCATTATTTGATAAGTAGATTTTTAAAATTATAATGAAATATGTTATATTCAATATCTTATTTTTTATTTTTTAGAATATTTAAAAAACTCCTCACATCTTTAGAATCATAATTGAACCTTTAAAACTTTACTATTAGAATGGTACAATTCCAAATTAACCTTTACAGTAGGCAAAAAGGTTGATTAGTTGATGAAACATTTTTTTATCATCAACAGAAAGTGATTAAAGGTATGAGGTGGTTGAGTTCATGCTGAGTCATCGAGGAGGTTGGTGCCTCCTTGCAAGTGGATGCTTGCTAATTCCTAATCAAGTTGGTGCTTCACTATTTAAGGATAACACTCCAAGTGAATTTGTTGCTTCACTAAATCTTCATGTTTTACTTATAGGATAGTAGTCCATTTGAATCATCAGTGGGTTTTCTTACCCTTAAGGGTTTCTTACTTAAAATAGTGTTATATGTTATTTTCTTCTCTCATGCTCATGGTTCTTATTATGTTACTAGTTTACTATATTATTTTGATAGTTCATGAATGACAAGGTAAAGCATATAAATGTTTTGAAGACTGATTCACTCCCTTCTCAATAATTTTGCCTCCAATAGACAAGACCATAAAAAATATTTGACAACCCTATAAGGTCTCAACATAGAGGGGGTGACCAATTTTGATTTGGGGTCAAAATTTGGTCAACATTCTTGGTGATTCACAGTGTTAGAATGCCTACAATGCTAATAGACCAATAGCCTTCTCCTTTTATTAGGATATGGAGTCACTCTTATGCTACAATATGAACTAATATAACTTCTAAAGAATTCAAACTTATACCAAACACATAATAAGAAACAAATACACATAATGCTCAAAGCATTTAGGGAAAACCACACACAAAAGACTCAAAACAACACACCTAACCTACTATTTACATGATTAACCTTCATATCATCAGTAGCACAGCTTCAAGTGGATCCCATTTATAGGGATAAGTAAATCCTCCCCATTCAATCTTGCCAATTGAGATGAATTGTTTTGCTTTCACTTGATGATGATGTATGGCCTACTCCATAAAGTGTCAAAATTAGTGTGTCTCCTTAGATTCACTCTATATTCATTCCACTTTAGTATTATATCATCCTCTTGGAAGACTCTTGGAGTTGTTTTCTTATCAAAAGATCTCTTCATTAGTACCTGATGATGCTCCATGGCTTTGTGAGCATTGCCTCTAGTCTCTTATAGCTCCATCAATTTTATCAACTTTACCTCTATTGGAGTGTTTTCAAGAAATTCTAACTAATGTGCCAGCTCTAAGGAAAGTAGCTTTTGGGATATGGAAAACCTAACTTCCCTCCCATAAAAAAGAATATAAGGAGAGTTATCTATTGACCTCTTAGGTGTGATACTATCAACCCATAGGGTTGTCTTCAACTTAGTGTGTCAAGCTCTTTGGATGATCTCTAAAGTCCTTTTGATGATTCTGATTAGGTTTTTATTAGTAGACTTAGCCAACCCATTACCTTTAGGGTAATAGTTAGATGATGTATTCTATCATTACTACTTACAAAATTAGTTATCTTATCACCATAAAAGCAAGTGCATTATCTAAAATTATGGTAGAAGGAGTTCAAACCTTGTAGAAATGCCTTCATAAAACTCCAAAATAGAACTCTCATTGGCTTCCTTCAATGCAATTGCATCAACCCATCTTATAAAGTAATCATTTACTATAAGTATCAACTTATGGCCAACAATTGATGGAGGATTAATCATGCTAATGAAGTCAAGACCCCATTGTATGAAGGGTTGATCCACTTGAATAGGTCTCAATGGGAGAGCCACAAGCCTTTGTTTGCCTACAAAGAAATCACATTGAACACACCTTATTACCTAAGCATATAAGTCTTTGAAGAGTTTAGGCCAATAGTATCCTACCCTCATGATCTGTGTGTAATCATACTTCCCATGACCCTACTCCTCCCTATGGTTACATATCAACTCATGTGTAGAATACCAACCCTAGTAATCCCACTTTGAGATATTTGTCACCTAATTTGACCTCTCTTGCATTATATTCTAACCCTACATACATCCTTAGTCCAATTTGGCCCTTTTACACATAAGACAAGCCCTTTAGGGACCCCCTAGGGCCTTTTGAGAACTTGTTAACTAGCCTAAGCCCTTGTTTTACCTAAGATACAGCTTATGTGAAGGAAACTCATGGCCTTGGATACATGTTTCCTTCACAAAAGCTTCAACCTAGGCCACATCCTAGGTAGAATGTGTGCAAAAGAGTTTGTTTAGACCCAAATGGTCAACAATGGCTAGTTTAGGTCTTTTATTGGAATTGGGTTAGGATATATGCCTAATTCTCATTCATTTGAGCATGTCTCTTATCTCTCTACCCTCTATCTTGATTATTCTTCCTTATCTTGACTCTCATGCCTTCTTTAATCTCTCTTGATTCATTCTTGGCACTCTTGAGCTTGATTGGTAATAGAGTTTCCCATATGATGCTACAAATTTACGTGGAGACTCATTGCTACTCTTAGTTGTTCCTACTTCCTTTTGGCCTAGTTTCAACTTCTATATTTGGCATTGTACCTAATTTTTGCATATGGTTGGAACTATTACACCATTTAAAGTTCTCACTTCACCTCCTCCTTTTCTCTTGGCTTTTGGTTTGGACTTCATCTTGCACATACCTTGGTCTTCCTCCTACATTGCTTCTTAGATTGGATTCTTGTTTGGTATAACATATGCATATCTTATTTGAGATTTATCTAAGGGTAATTTGATATGAAAAGTGAAACTCCATTATTTTGGGTAGTATATATGCTAGGGTTTGATTTGTTTTGGTAAAATATTTTTTTATGCATTGCTTAAAGTAGTTTATGAAGTTTCTTGCACCTGTACAAAATTAAAGAGTAATTTCATTTATTGAAATATTACTTTACTATATGTCATTGATCTCTTTGGAAGAATTCATCACTGAATAGTAGTAATATACATGCTCAAGACAAACTAGAAAACTTGCTTAAACATTCTTTCTTTCTTGCTAAACTAGAAAATTTTATTGCTAGAAAATAGTAGTATTGATTTGGAAAGATAGCTCAAATATAGAATAGGCATGCTCTTAAACCCTTTCTTAAAAATATATTTATTACTTAAAACATCTTTCATTTGGCCTCAGAGTGCCTTAGCTTGTAGATTTATATCTTAGTTTTTATTTCTCTCCATCTGGTATTATTGTTTTCACTTTGTTTATGCAATTATTAGCCTAATATTAGCTAGTTACTTTATTGTGGTTGGATCCTCTAAAGGTGACTATGTAATTTGTATGCTTGTTCATACTAGCCCTAACCTAGTTTGAAATTATATTTATATCTTGGTGTAAGTTGGAAAATAAGATAGACACTATAGACCTCTTATAGCCCACATAATCTTTGAGCCTTTTAGCCTCTTAGTAGTTTGCTTTAGTACCCTCACAAACACTGGTGGTTCCATTCATATTCTTAGAGATACATTTTGGCACACCTAGTAAGACCTCACATAAAGTTTTATATTATTTATATCCCATTTAGAACTCTCTTAGCCAACTACCCTCTATTAGCTATTAGGATTTGATTTCAATTGTGTTTCATCTCACTTTGGTTGTTTTCTCCAACTTTAGTTTTGTGTCATTCTTCCTATTTATTCTCCATCAATTTGCCCTTTCTATTATCTTTCATGTTTCTCTTGCTTCATTAAATACATGGATGATCTACCACCCTTGGGATTCCAATCCTAAAAGATTCAATTTCTCATATCTGATCTCACTCATGAGCAAGTTGTGTTTACAATGGAACACCATAGACACTGTAGGATCTAGGAGCTTTCCTCAACCCAACATGGTAGTCTACACCCTTTCTCATTTAAAAGGGAATAATATTGGTAGGACTATAACCAATGGACTTGGTCTCCTTTTCACTAGTCTAAGATTTATTCATCTAAGGGTGTTTCATTTTAGCCTCAGGCCACATCTCATTCACCTATTTGAGGTGATGAAGATCCCCTTATGCGACTAGTATGTTATGAGCTATGTGATATCATTGATGATTTTCATAGACATCTTTAGGTGAATGAAGTACATCCTTCTCCCCTAAGAGTTGGTGGCATGCTTCCTATGGAAATAGAACTCACATCCACTTAGTTTCAAGTGCCTCAACTAGTTCTTGAATGAATTCCCACCTCTTTCTTAGCTAGAGACTCTATAGAAATAACATCCTCATATCCATGTTATGGGTCATATGTATTCCAAATCAATGAGATATCTCCATCATGGGGGATCCTCCCATCCTCCTAATCCTCATTTTAGAGTTTATGATGAGTTTGATGATTTGGATCATCATATATAGATTAGAGATCTGTGGGAGGCCTATCAAGAGCATCAACACCCATTGATTGATCCTTATTTGATGGTACATGATCAGTGACATGGATATTTTGGTCATCATAACCATTTTTACAAGCATGCCACATCTTCCTATCATCCCCATGGGGACTATCACACTTTCCATGGATATTCTCCATCCCACGATAGAGATGATTTCCATCATGAACATCTTCCCTATCAAGAGCCACCCCTATATCATCCTCTTTGTAGTCAAGGTCATGGTGATGCTTATGTGCATAGGTAACATCATCACCATCACAAATCCCCTCTTAGTGTTTATCACCAACCTACTATCAACCATGCTTATGAGGATATCTGATAGAATCCTATAGCCCCTTGGGTGCATGTTATTCCCCTTCCTATTCCTATCCCTAAACTACCTAAGTTTAATGGGATGTAATACTCCAGTCACATAGAGCATATTATGGCATTCATGATGGTAGGCATGGATTGGAAATAGGATGAAGGCATGATGTTAATTATATTCACTCATTTTATATGAGCTAAAGATTTTGTCTAGTTTCAAAATCTACCTCCAGATTCTCTCTCTAGTTTTTAGCTCCTTCTAGATGACTTCCTTCAATATTTTGATATTTCCAAACCCTTTAGCCTTGACATATAATCACTCACCTCCATGTTGTAGGATAAGGTTGAGTTAAACTTTGATTTTGTACATAAATGGCATTTAGTCATTCATATGTGTAGGATTAGGTTCTCATATGAACAACTTTATGATATGTTCACACAAGAATTGAGGTAGGAGGTTCACTTTAAAGTCCTCAAGTGTGAACCCATCTCTTATGATGAAGTTGTTAATGAGTGTTTGAAGATCAAAGTGTTTGAGATACTCATAGGCATATGACCTTTACCTTTCCAAAAGTCATCATATTCACATGATCACAACGAAAATGTGACTAATGATGGTGTCACTAATTTTCCTCCTGAGAAGAAGGATAGTTGCAAGGTGAATGCTTTGAGTAAGAAGTTATATGAAGAGAAGGATTCTAAATCAATAATAAGAAAATAATGGATGGTGTTTCCTTACAAACCCACCAAGTTTAACAACTTGCATTAGATGAGGGGGCATGATGATGCAAATTGTGTCACCTAAAATTCTAGTCATCAAGCCTCACCTCTATCATAGATTTTTCCTCTTATGAAACCCAAATACAAGTTGAATGTTTTTAAGGAGCCTTTGCCTGACCATGACAATTAGAAGAAGAAAAAGAAAAAATCAAAGGCTAAGGCCCCACATTCTCTTTCTTGATCTATTACCTCTTTTGACTCCTCCTCCTAAGAATACCTATGAGTGAAATCCAAGAGTGAGAGTAAAGTAACAAGGCTGTTGTTGTTATTGACATAACCTATACTAGGTATGAGTGCTTTATCAACATGTGCTTTAGTCAGGCCACCAACCTTGTTGGAGAGAATAGTGGTGATAGGCCTCCTATCCAGCCCATAGGGATAGGGAATCCTAAGTTTAGGTTTGAATTTAGGTGTAAAATCCATACCCAAGCTAGAAAATGTCCTTACTACATCATAGAAGAGTTATAGGTCCTCTTAGTTAAGATCTCCATTTTGGTCCTTCTTTGCCTTTTCCCTGAGAAAAGGGTTTTCATATTTGATGAACACGGTCTCTCCTATGAGGGTCTAGTACATGATGATGTTGAAGTTATATTCAGCTATGATGCACATAATTACCCTTATCCTCTAGTCTTATCTTTTGACCCAACCTTTGTTCTAGATGCCTCGATTCTAGCAAAAAGGGCTTGTTTCCCTCTATATATCAAGACTTCTATTGATGATTTTCACATTAAGTGGTGCAGAATATATGAAGGAGATATGTTGAATATCATACCCCTACATGTGTTCAAAGAGTTCAGGATCAATTGGAAGAATATCTTGATTCTCTTTATAACTATGTTAGTTTTAACAATGACATAATTATGCCAGTGGGGAATGTGAAGCTCTAGGTCACGTTTGGCCCCAAGATAGTTGGAATCAAATTTTTTGTGTTAGACCTTGATATTTGATACAACATGATTCTTAGCCATTCTTGGATCACTCCCATATAGTTCATCACATTGGTCACTTTTTTCATGGTTCAATTTGTACACGAAGGTAAGGTTCACACTATGGAGGTTGACCAAGACCCCTGAGCATTGCTCTATGAAAAGACAAATACCTTAGGTGAGGCTTTGATTATCTCATCATAGGGGTATATAGATTATCATACACCCTTTTTTATAAGTCTCATTTATTCCAAAATGAATATTTTGATCTATTGAGTACCGATCAATGTTCATTCCTTTAGAATCTAGCATACATCTACTAACTCTCTCTTTTGCTCCATGATGCCAAGCTAGCTCATATATTTTTGAATATTTCTTCCAAAATGTTCCTTAGATGTTTATATCCCCCTTACATCATGATTTTCCCATCAAAGTATTGGCCCTCTCAATGTATCTCTTGTTGAGACTACTATAGTAGCTAAGTTTGATCTTGAGTGTTATTCCATCTATGGTATATCACCCAACCCAATCAATGAGAGGAGAAATTACAATAAGATCCTTCCCACACATAATATGCACCACCATCCTCTTAATTTTTTAGTTTTATATGTCTTATTCACTAACAATGACCATGGCTTCAACATTTTTTTGCTTCGAGTCATGACTAGTGAACCTAAGTATATGGATGCTTTATACCCTTCTTCCTACATTTTCCCTATTATTTGGCCTCTTCATAGGATAAATAGTAGCCTAAATTGAGGGTAAGCCTATATTTAGGGATAAGTGATGGCCTACCCTCAAATTTAAGCTTGATCTTGGGCCTATGGTGCTTTGGTGAGCCTCAAAGCTTACAAGAACACACTCCCTAGGCCCCTTATTTAGTGGATTGTCCCTCTCATGGAATCCATTATCAAACCCTTGAAAGTATCCTTAGCCATTTGGTTTGGGAACTCATCCTTGGATTCACCTTGGGATAGAAGTAAAGTCTTTTGATTCTTTTAGTTGGTCAAGTTACTACTTGCTAGTAGCTAGCCCTCTACCGATTCCCTCTCTCCTTTTTCATAGTGCCTATTGGTGATATGGGTTAGTGGTTGTAGTTACTTATGACTTTATCTAGCCTTCCCTAGTTAATTTTCATCTATTACTAGCCTCCTACCACCATTCCTCACCTCTCATTATGGTTGGCATTGAGATACTCTCTCACGATCAACCCTCGCATATGGTGGTGGCTCTACCAGTTGAGATGTCTTTCCTACCTCTAGCACTCTAACTCCTCTTCACATCTAAATGAGAGAGAAATGTGACCTTAGATCAGTTTTTTAATCCATATATTAAGAACACCATGTTTTGACAAGATCACAAACAATTTCTTCTTGTTTACCCGTTTCCCTTTTGTTTTAAGCAAGTTATAGGCCCTGTCTGGGCTCCTTGGGCCTATTTTTGGCCTCTTATAGATTAGGCCATGGGTTTTTGGGCTAAGCCATGGCTTGGGAGGGTCTAGGCCATGGTTTTTGTCTAGGAAAGTCGTTTCCTATGACCAAAGCATTTTTTTACCCTTTTTAGGCCTCCATTTCACCCCATTTTGGCTCTTAAAACCTCAGAACCTTCATCTTAAAGATTTTGGTCCATTTAAAACATAATGGTAGGGTCCATTTATCTATTTGAGGCCTCTTTGGATGTGTTCTAGTACCATTTCAATATTTTGTACCCTAAGCTCCTTTGGCCTATCAAGATTGTGTACTCCTTCCTGGATGCACCTTATAGGCCCCTTTTGAGTATTTTACCCATTTTTGTTTTTCAAGATACATAACCTCCATTTTATGGGTTTTATCACATTATAACCACATAAATAGTCTCCATTTTTTAATCTAAGGCTTTCTTGGGCCCGCTCTGGCCTCATTTTCATTCTCGAGACCCCTTTTAAGTCCTTATTGACCTCCAAGGCCCATGCCCCATTTTGTGGATACCTAGGGATAGAAGTTACTTGTGATTATTTTTTTTATTCATTTATCTAATTTTTTACAATAGATACATTTTAACTCCCTATCTCTCTTATTTATCATGGTTAAAGGTAGGGTTATTATCTAGCTATAATGGTTCAAGACTTGCTCTAGTCTTGTTGACTAGTCTTCATCCTCTCCGAACTTTCCCCCATTTTTACTTGTTACCTCTTATCACAACTAATGTTGGTTAAACACTATTTTTGTGTCTTGGATTCATTTTTTATTTCCCTCATGAAATTTGCTTACATCGCTTCACTTTGAGATCATCTTTTGATAGTTATTTATCTTACATTCTTGACCCCCATCATGGTGTACCTTTCAATGATGATTCAAACCAATGGAAGTAGTTAGGGAAACCTAGGACTGGTAGCTATAACTTGGTTTATTGATGGTTAGTGGGGCTATGAGCTTGTTGCAGCTAGTTTCTTCCTTACCAGTGAGATGAATAATTTTGTTGAGTATCATGCAATCATTGGCATCTTGACTGACACTTATGAGTTAGGCACCTTTTATGTGAAGTTATTTGATGACTCACTCTTAGTCACATCTCAAGTCACTAGTGTTTGGTCCATCCTTAGCTCTGAGTTATTCCCCCCCTTCAAGGTGGCATGTGATTTTCTCTCTTTATTTAAGGATATATAGTTCACCCATATCCCTCATAGGGAGAACACTAAGGTTGATGCCTTATTGATTGTAATTATGGATAGTATGATTTGATTTGATATCACTTGTGTCCCTTATTTATAGGAGTTAGAGCTAGAGCTAGAGCTAGAGATGGAGTTAGATTTTGGATTACACAACATTTGCACTCTCACCCATAGATCATGTCATCAACTTCTTCCACTACCATCCTTATCTGGTAAGTGTAGGTAATGTTTCCTTTTATCTTTTTAGTTCTTTCTTTCCTTTACTTTAGTGTGGCTTCCAAGGATTGCACAACACTTCTTATTCATTTGAACATCAATTTTTTGTACCTGAGGGGCATATGTAATTATACTTCCTATGACCCTACCCCTCCTCATTATTAAACATCAGTTCACATGCAGACTATCAACCTTGGTTATCCCACTTTGAGACATTCACCACCTTCTTAGACCACTCTCACATCATATTCTTACCCTCCATACATTCTTAGTCCATATTATCCATTTTACACAAAAGACAGGCCCTCTAGGGACCCCTTGAAGGCTTTTGAGAAACTATTGACTAGCATAAGACCTTATTTGACCTAGGCCATGGATTGTGTTAAGGAAACCCTCAACCTAGGATGTACATTTCCTTCAAAAAATCCATAGCCTAGGCCATGGCCTAGGTAGAATATGTGCAAATGTGTCTGTTTGGACCCAGATGATCAAAAAGGCTTGTTTTAGGTCTTTTGATAGATTAGGTTTGGGATATATGCCTTAGTCTCATTAATTTGATCATGTGTATTCTCTCTCCACCCTCTCTCTTGATTTTTATTCCCTCTATTTACTCTCATGGCTTCGTGAATCTCTCTTAATTCATTCTTGGCACTCTTGAGCTTGATTGGTAACAAAGGGTCCCATATACCACTACACATTTGTTTGGAGACTCCACTGCTACTCTCAATTATTTTTGATTCATTATGGCTTGATTTTATCTTCTTAATTTGTAATTTCACCTAATTTATGCACTTGGTTGGAACTCTTACACCATTTCAAGTTCTCACTTCACCTCCTCCTTTGCTCTTGGCTTTTGGTTTAGACTTTAGCTTGCACATATCGTGGTTTTCCTCCAATATTGCTTCCTATCTTGGATTATTGGTTGGTAGAACATATAAAAAAAGGGAAATTTTCTATGAAAAGTGAAAATCCATTATTTTTTTAGTATATATACTAGGGTTTGATTTATTTTACCAAAATAATTATTATATGCATTGCTTAGAGTAGTTTCTGAAGTTTCCTACACCTGTACATGATTAAAGAGTACTTTAATTGCTTTAAATATTCCTTTACTATATTTCATTGATATTAAAGATCTTTAATTTGGACTCAAAGTTCCTTAGCTTCTATATTTACATTTCAATTTCTATCTCTCTCCATTTAGTATTATTGTTTTTGCTTTGTTTATGCAATCGATAGCCTAGTCTTAGCTAGTTACTTTACTATGGTTGGATCCACTAGAAGTACCTACATACTTTTTGTGCTTGTTAATAATATACCCAACTTGGTTTACAAGTCTATATATATCTTGGTGTAAGCCATTAAATCAGATAGCCACTACAGACCTCCTATAGATTATAGAATCCCTGAGCATTCTAGCCTCTTAGTAGTTTGCTTTAGCATCCTACCAAACATTGGTGGTTTCATTGAGATTTTTGGAGCTACACTTTTTAGTTATGGTCCTTGGATAAAAATGACCTCCTGCTACTCCGTTATGAACTTTTCAATCAATACACCAAAATGATCATTGTCAATGCATCTCAAAAATACACCATTTTTATCTCTTATAAGAATTACACCATCTATAAGAAAATAAGGGATAGTTTTTAATCTAAAATACCTTATTTTGAACCCTATAAATCCATTATGACACTCATCATTTTAGATTAAATTGATGTTGTCTTATGTCCAACTTTATAGAGATGAGAGATCAACTAGTTGAGGGTAGTCTTGATTGACCAAAACTTCCTCTTTTGGTTCATGGAGATTTGAAGCCAAGTGCCCTAAAATAACCTTACCTCTTACCAACTTGGTCACCTTAATGTCAAAATCATACTCCATTACCTTTGTAATCTACCTTGCCCTCATTTCATTAAGGTCTTTACTCAATAGGAATTCCTTGGTGTAAGGATTAGAGATCATGATGTGAATCCTATTATTTGAAACCATGTGTCTAAAATTTATTTATACTCTTAAAATATCAAGGAATATTTTCGCTAAAAATGTATATTTGGTTTCATTATCCTCCAAACCTTGACTAAAGAATGAAATAGGTTGTTTAACGCCCTCATCATTATTTTGCATAAGCATAGTTGAAGTAGTGTAAAGGTTAAAAAATTTATATAACATGAAGTATTTAGCAAAATTAGGATTTAAAAGAGGGGGAGATTATGAAATTACTTGATTTATGGCTTCAAAACTACTCTTACCTTACTGAGTCCAAGTTAAAACCTTATTCTTCTTGAGAATGACTAGGATAGGCTTCATCAAAGATGCAAAAATAGGTATAAATATTCTTAAATTTTTTATCTTTCCTAATAAAATTTGGAGTCATTTCTTATGTAAGGGAAATGATAGGCATAGAATAGCCTCTATCCTTTCAAGGTCAATGGCTAGGCCATCCTTGAAAATAATGTATCCTAGAAGCTTACCTTCATGGAAATCAAAGATGCACTTTTTTGGGTTAAGAGACACAACATAATATATATACCTCTCAAAAAGTTGCATTAGATAATTCATGTGGTCATTCACATCTTTTGAGAACATAGTTATATCATCTAGATACACTAGCAACATCTCATTGATTAAGCCTTTGAAATCCATGTTCATTGCCCTTGGAAAAGTGGTATTATCATTTGACAAACCAAAAGGAATATTCCTATAAGAAAATGTCCCCATTTTTTATTAAATGTTGTCTTGAACTGATCATCTTCATTCACCAAAATCTTATTATAACTAGAATATCCTTCTAAGAGTGAGAAGTTCTAGAAACCTAAAACAACTTGAAAAATCTGCTCCATAGGAGGTAAGGGGTAATGGTATTTGAGTGACAATATATTGAGGTAACTAAATTCCACACAAAGTATTATTTCCCCATTCTTATTTATAATAAGCACATGATTAGCTACCCAAGTTGAGTGTTTAATAGGAAAAATTATCCTAGACTAAAGATGTGTGGTGAGTTCTATTCTCATGAGTTGTTCAACTTTGGGGTTGATAGACCTTTATTTTTGCCTAAATGGTTTTACTTTAGGTTCTAATTCAATGGAATGATGGGATATAATAAGATCAAGCCCATTTATATTTTTTTATTCCCAAGAAAATATTTCATGTAATTCTCTACATAGGTCAATGATTGCTTGTTTTTAAGATAGGGAACATACCTTGCCTAATTTGAGGAGTTTGTCCTTAAAGATTAAGACTCTTTCATAGTTATCTTAATTTATAGACATCCACACATTTTTTTTATCTCCTTTGGTCATATTCATTAAGTATGATCTCTAGAGTGACCAATGCTTTAGGTATCTTATTTATTTTTAGTTGTACAATCTGATTCTCTGACCATGGAGTTTCTTCTAATTTATTGAAGAGAACTTAGCTTCATTTTGAAAGAATTATATAATCTAATTGTCACTATCAAACACCTAAAAAAATACTTCAATATAAAGAATGGAAAGTCTCACAATGATCTTGATATGAGACTATTTTCCTTCCTCCTTTATGTTATTAGGTGTGTCAAATTGTGCCCCTATAGCAGCCAGCATGTCAGCATGCTTGTTTTGTTCTCTTGGGATTGGTTGTATGTTGAATACACTAAAGTCTTAAAGTAAATCCCACACCCTATGATTATTATAATTAGGAAAAGTGTTTTTTGCATCACTCATATTCCTTATTTGATGAAAATTAGTTTGCAATCTCCATATAATTACAAATTCTTGATTCTTTTCCTCTTTGCCCATTGAAGACCATGAATCAAACATTCATACTCAGCCACATTGAAGGTATAATTGAAATGGAATATATATGAAGATTAGTATTAATGTTTATATGGTTAAACCAACATAACACTAGATCCTACACAAATCTTTCTCATAGAACCATTAAATAACATCTTACACAATCCATCACTCTCATTCTCCTCCTTAGTAAGTGAATGTATAAGTGTTCCTTTCTCATATAATTAATACACCCAAAAATAAATCTCTTCCATGAAATAATAGGGGTCATGTTAATAGGTGTTAGTACCATATTCATCCAAAAAGAAGTTAGAAATAACTTCAAGAGGGAAAGATGCTCTATCATCTATGTCATGCTCCTCTTGCTCACTGATAGTATAATTCAGATTGAAACTAGTTTTCACATATGGTTAAATGTGGAAATTTTGAAATTGATGTGTTATTATTATCACCTTATCTCCATACCTCATTCTAAAATCCAATAAGGACCAATCAGCATCAACACATCCTCCTATCTTGGTGGTGAAGTCTCTTGATAGGTAAATGGAAAAATGTGTAGACAAATCTACCACCACTATATCTTATAAATTTAGAAAGCTTGGGAAGTCATGAAAGAACACTTTAAAATTTTTGATGAGCCCTATTAAATTGGATTATGTCCCATTAAGATATAAAAAATATATTTATGCATAACTAAAGTGCTTGCCCCATTATCCACAATGCAATTATGGACTAGCTTGTCTCCCACAATGAGGGTGAGATAGAAAAGTGGGGGATTTTAAGACTTGGTGGAAGGATCAAAAAGGGTAGGTGAATTTATGAGGGATACACCAACATTATTTGATGGTTGGGGAGAGATATGGGGTTAGGAATATTGATCTTGAAGTAATTCCTTTTGATTGGGCATGTGGAGTACCTCCCAAAAACATATACTTATGTTTGTGTTCTTTAAAGAGTCAATGATAATCAAAGGAAAGATAGTAGCCTTTTATTTCATCATAGGATACAATGAATTTACTTGATCTTGAGGAAAATAAGGCTTGCTTACCTTTCCCAATTTCTAATTTTGATGAGGTGTAAGACTTGTAGATGCTACCATATTTGTATTCATACCTTGTGTAGAGATCGTAAGTCCACACACCACAATTCTAAATGTCAAAATTCCCTTGGATCCCCTTTAGACCAATCTGACCCTTTGACCATTAACCAAGCGTAACCCATGGTCAATTTGACCAAAATAACTTAACCAACCTTTTACTCACTTTGACCCTTCAACCTTGACTACTGATGGTTAAGATGTATATCCCTAACCACCAACATGCAAGTTACCGCACCTTGATTTTCTAAAAATAACTTGTCTTAATCTATTTGTCAGAATTGCATGAGAAAGTTATAATTATAAGGCCCAATTAACATCTTTCTAAAACTCTCTTTCCATGCCTATAAGAAGAAAGGAGCAGGAAGGTGAAATCCATCTATATTTATTATCAAGAGCTTATAAATCTAGAGTTTATTTATTTTATAGGTCAATCATCATCAACAATCTAGTGATCTAGCCATCATGACAGAGAGCCAACTTACTATCATAGCTCCATCAAAGTGTCAAGTACCATTACTCTACCAAAATCATGTCAGACTCCACCAATGATTTAGCCACCTCAATTAACCACCTGATCAAATTTTTGTAAGATAATTATTTGTTTTCTGATATTCATTTATTTTATTTTCCTTTCGTACTCAACCCAACACCAACCCATCTCTTGGAATCCAACCTTGTGATCTTGTCAACCAGCTATTTTCCAACCTAGACCTACATGTAGTAACCATTGATGGTTTTCTCAACCACCAATGGTCTATCTAACCACCAATGGTCACTCTGACCACCGACAATCACCTCAACTACTGATGGACATATCAACTACCGATGGTCACTATGGTAGGAAATAACACCAACTTATTTCCACCTACCTACTCTTAGCAAAATCTAATTTTTTATGTCCCTACCTATTCATAGACCCCTATCTAATTTTTTGAAATAGATCTAAACCATTTAGCAAGTATTGATTCACTTATCATTATATTAGTAGTTTTGGCCTATTTTTTTGGCAAGCATTTTTTATGTTCAATTTCAGTACCTTTTGATTATTGATGTAATTACTTTATATTATATTTTATAAAATTAATTGTTTAAAATATGTGAATTAATATCCCCGTGAGGAAGCTCCTACTTTTGGGATCTATTTAGCTCTAGGTAATCCACTCAAATATCTATCTAACCAATAATTTTCTTTAGTGATGTCTTATTTATAGGTCATCCTCCCAAACCAAAGAGGAGTTCTCCACAATCATCTAATTTAATGTGCACATAACCACATAGTTTTTTCAACCATACCTATATTTGGTTTCTTATTCTTCCCTTCTCAAAATATAATCTAAAACTCATTGAAATATTATGTCATGCCCGGTGGGACCTTGAGTCTTTACTTTGGATTTATTTTCTTTGTATCTATATGATCTTCTCTCTATCTATGCTCATTAACAAAACTAAAATCTCTTTTGAGTTTAAAATTTAAGTGCATACATTGATTGTTTGCAATTTTAGCTTACATAGTTTAACTTAAAGAAAAGTTATCCTATTGTAGCATCACTCTGGTTTCACACACTAAACCAAACCATTTTCATCAATCAAAAAATAAAACAAACTTGAGACAAGGCCCGACTAGGATTTCATCACCTAGCGGTCACCTTACCCTTTCTTATAAATCCTACTTAGAGGTCATTACCAAGGGGAGAACCAACTTAGATATCTTTTTCAATAGAAACTCTAGAAATAAATATATATTGGCTAAGCACCTGACACCCTTATCATTGTGGTGTGTGAAGTAAGGGGGTAGGCCCCAATACCAAGCCACATATTTATTCCCAATATATATTCCTTTTGAGTACCTAAATAACCTAAAACTAACCATACATTGTTTATATAGTACCTGATATACAAGCCAACTTATATCACACATTTTCATAACTTCCCAAAAGTGATATTAAAATTAACCATAGGATTTTAACATACTCTATCATGTGTTGGATTTCCTTGATCATTTTATTGATTCCTCTTTGTTTGATTTGTATTATTATTTTTGTTTTACTCTCATACTAATTGCAAGGTTCTTACTCATCAAAAACAAAGAGACTTAGCAAGACAGGACCCCTCTATAGATTACCCAAACTCCTATACCTCCTCATCTATGATGTACATCTTATATGCTGAGAGTTCTCATCATTTTGATGCTTTTAGTGTGCCTCAAATAGTCTCTTAAGGCAACCTAATTTTTTTTGCCTTTTTAGATAATAACCTAGTAGCCTTACAACATTATATTAACAAAGTAGCTCGTCATACACTTATTTTGGCACCACCTACCAATCCACCCTATGACATGTCATTAGGATTTTTAAGTAACTCTTCTATTTTTACTATCACCACCCAACTATTATCTACTCAGGTATCTACCTCAATTGGCAACCCATCTAACATAACCATGCAAAACCAACCAGTTCAACCTTCTAATACCCAAATACCTCCCATCCCAACTAACAATTCTTCCAACATAACTATCACCCAACCTTTACCTACCCATACTCTAATTACTATTGGGGAACCTGATACCACCATCACTACCATTCATTTGGCTACTCCCACTCTACTTCAGAGCATAATAACACTAATACCTTCTACCTTACCACCTATCTCTACCAAGTTTACCACTTATCCCTTACCTCTGATTCAACCATTTGTGCCCAATTAATATTACATACCCTCTACCTAACCACTAGTGACCACATATTCATATATGGCTTCGACCTAACCACCTATGACCACTTACCCATACATGATAACTTCTCAACCTCTGGCAGATTACCAATATGTCACTCAACTCCAACCAAAGTATGCACCTTATAAGCCTTCAGGTGTGTGACCCCAAATAGACCTAATTAATATGCTCATGGATAAGATGACAACTCTTAAGTCATCTATTTCTAGGCCCACAATCTCCTATCCTATGACCAAATTTGTAATGAGCTCATCCACCCTTTTATGCCTATCAAACCATATCCACCTCAATTAAAAATTCCTAAGTTCTCCAATTTTTAGATTAAGGATGATCCCAAAAAACACCTCAGGGCATTCATGCACTCATGTTATTTTATTGCTTACGATGAATCCCTCCTACTCTACACTTTTCCTATGTCTTTATCAGGACTACCATTAGATTGGTATAGTGCCTTAACCAGGCATTACATCTTCACCTTCACCCAACTGGCTCATATTTTCCTAGATCACTTTTCAATATATCTCTAAGAAGGTTTCCATCACTGACCTCTATTATATCTGGTAGTTTTATGATGAATCTATTGCCAATTTTGTATCTCATTGGTGGATCCTAATCAACCAACTCTCATTTTCCTTACCCAAACCTAAATTGATCATACTCTTTTCTTGGGCATGTGCCAAGCACATCTATTCCACCTTTAATGTTTAAAGTTTTTGAACCTTTGATGAAGATTTTACTATGGCATTTAAGCTATAGAACTAACCCATCAATGGAGGAAAGATAAAACTAAAAAATAATAACCCTACCTACAAAACCAATGAGGCTTCCTCCTCCAAACCAAATAACCAAACCAATACTAGGACCAAAAGAAAGGGCACTAAAAACATGGCTATTCTTAAAGCCTCTTACCCATCACCTACCAACCAACCAAATTCCTCTTGTTCCTCAAAATAAAACATGAGAAACCAAAATCAGAAAACTCTGAAGCAATTCACTCCACTTGGAGAATCCTATGCTTCAATTCTAGAGAAGCTATTGAAAGATAATATCATACAACTTCCTCCTATCAAACCACCCAAACAATTTTACTCTTCTCATCTGAAACCTAGATGGTACAATGATAATGATCTATGTGCCTTTCATTGAGCAATAGGACATGATGTTATTAGGCATAACACCTTCAAGAGCATTGTCCAATCACTCATTGACAAGGGTGAGCTTGTGTTGGATAGTCCCAATGCACCTAAAACCCAATACCTTGACATATTTAGGTAGCCCTTCCCCAATCATACACCTACCAAGAATAAGAACAACATGGTTGAGAGCTCTTATGATATCCATACTATTAACATGGTTCTTGACACACTCGTTGCTAAAGAACCTATTGACCAACTGATATATCCCTCACCCTCTTCAATTATTGAGATAGTGGAGTTACCTTATCCTCTTTTATAAACCCAAACTAAGGAAGCAACCCTTTCTCCTCCCAAACTTATTGAGGTAGTAGATCCATTAACTCCTCCCTTGATCGACATTATAAAACAAGCACCCATTTTACCTTCTCCTTTAACCATCATGTAACTTACTACCCCTTCAAAGAGCATACCTAAAGAGGGATCCCTCATGTCTACACCTCCCATAAAAGATTCACCCACTCAAACCTTACATCCTTTTATTGAGGAAAAGGATGAGGTTACCACCCCTCTATCTCAACCCATGGGCTCATCTTTCAAGTACACTATCTAGGGAATAAAACCAACCTACAAACCATTTTCTAGGTTAGTGCAGAAATTGGAGTTTGTCTCTAACCCTAACATGGACTGAGCCACCATTTGGGAACAATTTGAGCTACCTTATATCACCAAGCAAAAACATTTAACCACACCATTAGTATACCAACCTACCACTTCCATTATCCAAACCCCTATCTTACCAACCAAACTGATAACAACTTATACCAACCCAATAATTCCTAAGCCATCCAAAGTACCTAAACCCTAAGAAATCAAATCACCTTCTCCAACCAAGCCAACCATGATAACCAAGAACATTATCACCTTCCTTACACAGAGTCTTAGTCACCCATTTGTGAAAGTGGAGCTTACCTCATTGAACCCAACAACCAAATGTCAACCCAAATCAACCAAGGTAGTAGAGATGCCAAAAGGATGGACAAATAAACTCTTACCTCCTTCCACCTTTCCCTCTATCTTAGGGCCCCATCCCTCCACTCTAATTAAAAATATAATTGTCCCAACTATGATTTGACCATCATTGTTGGTTACACTAGCACACTTGCTTTTATACACACCTATTTTCACCAAATTGATAATAACCAAATTACCTATCCTAAAACCTCCTACCTCTACTTTCTTAACCTCTGCCTTACCAAAATCAATACCACCAACCAAACACACTACCTTACCTAAACCTTCAATCACTAAACCCACTACCAAAAGGAATTCCACCTTAACAACCAAGATCAAAAACCCTAAGCCCTCTCCACATTTAGTTTAATCCTACTACACCATTTTTCAAAGGTTACTACAAGATTATTTCTTGACCCTACCCTCTATCAAGTCGTTCAACCCTTTGAATTCAAAACCTATCTTGTATAACAACCACCACATGTTCTCCTATCATAGGACACTAGGCCATGACATGAAGAACTATAAATCTCTCCAAAACATTATTCATTAGGTCTATGATGAGGATGATCTATTAATATAATAACCTCCCATGAACCCTATACTAGTCCAACCAAAAATAATACCCTCTACTCAACACCTACCTACTCCTCCACTCTCACCTCAGAGTGATGAAGAGCCCAACCAATATCCTACCCCAATTCCTCCTTCTATCCATACCATTCATGTGGTCATAAGATCACAATAGAGGGATAAGGACAAGGCTAAATCATCCATACCATGGACATACCCATCTTCTACCTCTCAACCAAACCCTACGCGAATACCTTCACCTTCACCTTTACCCAAGGTATCTATATTAGGTGACTCCCAATCAAACCCCTCTGGGTCCATAAAGAGAGTGGTGTTTAAACAAATCCACCAAACCCTATAAAAAATTATATTATACAATTTTATTATCACTTCACCTCATCATCACCAATCAATGATAAAGGCATTGCAATTGGTAGGGGTCCAGCTTGAAGATCATAACCTCTAGGAGCCTTTTTTGACACTCTCCAAATTTCCAACCTTGTCACCTTCAAGGATTCAAAAATAACTTATATCTATCTAGATGACCTATATCCCCCTCTCTTTATTAATACTTACGTCAACCAAACCCACATTAAATGGGTCATGATTGATGGGGGAGCTAGTATTATCATTTTCCTCCCATGCCTATAACCAACTCAACCTTCTAAATGATATCACGTCTAAAACCTTGGCCATACTTTGATAATTTAATGACACCATTACCATTACCTTGGGAATATGTGTCCTTCATATCCATTTAGAACCTCACACACTCCCTAAACTTTTCTATGTAGTGGAAGGTGAATTCCAATACAATGTTTTACTGGGATGACCTTGGATCCACTTCATGGGTTACATCCCCTCTACCATGCATCATTACATTAAATTTGAACACAAATGATAGATAATCACCATCCAAGCTGACCTAAGTCCCTTATCAACATGTAATATGACCTACCAACTCAATTATGTCCTCTTATATCCATTTAGAACACCCTTCTTAACCAAAGACAAGACCTCTGCCATGAAATAGGAAGTCACTCCTACCAATGAGGCATCGACTAGCTCATCCATCCCCTCTAATTATATCCCCACCTCAAACCCTTTAGAATCAACATTTCACTACTTTTTTTTTGGGGGGGGGGATATCACCTCCTTACCCTTGACACTTTCCCTACTCCCTAAGAGTATGGGAAAATTGACCACCAACACAAGTATGACCCTAATATCAGAGCCATTATTCCCTTTAAACCTTCACATTATCAAACCCATTTCATCTATGGGGAACTTGAAAATCCCATTGGTGCTTCTACCACCTTTCCTTCACCTTGACCATTCACCTTCAACTTCTCTTACCTAGACAAGCTGAGTTTTGCCAAAACATACCTCCACAAGTGTGATTGGAAAGAATTTGGTCTTAGACGATATGATCATGGCCCACATGAGTTTGTATCCATTCAATCTAGAAAGCCTCATGAAAATCATGGCCTCATTTTCATCATATCCAATAAGAAGCAACCCAACCCACCTACCACCACCATTATTAAGGAAGACACACCTTCCTCACTGACCTCTCTTATACATATATGTGAGGATGATGACATTATCCCACCTAAAACTTTTTTTCATCAACATGATCAGCCTAAGAACCCTGACCTATCAAAAGGAGGGGGAAACTATAACCATCCCTTTGACCCATCTTGATATAATAGATGACTCCCCTACTATTAACATTGTTCAATGTCAAGATGATGATTCTATTCTCACTTACTTAGGTACTCCAAATTATTCCATCCACAAATCCCTCCCTCCTAAGATTTTGACTATGTTGAATGAATCCACCATGGATATCAACTTAAACACCTCAAAAAGCCCTTGCATTTTTAAAATTGGCCAATCATTGAATGATGAGGGACTTCAGGACTTACCCTCCTTCCTCCAAGATTATATCATAGCATGTGTTTGGTATTATAGTGACATGAATGGAACTAACCCCATCATTATTACCCATAACATAGTCACCCATCATGATGCTATGCCCATCAAGTAAAAACTTTGATGCATGCACCCTAGCATAGCCCTTCTCATAAAAGAAAAACTTTAGCATCTTCTATTTGCCAATTTCATTCAACCCATTGACTATCCTAAATGGTTCTTGAATTTCATACCTATCACCAAATCCACAAGGGGACTACACATTTGTGTGGACTTTCATGACCTCAACCTCACTTACCCCAAAGATGAATTTCCTCCTCCAAGCATCAACTAGCTAGATGATCTTACAACCAGCCATGAGATGTTATCTATCATGGATGGATTCTTGGGTTAAAATTACATCTTAATTTCCCTCAAAGATCATCACAAGACCACCTTTACCATCCCATGGAGAACCTTATACCATAGAGTCATACCTTTTGGATTAAAGAACGCTAGTGCAACCTATCAACATGCCATGAGTTACATCTTTCATGACCTTATCCACAAGATTGTAGATGACTATGTGGATGACCTTATAAAAAAATATAATCTCTAAAAAGAACATCTGGCCATTATTAAGATTATATTTGAGCATCTCATCCATTATCATGTCTACCTAAACCCAAAGAAGTGTATTTTTGGGTTCTTATCAAGAAATCTCTTTGGTTTTATTATCTCCCTTCATAGTATCAAAGTTGATCCCACCAAGATCAAATCCATCCCTCACATGCTTCCCCTAATTAACCTTAAGTAACTTTTTAATTTTTAGGGGAAACTTCAATCCATTCATCACTTTATCTCCCAAAATTTGAACTAATGTCAACCCTTTCACCACCTTCTAAAGAAGGATGTTTATTTTAAATGGAATAGAGATTGTCAAAAGGCCTTTGATTTACTCAAAGAGTAAATTTTTTCTCCACCTATCCTCACCCCTCCTAATGATGACCAACCTTTCTACCTTTATATCTTTGCCACTGACCACTCCCTAGGGGTAATGCATGCTAATCGGGATGATCAGCATAGAGAACAAGCCATCTACTACATTAGTTGCATGCTTGTAGATTATGAGACTCAATATACCCATATCAAGACACTTTGCTTAGATTTATTCTTCATGGCCACCAAAATTCACCACTACTTACTTAAACACAAAACTTATGTCATAACCAATACCAACCCACTCAAGTATATGCACTCCAATCCATACCAAAACCAATGTATGGCCATGTAGATCATGCTTTTAGTAGAGTTTGACCTTGAGTTCCTCTAGTATAAGTTAATTAAAGGGAAATTCATTTCTAACAATTGGTTAAAGCACCATTAGTAGACAACCAACCTCCTCTTCTTGAGTTTTTTGATGAGTCTATTACAACCCTGTCTCATGAAGACTTCTCCTATCAAGTCACCATGTTATTTGATGGATAAAAATGTCAATGTGGTGGTGGATTTGGTATCATCCTTATCCCATTTAATGATGAACCTCATCCTTTATCCTTAAAGCTTGACTTTGAATGTACCAACAATATGGATGAGTACAAAGCCCTAGTCATAGGCCTTCAAACTACCTTATCCCTAGGAGTCAAAATAATCAACATCTTTGGTGACTCCCAACTTATGGTCAATCAAATTAGTAGCTCTTACCAATGTAAGAATGATGTCTTTCAATAGTACAAATAACTAGTTGATGAGATCTTAACATCATTTGAAAACTACCACATTTAGTCAACCCCACAATCTACTAATAAGTTTTCCAATTCCATGGCTTCCCTCACTTCTCAAATCCCATTTTTATCCTATAACTCTAAACTATTCATCACTATCCATAGACTTACTCAACCTTCCTATGTCAAACTAGATTCTCCATTTTTAATGTGGAAGAGACCCAACCTGACCTTTAGTATCAGTAGACCTTAGACTACCTTAACCTTTTCATCATTCCTTTTGGCCTTTCCAAGAATTCTTAAAGATATTTTACCTAGAGCATTTCATGCTACACAATTATGAGAAGAATTCTTTATAAATGTAGCTTTGATGGGCTTCTCTTTTGTTGCCTATGTAGTCATGAAGCCTCTCATGCTATTAAAGAAACACATGATGATATATATCAAGGACACTTTAGTGGCCTTTCTATATCTAAACACATCCTTTTCCTTGGCTATTAATGGCCTACCCTTAATGAAAACTCCTGTGATTATGTGAAAAAGTGTGTTAAGTGCCAACAACATGCAAATTTGCACCATGTACCTAGTCATAGTCTTTGCATTTCTATCAATTTTTGGCCCTTCTCATAATGGGGTTTAGACCTTAATGGTGAAATTAATCCCCATTCCTCATAGAAACACCATTTTATCATCACTACAATTGAATATTTTACCAAGTGGGTAGAGGCTATTCCTCTAGTCTCAACCAAGGCAGAGAAGATTATTGATTTTATCAACCATCACATCATCTGTCATTTTGGTGTTCCTCACAAGATTATCACCAATAATGGTAAGTAATTTAAAAACAAGTAAGTCCAAGTTCTATGTGATTCATTTGAGATTCAATTAAATTTATCTTCACCCTATCACCCTCGAGCCAATGGATAGGTTAAGGCCTCTAACAAATCTCTTAACAACATGATCACTAAAATGGTCAATGCACATGGTCAAGATTGGCACTTACACATACCATTTTCCTTATGGGAATATCATACTAGAATTATAATCCCAATGGGTGCTACACATTTTTCTTTCATGTTTGGAACAGAGGCCATCTTGCCTCTCAAATTCTAAATAACTTATTTTTGCATATCTTTGAAAGATATCATTACTGAGGATGATTATCATTAGTACCATTTAGCTCAGATTAAGCTAATTGATGAATTTCACTTAGTATCCCTTACTCATTTTCATGTCTACCAAGAGTGTGTCAAGTGTGCCTATAAAAAACACCTTAAAGTGTGAGAATTCAATAATAGAGACATCATCCTAAAGGAAAATTAGCAAGTCACCAATATGGAGAAAAGTAAGTGGTGCAAGTTTGCTTTCAATTAGCTTGGACCTTATATCATAACCCATAAGTATGGATCATGAGATTACCATTTTTATTCTCTTGAAGGCAACCTAGAACCTGAGCCCCTCAATGATTTACATCTTCATCCATTCTTTTATTAAGAAGGATCAAGTTTGCCTTTTGTTTTAACTTAAGCTCATCCCTTGCTTTCAACCATATCCATCTCCCTATTTTAAGGGAAACTAATTAAAAATATATAATGTAATTATCTGTCATAGTCATAGCCTAATCTTGAACAATGGGTACCATGGATCTATCCATGGCATGGTTTTCATGGTACTTTCTACCCCTTTACACCTAATCAACCTAAACCTTTTTACACCTAATCAACCTCTTATGTTTCTAGTTTTTCCTTCATAAAGGAGAACCCTTAATCCTATATAAGTAATTCTATGTCAAGAAAAATCAAACAAAAAAATCAAAATCCAAACCAATAGCAATCATGGGTTATTCTTAACATTTGTAGATTGCTCCCTTGAAGGATAGTTGCATGAGCATACTCAAATTGCACAAATATAAGATAGATTACTCCCTTAAAATACATCTATCACAAAGCCTTGAACAAAGCAAATAAACTTAGACCACTCCCTTGAACGATGGCTAAGAAAATCATTTATCAAAAGTGCAACAATTTCTAGAAAGTTTCCCACATCGATCACTTCCCATATACAACAAAAAAATAAAAGACCCATTTTCAAAATCATATAAATAGCAAACTAATTTTGAAATATTTAATTAGCTCTCATACAAAAAAATTAAGGTGGAAACTGTAATCAATTTTCACAAGTATACTTCTTTCATTGATCAGTCTACACTTTGTATGACTTAGAATTATTTATACTAACTCTTTGGACACCTATAAAAGAGGCATGATAGTCTCACAAGAAGGTTCCATTTTTCATCCATTCTTCCCTTTAAATATTATAATTAAGGGGTTTTGAGATTACTTAGCATTATGTGTTTAAGACACATTTTTAACCAACTAATGAATGCTACTGTGAAGCATTTAAAGGGATTCTGTTCAATAAGCCAATCAAAATTTGGTTTTATTCTATTCCTTGTCAAAGATGAATCATCGTTCCCTCTTCTTATCTTATTGTGACTAATTGATATTTTCATTATAGAATTTGCCTCTTGTTTATATTCTCTATCTTCCCATCTAGTGTTCTTAATTAACCTACCTCATGTGTTTTACCCTAAAACATATTAACAAGAAGCATATCCATATGTGTCATAAGAAACATCATTATCATAATCACAACCACAATAATCATAATAAAACCATAACATAAATGAGAAATTAAACAATCAACCATAATCCACCACATGTCTAAATCTAAATAATGAAGCATATGCTCATTAAAATTTAGCATGTCATAAGCAAATAGGAAGCATAAACACAAATCAAATCCATCTCATGCCTAGCTAGGTGACTCTACATCAATGTCTAGCATCCATAACTTAAGAATAATCTATAAGAAATATAAAAATCACATCATAATAATTAATCATCAACACAAATCATACACCATGAACATAAGAATGAACAAAGATCATATCACCCTCAAGCCAATGGATAGGTTTAGGCCTCTAACAAATCTCTTAACAACATGATCACTAAAATGGTCAATGCACATGGTCAAGATTGGCACTTGCACATCCCATTTTCCTTATGGGCATATCATACTAGAATTATAATCCCAATGGGTGCTACACATTTTTCTTTCATGTTTGGAACAGAGGCCATCTTGCCTCTCAAATTCTAAATACCTTATTTTTGCATATCTTTGAAAGATATCATTACTGAGGATGATTATCATTAGTACTATTTAGCTCAGATTAAGCTAATTGATGAATTTCACTCAGTATCCCTTACTCATCTTCATGTCTACCAAGAGTGTGTCAAGTGTGCCTATAAGAAACACCTTAAAGTGTGAGAATTCAATAATAGAGACATCATCCTAAAGGAAAATTAGCAAGTCACCAATATGGAGAAAAGTAAGTGGTGCAAGTTTGCTTTCAATTAGCTTGGACCTTATATCATAACCCATAAGTATGGATCATGAGATTACCATTTTTATTCTCTTGAAGGCAACCTAGAACCTGAGCCCCTCAATGATTTACATCTTCATCCATTCTTTTATTAAGAAGGATCAAGTTTACCTTTTGTTTTAACTTAAGCTCATCCCTTGCTTTCAACCATATCCATCTCCCTATTTTAGGGGAAACTAATTAAAAATATATAATGTAATTATCTATCATAGTCATAGCCTAATCTTGAACAATGGGTACCATGGATCTATCCATGGCATGATTTTCATGGTACTTTCTACCCCTTTACACCTAATCAGCCTAAACCTTTTTACACCTAATCAACCTCTTATGTTTCTAGTTTTTCCTTCATAAAGGAGAACCCTTAATCCTATATAAGTAATTCTATGTCAAGAAAAATCAAACAAAAAAATCAAAATCCAAACCAATAGCATTCATGGGTCATTCTTAACATTTGTAGATTGCTCCCTTGAAGGATAGTTGCATGAGCATACTCAAATTGCACAAATATAAGATAGATTACTCCCTTAAAATACATCTATCACAAAGCCTTGAACAAAGCAAATAAACTTAGACCACTCCCTTGAACGATGGCTAAGAAAATCATTTATCAAAAGTGCAACAATTTCTAGAAAGTTTCCCACATCGATCACTTCCCATATACAACAACAAAATAAAAGACCCATTTTCAAAATCATAGCAATAGCAAACTAATTTTGAAATCTTTAATTAGCTCTCATACAAAAAAAATAAGGTGGAAACTGTAATCAATTTTCACAAGTATACTTCTTTCATTGATCGGTCTACACTTTGTATGACTTAGAATTATTTATACTGACTCTTTGGACACCTATAAAAGAGGCATGATAGTCTCACAAGAAGGTTCCATTTTTCATCCATTCTTCCCTTTAAATATTATAATTAAGGGGTTTTGAGATTACTTAGAATTATGTGTTTAAGACACATTTTTAACCAACTAATGAATGCTACTGTGAAGCATTTAAAGGGATTCTGTTCAATAAGCCAATCAAAATTTGGTTTTATTCTATTCTTTGTCAAAGATGAATCATCGTGCCCTCTTCTTATCTTATTGTGACTAATTGATATTTTCATTATAGAATTTTCCTCTTGTTTATATTCTCTATCTTCCCATCTAGTGTTCTTAATTAACCTACCTCATGTGTTTTACCTTAAAACATATTAACAAGAAGCATATCCATGTGTGTCATAAGAAACATCATTATCATAATCACAACCATAATAATCATAATAAAACCATAACATAAATGAGAAATTAAACAATCAACCATAATCCACCACATGTCTAAATCTAAATAATGAAGCATATGCTCATTAAAATTTAGCATGTCATAAGCAAATAGGAAGCATAAACACAAATCAAATCCATCTCATGCCTAGCTAGGTGACTCTACATCAATGTCTAGCATCCATAACATAAGAATAATCTATAAGAAATATAAACATCACATCATAATAATTAATCATCAACACAAATCATACACCATGAACATAAGAATGAACAAAGATCATATCACCCTCAAGCCAATGGACAGGTTTAGGCCTCTAACAAATATCTTAACAACATGATCACTAAAATGGTCAATGCACATGGTCAAGATTGGCACTTGCACATCCCATTTTCCTTATGGGCATATCATACTAGAATTATAATCCCAATGGGTGCTACACATTTTTCTTTCATGTTTGGAACAAAGGCCATCTTGCCTCTCAAATTCTAAATACCTTATTATTGCATATCTTTGAAAGATATCATTACTGAGGATGATTAGGGCATCGAATCAAAACTATAACATCATAATACCATAGCTCTTCCACTATAGCTAGGTATCATGCCATGGTGATGGTACTTGGTGGTCTTGTTTATACCATTTCCCTTCCTCTTCTCTACCTCAAAGAGTCCCTCTCTTATGTAGATAAGGCTAGTGAAGCCCTTTCCTAGTCCTTGTCACCTATGAGAGTAGCAACATGACCCTTTAGACCATCCACCTAACCCTACAACACTATGACCTATGCATATGTAATGGCTAGTGCCACTCCTACCTATCCATTGGGGCTAACCCCTATACTTGTGTCCTTCGGTCCCCTCTTGTAGTTGGGTTTATAGCCATTGACCTCATACCTCCATCATTCCAACCAATATATACTACTACATATAATGCTTGGTACCATGTCATGTACCCATATATAAATTTGGCATCATCTATTTATGACCTGGATGGAAGCTCCTCATGGTCTACCAAAGCTGGTATGAAATGTGGCTCTAGCAATAAAATCTTTGTCCTCATGATTGTACCTTAGAAATACATCTAGAATACCTTGTACTAGGCCAAACTATCTATGCACCCTATCAAAAGGGATAAGTTCCACCTCTCCATCCCTCCTACCAAATATCCATATATAGCTCTATAGGGAGAGTGTATGCCTCCTGTACCCAAGACACACTAGAAACTGAACATAGCATCTCAAAGTCATATCTTTGATCAATAGTGCACCCTTAAAACAATCAATGGCATGGGCTCTTCCCCATAAACCTAAAGTGGTAAAGTCACCTCTCCGTCACATGAACCCAATTAGGAACTCAATCTAAGTGTATCCCATCCATGATAGCCCCATTGGATTCAACACCTAGATGTGTTCATAGGCCCAACAATGAAGAACCAAGGTAACAATGATATTATACCTACTGTGGGCCTTGAAATCTCATAGCTCCCTATATATCTAAAGTAGGAGAATAGGTACCCAAAAGAACATAGTATGACCTAATAACGATTCCACCAGCATACCCAATAGCAAGTATGGGATCCTCCCATTGCTTGAGTCAAGAAGGGAAAAGTAGGAGATGACCATCATAAGCATCATCAAAAGTCTCCTCTCACCTAGCGCCCTCACATATAACATGTTGTATATAAATCCACCAACATGCCATAAAAATCAATCACTATCATCTCCATATAATAGCTCAATGTGATCTTCCCACTCCTTTCACTCTATGTGGTAGATCAGATCACCCAAGAGTGGAAGTCATGTGATCTTATGTACATCCTTAGGAAAGATCATCATCTTGCTAGTTGGTAGTAAGAAGGTGTTTGTAGAATGATCCCATCTTTCGATGAATGTTACAATCATAATGGCATCCATATGCACATGTTGATAGTGCCTTAGCACTCCCAACCTAACCTCCTCCATATGGGCCTAGTCAATTTAGGTTATCCCCTAGTAGACCTCTACAAATATGATCAACACTCGATCATTCATTTATATTTTCTCACAAGCCTATGAACAATCATTAACACATAAATTAGTTCCCTAAATTATTTACCATATTTATCTACCCTTCACCTATTTGACCACCACCCTCTTAACATTTACCCATTCACTCTTTACTATCATCTAGCCCATCTACCCATCCACCTAGCCTCATCCATTTACAATGCTAACACTATATCCCACCTAATTTAACCATAGGCACTTTTTTATAATATGCATAAAATTAAATGATTCAACCACCGATGGTCAAGGTGACCACTGATGGTTAGGTATCATTACCTTTACGGGTATTGACCATTGATGGTTAGACTCAATTATTGATGGTTATTGTGGGTATTATGTTAGTGGAACAACCAAAACCCTAACTACCTTAGAAACTTATAAATACCTCTAATACTTATTAAAATATAGATTAATACCATGCCCTACCCCAATTCAACTACCCACCCTATCAAATTCTAATTTTACCCACCAATTTACCCACATTGATAGGACCTAAGTTCCCCAAAGCTCTGACACAACTTGTCAAAATTAAGAGCACACATGATTACCATTGTATAAGCAACTTAAGCATGCAGAAATAACTAGAAGAACAAATAACTATCAATGAGAAAACACACAAAATGTGAGAGGCAATACACAATTGTATTCAACTCAGTTAGAAGGAAATTAAAACAAAGAGATCACACTCTTTCTTCCACTTCTATGAGGCTTCCTCCTCAAGGGCTCCCAGTGATCTTCCCTCTAGAGTAATCTTCTCTCAATAGGTCACAACACACAGCTAACACAAGCTGTTGTTCACCTCATTTTACTTCCAATACAATCGAGTACGAACTGGTACTCCAAGTAGATCTCACCATGATTTTTCTCCTTGATGTATTGCTGTCACCTTGGATCTTGCTCCCCCGCCGATCTCCTTTTGACCCTCGTACATACACACCCCTGCAGACCAACCTGATCTTACTTATCACATGTAGATCTCCACCATGATCCTGCAACACCTTGCATATCAAACCTGATCTTACATACATGAAGAATCCTACTTGATTCTACCATGGGAAGAACTCTCCAAGTTCTAAACTTGAGTTCTACACTTAACAATACAGCCCATGAGTCTATTATATAGATCTCATGCATATAATGATTAGACTTGTGGATCAAGACTCGAACTAGTCTTCATCATGCAAACTACCCATTCACTTAACTGACTATTCATCAACAATAGTTCTGGAACTGCCACAGGTGACTGACGTCGGTCCCTGTCTGACCAAAGGCGACTGACGTCGGCCGACTGTTGCTAAGGTCAATTTCTTTCTACACTATCCACTGACTGACATCAGTGATCCTGCCAATGCCGATGACTGCATACTCAACATCCTCCTTCTATTTGCATCAAAGTGAAGCTTTTAGCTCCACACCCTAACAATCTCCCACTTGGAGATAAATAGCTACACCTGTACCTATACCAGTACTTTGTCTAATCTGCATCCTAGCTTGTATTCCTCTTCAAGCTAAATCTTGAAGAATACCCACCACACTCATTGTGGTGCTACCCTTGTGTCTGAATTTCTCCATTCTCAACTTACCTTCTTTTACTATTGCTATACTCCCACTCAAACAAAAACCCCTGTGAGTACCCTATAATCAAAACACCACTAACCAGATCTGGGCCATCTATTAGTCAAACTCACTCTGAGAATGTCCAACCTTGATCTGATACCATTTGATAGGACCTAGGTTCCCCAAAGCTCTAACACAACTTGTCATAATTAAGAGAACACATGATTACCATTGTATAAGCAACTTAAACATGTGGAAATAACCAGAAGAACAAATAACTATCAATGAGAAAACACACAGAATGTGAGAGGTAATACACAATTGTATTCAACTCAATTAGAAGGAAATTACAACAAAGAGATCACACTCTTTCTTCCACTTCTGTGAGGCTTCCTCCTCAAGGGCTCTTAGTAATCTTCCCTCCAGAGTAATCTTCTCTCAATAGGTCACAACACACAACTAACACAAGCTATTATTCACCTCATTATACTTCCAATACAACCGAGTACAAACTGGTACTCCAAGTAGATCTCACCATGATCTTGCTCCTTGATGTATTGTTATCACCTTGGATCTTGCTCCCCTGTTGATCTCCTTTTGACCCTCACACATACACACCCCTGCAGACCAACCTGATCTTACTTATCACATGTAGATCTCCACCATGATCCTGCAACACCCTGCATATCAAACCTGATCTTACATACATGAAGAATCCTACTTGATTTTACCATGGGAAGAAATCTCCAAGTTCTACACTTGATTTCTACACTTAAAAATATAGCCCATGAGTCTATTATATAAATCTCATGCATATAATGATTAGACTTGCGGCTCAAGACTCAAACTAGTCTTCATCATGCAAATTGCCCATTCACTTAACTGACTATTTATCAACAGTAGTTTTGGAACCGCCACAGGTGATTGACGTCAGTCCCTATCTGACCAGAGGCAACTAATGTCGGCCGACTACTACCAAGGTCAGTTTCCTTCTGCACTATCTGCTGACTGACGTCGGTGATCTTGCCAACGTCGGTGACTACATACTCAGCATCCTCCTTCTATTTACATCAAGGTGAAGCTTTTAGCTCCACACCCTAACACACATCGCATAAAAATCATAAGTAGGGCATACCATCTAAACCTAACCATTTAATAAACCTATCCTCAAACCCTAATACAATCTCAAAACTCAAGCTATCCTATCAAATTATGGGTATCCCTTACCTCATTTCATGATTTCCACCATGTAATCATCCATATACCTACCCATCCTCATCCACACCCATGTACTCCCTATATCCTAATTGGTCCCTTAGGTCTTCTTGATCATACTTAATAGGTCAACTCCTCAATAGTCACTATCAACAATCATGTCACCTAACTTGCCAAAAGTACTAGAGCTCCAAGTTAGTAATAGCCAAAGAAAATATGAGTTAAAATTAACTCAATTTTCACTTTTACCCCATGGAATTTTAGGTTTTCCACCATAATCATCGATGGTTAGGGTGACTGTCAATGGTTTCCCTTAGGGACCTTGACCATCGATGATTAGGTAGCCCCACTTTTTTGCTCTTACCTTAAGTAACCATCTTTAAGAATAATCAAATCAACTCACCCACCCATGGAGACTAACTTCTCCACCCAACCTGACTACCTCATCAACTTGCTAGTGGTCCATTTTAGCCTAACTAATGCACATTTTGTAATGAATTTTCCTTGGTCCTTTGATTGTAGTGAAAATATTTCCATGTTGACCCTTTTTTCACCTATGACATCTTACACTTACCTGACTCACTTATATCTTCTTTGGATCACTTCCTACTTTGGATACCCATGACACATGACCCATTTATGTTTTCACTAGGAGAACTTCCTACCTTGGATACCCATCAAAACACCAACCCTATCCAATAAACTTTATAGGAATAACCTAATCATCTATGCCTAATTTTATGGCCTAGTTACCCTATCACCAATCCTTCTAGATCTGCCCTTTATTTTTACCAACTATGGTAACCTCATCAATGTATGATCTTGGATATCACACTTTTTGTTTCACTTTGCGTGCTTGGTTTTGATTTAGTGCCCAACCTATCATCCACCTTCATGACATTCACGTTCATCATCATCCACCTTATCAAATCCATACCCAATTTTGTTTTACCTCATTGACTCCTGGTTTGAGGGGGAACACCTCCTCCCATACTCAGGATATCTAGACCTATGACTAGCAATTAGTTTTTTTTTGTAGCTTGTTAATTCAAGTTTGTATAACAAAAAGGATCAAAATGTAGACACTAAAAATCCACACACCATTATTCTAAATGTCAAAATTCTATTAGACCCCCTTTGGACCAATCTGACCCTTTAATCATTAATTGAGCCTAACCCATGGTTAGTTTGACCAAACTTTTTTATCTAGCCTTTTACCCACTTTGACCGTTTACCCTCAACTGTTGATAGTCAGAATGATAGCTGATAATCACCTTAACTATTAATGGTTAGGGTACACCTCCTTAACCAACAACATGTAAGTCACCCCACATTTATTTATTAAAAATAACTTATCTTAATCTCTGTGTGAGCCATTTCATGATAAAATTATAATTATAAGGCCTAGTTACCATTTTATTATAACTCTCTTACCTTGCCTATAAGAAGATAACAAAAGGAAGGTGAAATCTATCTATAATTATTATCAAGAGCTTGTGAATCCAAAGTTATTTTGTTTTATAGGTCAATAATCATAAAAAATCTAGTGATATAACTATCACATCAAAGAGCCAACTTTCCACCATAGCTATACCAAGTGTCAAGCACCATTACTCTATTAAAATCACGTCAGATTCCACTAATGAGTCAACAACCTCAATCAACCACCTGATCAACTTTATGCAAGATAAATATTTATTTTTGGATATTTATTTACTTTGTTTTCCTTTTGCACTAAACCCAATACCAACCCATCTCCCAGAACCTAACCTTATGATACCATCAACTACCTATTTGCCAACCCAAACCTACATGCAGTAACCATCGATGGTTGTCTCAACTGCCAATGGTTTGTCCAATCATCGATGGTCACTCTAACTATCAATAGTCACCTTAACCACTAATGGTCACAAAAACCACCAATGATCACTATGGAAGGAAATAATAATAAATTATTTCCACCTACCTACTCTCAACCAAATCTAATTTTCTATGTCCCTGCCTATTCATAGACCCCTATCTAATTTTCTAAAATAGACCCAAACCATTTAGCACTAGTATTGATTTGTTTATCATTGTATTAGTAGTTTTGGCCTATTTATTTAGAAATATTTCTTGTGTTCAATTTTAGTAACTTTTTATTATTTATGTAATTAATTTTTATTCTATTTTATAAAATTAATTATTTAAAAAGTGTGGATTAACATCCCCCTGAGGAAACTCCTACTTCCAGGATCTACCTAGCATTAGGTAATCTACTCAGCTATCTATCTAACCAATAATTTTATTTATTGATGTATTATTTGTAGATAATCCTCCAAAACCAAAGAGGAGTTCTCCATAATCATCTAATTCAATACATGTACAACCAAATAGTTTTTTCAACCATACTTGTATCTGGTTTATTCTTTTTTAATTCTCAAAATATAAGCTGAAACTCACTGAAACACCTTGTTTCCTTGAAGGAATATTGTTTGGATTTGTATCCACATCTTTAACATATTCCAAATATCTTCTCTTTTACCTTATGTTGGATACAACTAAATGATTTGATTTAAGATAAATGTATCCTCCATTTGGAAGTTCATAAGGCTTGCTCCTTGATTGCCACATTCTCCATTTGATTCTACATGCATAAAGCCATCATATTCTGATGTTAAGTGAGGAGTAATCCCACTTTGACCCACCAAGGCTTGGAATTATCCTTAATTATCATTCATAAATTGACCTTTAGGATACCTCTAAGAATCTAACCATTCTTCTCCTTGAACTAGGTTGATATAGACTGGAACCATGGATCTTGTGGTGGGATTAGAATTTGGATTGTAGGTAATTGGTGTGTTGGAAGCATAATTATTCATAAGGGGTGTAGATAATTATCCTCATAAAATTTTAATTTCACTTTATTATATCTTCTAATCATTTATTATGTAACGTAATCATATGAGCATATCAACTAGTCTAGCAACATAGAGATGAGAATATACACATAACAAGTATAAACACATCATCTAAGTGGAAAACCCTCATGGTGAATAAAACCCACTAAAAATATCTTGGAAAATAGTCATATAAATAAATATATCAAATTTATTTGATCACCCACTCAACTTGGATCACCAACCCTAGTCTATCAAGAACCAACTTGATAGAATCTTCAACAAGTCCCACTTACAAGGAATCACCAACTCCCGTAGTGACTCAACACCAACTCAACCACCTCTTGACCAAGCACTCACTCAACCAAGTAGACTTATACCTTCCATATTTGTAATTATTTCAATATTCAATAGATGATGGTCCTCTTCTTCAGCTCATCACACACTTCTATTCCTCTCAAACTGGCCTATAGCCTTCTTCACTCAATTAGCCCTCTTTTTGACTTAATTAAGTAATATGACCTTAATATTCATATTTATACCATTTATTATATATTAATAACATCACTATGATATTCCACATGACTTAGTCCTACTCTTCGTTGTGTTCTTATATTCTCTTGCACACTCACTCTTATCTCATACATAAATAGGCCTAATTAGTCTTGCTCTTATACAAGTCACTTGATTTCACACACCTTGGTTGTAAATACACACTTTAACACTAGTATTACCCTTAAAATAAGTATTATAACACATTAAAAACATGAAAATACCAATACATTAGGTCGGCCATAACTTAACAAACTAATTTCTCTTTTAGGCCTTAAGGAGACCTAATTCAATTATGTCTTCATTAGAGCACATTATACTTTGTGTTTCTTGGAATTATTCCAAAAAATAAATAAAATATGAAAACCTCATATTAAAATAAAATATTCATTATAAAAATTCACTTTAGGTCCAACCACCACTTGAACCTCTTCTTAAAACATTGTTCACAATAGGCCCGTGCATACACAAAACATTTGTCTTGTACAATTGAAGAATAAACATAGTATTTATGAAAAAACATGGAAAAAAATCACATATTTATAAACCTCATGACCTCAGGGTCATCACAAAATTCATTAAATACTTCAATTTAGAGTATACATGCTCAAACTCTTTGTAAGACGTTTACTTTAAACTACCAATTGGCCTCAAAACACAGTCATGGAAACTTAAAATATTGACATATAAAATAACATAATAAATGAATTAAAATGAATGATAATGATATTAAAACATATTCATAACAACCTCAATAAAAATATCACAATATCTAATGGCAACTATTGGTCTTTAGACCAATTTGTTGACCTTCTCTCTCACAGTCCTTACTCAGCTAGATAATCCATTTTGGATTCAATATTACAACCTCTTAAATTTACTTCAAATGTTATTAAAATAATTTATATGTATAAACATAACCATATTCATTGGGCACTTCAATTCATAAGATAAGGCTTCAAACTCTTTAGTGTACCTTATTCACTCAGAACTACCAGTTTTCCTCCAAGACCAATCATCGTGACTTTGAATTTAAACACATATGTAGATACATTCAAAGACACATGATTCATTATTACTATCCTTATATATATTTATAACATATCCAAACCAAAAAAACTAAGGTATAATGTCTAATATTAGATATGTAGATCAATCTCTAGACCTTACACCTTCACTATCTCATCTGTACTAGATAGGTCAACTTATGAGAAACATTTTCACTATAACCAATAACCTTAAAAAATATTATTAAAAATTAAAATTAATTATCAGTCTTGAACACCATATTCATGCATTTTTATTCATTCCCAATCCATGATAACACACCCCTAATCACCTTCTCACTTCTACCTAGCTTTCTCAGTGTTTGCATCATTAGGCCTTTTAGCGATAGGTTAACTTGTATGATCTGTTTATAACCCTTGAGGGATATAATATGATTATAAACCACCATGGACATAAAATAAAAGTCTCAAGATTCAACCTTCATCCATTTTTCAACTTTGACTTGGTTAACTTTGACTACTATAATAAATCTCTAAGAAATAAGGGCTTTCTTGGAGGATCCACTCACTCACCTAACAAACCAATCACACCTTGAGGTGCCTGAGAGAGTTTAATACATGATCCAATGTCTTAAGTATCCATTTTAGACTATTTTTGGTTGTTTTGAAGAATATCTTTCACATCGGGTCATTGTTAGGGTTCTTTCAAGGTTTAAACCATCTTATAATCTTAATGATCATTCAAAAATCTTAGCCCTTCATTCTAAAAACCAATTATTTTAAATTTTATATAGGATAATTCCTCATATACCATGAGTATATTAGGTTACCATTCAGATTTTACACATTCCAATGAGCACTTGAATGTTCTTCTCAGGTTGAAACCCCTTTATTATGTGCACATGAGAAACCTCAAAATAAATTTTATTGCCTTAACCTTAAAACTTTGATATAAAAATTGGTAAACATACTTTAAAAAATATGAAATGCCTATATAAATTCTCACATATTCACACATGCCTTGGAAAATGATCTTCATACCTCATTAGGTCATGCTCTCACCATCTTACTTTACTACACCTAAGTATTCACACCTCAATAGGTCTTGAGCTGACCTTAAAACCTATTTACATGTGATATATACCTCACTTACATGATCAAAAAACATATCACATGCTCAAAAAATTTCAAACATACTTCATATGCTTTGACAACACCTCATGACACCTCATTAGGTTAGGCAGGGTCTAGAACTACTCTAGTTGCAGACTTGGGCTTAAGGTCTTACTTTTTTAAGCTTAAATTTAAACTATATTGAGTGATATAATACCTTATATTCATGTTAAAATTACCTTATACATCCCCTTATTCCTCTATTAATCCATCTCACCAAGTTACTATGTTTAAACCTCCTCACAAGGACTTTACATGTCATGACTAGTGTTAGGTAGTTAGTCAAGTATTTGACCTTCATACCTCTTTTTATGCTCTCAACACCTCAATTTAATGACATATAACATTTTACCATTCTCAACCACTTATATACATATTATCACATGACTAATACCACTTATCTCACCAAACAACCAAGCCCATGCCTTCACACAATGTCTTTTCATGATATGACTATGCTTAGGCTACCTAAGCACTTGTCCTCAAATATCTACCTTACATCACTTATAAAGTCTTATAAACTTGAGTCTCAAGCCCATATAATGCCAACCAAGTTATTTCATGCCTAAACTTACTCACTTTACCATGTTACTTGCACATACCTTCTCACAAGGTCTAGACAAGGCTTTACAAGACACCTTGATGCCTTGACCTATCCCTACAACATCAACCAAGCATATCTAAGATACTTGGACCTATACCTTTCTATCACATGGAAATCACTACATACCTTCAATGATAAATCATCGTGCCTTCACAATAACCTTGTCACATTAGGTTCACAAGCTCATATATCAAGGACCACTCACCATGCATCTTTACCATATACATCTAGAGATCAAACACACTATGACATTAATGACATTATATTGACATCAATGATAAAAATATGCCAAAAAACTCAAAATTTGTCATTAATGGTAAAAAATTCTTCAATATTATCACTGATCACTCACATCTTTCCCATATTAGTCAACCTTCCTTCTTTAACTTTCTCCCCCTTTGACATTAATAACAAAGGGTCTTCCATAAAATGCCATCTGGAACCACACCTTTTTACAACATAGATTATGAAGAATCATAGGAACATGCTCCCCCTTACTTTATGCATACTTCCTTCAAATGAACTTAGATATACAAGACTACTTACCTTCCTTTATGCACCTTGATGCCATAAAGATGAATGATATCCAACTTCATTTTTATGTTCAAACTTCATAAACATCCAACTTGTCTTCATGATTATTCATACTTTATTTTTACTACATACCTGATCTTAAAGCTCATGAATGATCTAATTATCTCCCCTTAAGCAAATTTTATATCTCAAATACATTAGATGATATAAATTATGGAAACCACTCATGACAACCATTCATAGAACTTATCTCCAATCCATCATTATCCATTCACAAACTATGAAAACAATCTCTTCTGATATTCTTTGAGCTCCATAAGCCATAAATGATACACCTAAATAATGACAATCCTTCTTGTATTATTTTACTACTCATTAGGTCTGTAAGATAATCAATTCACTATTTTCTAGACTTTTATCTTGATTGATCACCTTTGCCTTACACAACCAAGGCATATTGAGCATATAGACCTATGATACATGACCTAAAAGTCATATTAAAAATCTTACAACAATCACACTCAATGTTTATGAGCATAAAACATCTCTATAATCAATGCTTTTCTACCATGTCAATTAGGTCTTACTACAATCAAGAATATTGTTTCAAGAGAATAATTTAGTCCTCCATGCTAGAGCAAAGATCACTCATGTCATGTACATATGGCATATTAGAAGTTATTATTGCATCAATCATTTCTAATTCATGTTTATCAGGCCACCATCACATAAACCTCATCATGATAACTCTTTCATGCACTTAATCACTATCAACTGTATTCTTCCAATTGTCTCTATTCACCTTTGATATCCATCTTATGCAAAATACATCTTCACAAGATGCTCCTTGATATCAATTATTGATTACTGATCAATAGATAATATAATGCTCAACAATCTCACCTTGAAGGTATCACTCATATCACTGCTTTCATACTTCTCTTATGCCATGACTAGACTCAAGCCTCTAATGCACTTGAACACCCTTAACACATTGACCTATTCCTTCATGCAACCTTAAATTATGACAACTCTTATCAATGTAACATTCTTACTACCAACTAAACTAACCTTGCTCTCACCTAGAGACCATTTTTAAAATAACTACTCTCTTGATAAAGAATTCAAAGCGACCAAGCTCTCCCTTTATATTCACAACTTGTTCATCATATGAATCAATAGTATAAATAAACCTTCTCTAACATAGATCAAGAAAAAATACAACTAGATAACAAAAACATACCTCTTAATATGTCAAAATATTAGACTTTCAGCTTAGACTTAACAATATTCAATATGTATTCATACCATAAAACACCTGTTAAAGCTTAACAACCATCCACCATGCTTCCACTTATTGATGAGTGTCTCCATGAAGCCTAATGATGTCACCCCTTCCATAGTTCACTAGAAAAATGAAAATTTAGGATATTCTCATATCTCCATACTCTCATAAGACTAAAAATTCTTCAATGTCCTTATAGACTTGATTGTCAACTTAGGTTTGACCTTTGACTTAGATTATACATAATCCTTCTAAACTAGAAAAAAATACTCTTGACATTCTTTCAAATATGACTTATGTGCTATAGTATAAAATAACCCACCTTATTTAATGAGTTAATCATAACTTACCTTGTCATACTTATTTTTCTTAATCAATTTATAGTATCATCATTCTTTGGTAGACCATCATTACTATCATGATAAATATTGTCATTATCATAATCCAAGCTTGTGCTTCTTAGGATCAACTTTAGAATTTTAGGCATATCTCAAAGGACTAGGATCTAATACCAATTGATAGAATCGTAATAATTGAGAGGGGGGGTGTGAATTAGTATCCTCAAAAACTCTTAATTTCACTTCAGTAGATCTTATAATCATTCATCAAGAAACATAATCATATGAGCAATATCAACTAGTTTAGTAACATAAAGATGAGATTATACACATAACAAGTATGAATACATCATCTAAGTGGAAAATACTCATGGAGAATAAAACCCACTGAACATAACATGGAAAAAATTTCCTATAAATCAATTAATCAAATTAAATTGAGTACCCACTCAACTTGGATCACCAACCCTAGTCTATCAAGCACCAACTTGACAAAATATTTAAAAAGAACCCACTTTCAAGGAAGAACCAACTCCCTTAGTGACTCAACATCATCTCATCCACCTCTTTACCAAGCACCCACTTAACCAAGTATAATTATGCCTTCCATATTTTTCCTTGTTTTAATCTTCAATAGATGATGTTCCTCTTCTTTATCTCTTCACACACTTCTATTCCTCTCAAACTGGTCTCTAGCCTTATTCACTCAACTAGCCCTCTTTTTAACTTAATTAGGTCATTTAACCTTAATAATAATGATTATAACTTATCTTGTATATTAATGACACCCCCTATTATGGTCTACATGACCTCCTCCTGATCCTCTTTGTGTTGTTTTATTCACTTGCACACTCACTCTTATCTCATACACAAATATACCTAATTAGTCTTATTTTTATAAAAGTCACTTGCTCTCACACACCTTGGTTATAAATACACACTTTAAAAATAGGATTAACCTTATAATATTTATTTTAAAAATTTATAAACATGAAAAAATACAATACATTAGGTTGGCCATAACTTAACATACTAATTTCTCTTTTAGGCTTGAAGGAGACCTAATTCAATTAGGTTTTCATTGGAGCATGTTACACTTTTTATTTCTTATAATGATTCCAAACAAAAAATATAGTAATAAAACATGATATTAAACTCAAATATTCCTTATAAAACTTAATTTTAGGTCCACAACAACTTTTAGGTCCAACCAACACTTAAACCTCTTCTTAAAACATTGTTCACAATAGGCCTATGCATACACAAAAAATATATCTTGAATAAATGAAGCATAAATAAAATATTGATGAAAAAACATGGAAAAAAATAACATGTTAAGAAACCTCATGACATTAAGGTCATCAAAAACTTCATTAGATGCTTCAACTCAGAGTATATAGGCTCAAACTCTTCTTTGCAAGATGCTTGCTCTAAACTACCAACTGGCCTCAAAACAAAGTCATAAAAAATTAAAATATTGACATATAAAAGAACATAATAAAGGGATTAAATTAAATTATAATGATCTTAAAACATATTAATAACAACCTTCAACAAAAATATCACAAGATCTAATGGCAACTATTGGTCTTATAGACCAATTTGTTGACCTTCCCTCTCACAGTCCTTACTTAGCTAAAAAAGCCATTTTGGCTTTAATGTTACAACCTATTACACTAAATTAAAATATTATTAAAAGAATTTATAGGTCATATATATATAACTATAAACATAAAAATATTAATTATAGACTTAAATATAGAAGACAAGGATTTAAACTCATCATGGTACTGTGTTCACTTAGAACTATTAGTTTTCCTCCAAGATCAGTCATGGTGACATTGAATTCCAACACCTATGTAGACACATTAAAATACACTTTATGAATTAATATGATAATTATAAATATTTATAACATCTAAAAACACAAAATAACTAGTGTTTAAAGGTTAATATTAGATATATAGATCAATCTCTAGATCGTACACCTTCACTGTCTCATTTGCACTAGACAAGTCAAATTATGAGCAACATTTTCACTATAACCACTAACCTTAAAAAATAATATATAAAATTAACATCTATTATCAGTATTAAACACCATATTAATTCATTTTTATTTATCCCTAATCCATTATAACACACCCCTAATCACCTTCACAATTATGCCTAGTATTCTCATTGTTTGCATCATTAGGCCTTTTAGCGATAGGTCAAATTATATGACTAGTTTATCACCCATAAGGGATATAATATGATCATAAATCACCATTTAAATCAAATTAAATTCTCAATATTAATCCTTAATATATTTTACAACTTTGAGTTGGTCAATTCTGACTATTACATTAAATCTCCAAGAAATAAGGCCTTTCTTGTAGAGTCCACTCACTCCCCTGACAAAGCAATCACACCTAGAGGTGCCTAGGATATTTTAATACATGATAAAATAAATTATATATCCATTTTATACCATTATAGGCTATTTTTAAAAATATCTTTCACATTAGGTCATTGTTAGGGTTCTTTGAGGGTTTAAACCATCTTCCAGTATTAATGATCATTTATAAAGTTTAGCCCTTTATTATAGAAACTAATGATTGTAAATTTAATATAATAAAATTACACATATACCATGAATATATTAGGTTATAATTTATATGTTACACATGCCAATGAACACTTAAATTTCTTCTTATGTTGAAAACCCTTCATTTTGTGCACATGAGAGACCTCAAAACACTTTTTTTGCCTTAACCTTAAAAGTTTGACATGAAAGTTGGTAAAAATACCTAAATAAAAATTAAATACCTCTTTAAATGATTTCATATTCACACATGCCTTGGAAACTATTCCTGATACCTCATTAGTCCATGCTCTCACTATCTTGCTTTACTACACCTGAGTCTTCACACCTCATTAGGTATTGAACTGACCTTTAAACCTCTTTTCATGTGTTATCCACATCACTTACATTCTCATAAAAAATATCACATTCTCAAAAAATGTCAAACATCCTTCATATGCCTTGAAAACACCTCATGACACCTCATTAGGTTAGGCAGGATCTAGAACTAGTCTAGTTGCAGACTTGGGCTTAAGCCCTTACTCTTGTAATCTCACCTTGAAACTATATTGAGTGATGAAATATCTTATATGTATGCTAAAAAAGTCTTATATATCTTATTATTCCTCTATGCATCCATCTCACCAGGCCACTATGCTTAAATATCCTCACTAGGACTTTACATGTAATGATTAGTGTTAGGTTACTCAAGTATTTGACCTTCATACCTCTTTTCATGATCTTAACACCTCAATGTCATGTAATAAATTTTTTTAACATGATAAATCACTACCATACAAATTATCACATTCCTAATACCACTCATCTCACCAAGCAACCAATTTCATGCCTTCACATAAGGTCTTTTCATGATATGACTATGATTAGGCTACTTAAGCACTTGTCCTAAAAGAACTACCTTAAAAAACTTATAAAGTCTTAAGCACCTAAATCTCAAGCCTATACAATGCCAAAAAACTTATTACATACCTAAAATTGTTCACTTTACCATGATACCTACACATACCTTTTCACAAGGTCTAGATAAAGCTTTACAAGACACCTTGATGCCTTGACCTATTCCCACAACATCAACCAAGAAAATATGAGACAATTGGACCTATAACTTTCTTTCACATGGAAATAACTACATACCTTCAATGAAAACTAATAATTCCTTCACAATAACCCTATCACATTAGGTTCACAAGATCATATATCAAGGACCACTCACCATGCATGTTCACCAAATGCATCTAGACATCAAACACACTTTGACATTGATGACATCAAATTGACATCAATGATGTTGAGTTGTGGAGCTAAAAGCTTCACCAGATGAGCAAATGTAGAGGTTACTAGAGTTACACAGTCACCGACATCGATCAGGACTGACCGACATCGGTCATGAGTCAACCAGAAGCTGCCGACATCAATTATGAATCGGTTGATGTCAGTCATATGCAGATAGATAGGGACCGATGTCGGTCACCTGTGTGTTCTAGAATTCTATTTTTGAGGGAGAATAGATTGTTTGCATGAAAAGAGTAACTGTTAGTATTGAGTCCACATTTATATTTTTGGTAGGACAGATTTGAACCTTTGATTAAGAGGTGTATCTAACGGTGGAGAATGCATAGCTCATGAATCCTAGTATTATATAATAGGGTTAGATCTTCATAGCTTATAGACATGTAATGTGAATCAATTCAAGGATTGAATTGTGTCATGTCCCCTTTTTTGTGGACATTGACAGATTTGATGACTGGCCTATTATGCGACCTTCGTAGGCTAATAAGATGGATAGAGGGTCATAATGGAGCTTGGATTGACTTTGATTCACAGGGTTTCTACATTTGATTTTCATTCAGGTTATTTTAGACATATTTGGCCAGGGCTCCTACTTTTTAGGGATATTTGATATGTAGTGGAGCACCTTTATTTTGGTATGGTCATATGCGGAATCACTCCCTGATTCACCTGCTTCGATCGGTTTGAGGATCTGACGTATATTGAGGGGGATATTAATATTTGATTGATTTAATCAAATATTAATTAATTGGTCTCATTAATAATTAATTATTAATTATTAATTATTTGGTCTAATTTTAAATTAGAAACCCTAATGCTAATTTAAGAAAACCCTAATTAGGGCAAGCATATCTTTTGAGGGTATAAGGGTTTCACATGGAGGCCATTATTGGAGATGCATAGATTATTGATTATTGAAAATTGAAGAAATTCTTCTGTGAAGACTGAGCCAAGGGTTCCAGGATTCCATTGCAGTGGAGAACGTTCCCTCTTCATTGTGTGTGATTTAGAGGCTGTGGTTATCACAGAATTCCAAGTTTGAGAGATAACTTCACACAGAAGTTTAACACAGAGCTTTCTAGGTATTTCTTGATTTAGTTCATGTTTTTTGTTTCAATAAATTATACAGAGAGAGATCTGCTGTATTAGATACAATAGATTTCCAGATCAGGGATCCACAGACAGGTGTGCTGAGTTGGCGGCCGTACTAAGTCCGTACAGGTCCGTACAGATCCGATCAGGAACCGACATCGGCAGAGAGAGGGCTTATAGAGACCGACATCGGTCGACTGAGGACCGACGTCGGCAAAAAGCCGACCGACAGAGACCGACGTCGGCGAGATATCGACTGACGACGGCGTCTGTGTGTCGACACAGAAAGGCCAAGACCCTTCCAAATTCAGATTTCACTCCCAGATTTGCAAAACACAGGGTTTTAAGACCAGACTGTAATATTCTTTAATTTGTATGCCAGAGACTCAATTGTGTAATCATCCAGAAGAACAAGTAATGAGATCTTGATTTGTTATTAAGAGATTATACTGTGATTTGTTTATGCTTATTTGAATATATTCTGCAAGTTTGTATTGTGATCAGAGTTTTATGAGTTTATATATTCCCTGTTTAGAAGGGGACATCACAGTGGTATCAGAGCTTTGGTCTTTGGTATCAGAGTTTTTGTGCAGATAAGAGAGCCCCTAAGTAAGGGACATCACAGTGGTATCAGAGCCAAATTCCTGCCATCCCGTTGGGCACATCAGAGCCAAATTCCTGCCATCCTGTTGGGCACATCAGAGCTAATGTCTTGCCATCCTATTGGGTAGTTTGGGTAGATTGAATCAGCGAAGGATCATGATGCCTTCATATACTCAGAAACAGTGGGACAATGATATGAAGAAGCTGGAACACAGTTTGAAGCAGTTGGATGAAACCCAGAAGAGGATGAATGAAATTCTTTCATATCCTACATCCAAAAACAAACCCGCACGGTATATGACAGCGAAGGAGGAATGGGAGTTAGTACCACCTCAAATTCAGAAGTTATTGCCTTTTGATCTCTTTGTTAAGCATAGGAGAGAGCACTACAGATCACTTCGACGAAAGAGTAGCATGTCCCATGATTATTATGATTATGAGATAGGAGATAGTGAAGATGAGGATGAGTGTGATGCTTGCACTCAGAGTGTACAGGGGTGCTCAGATGTTAGTGCATTGAGGGTTGATGATCTCTCAGTTATGACAAAGATTGTAGAAGAGTCCCAGGATCCGATTATTGCAGATGATACTCAGGAGATTGCAGTGGACAGTTTTGAGGACTTAGTTTCACCAGCCGTTTCTCTCAGTATGGAGGAGTTAGACAGTGATGCTACAGTTGTTGATACTCCGTATGTTGATATGAGCTATGGAGTTGATTCACAGAGTATGGATGGTAGTACTCCAGAGATCAGTGATTCTGAGTCTACTCTTTTGGACCATGCATCAGAGGAGGATTGTAGGAGACAGCCTAGCCAGTGCCACCATGTGTCTAGTCAACTGAGAGTTAGTGAGCGAGACATTGCTACTGCTTGCAAGCATTTCGATGATGCTCGTCAGTTGTTAGTAGTATATGGATGGGGTTCTCCTACTAGCATCGAACAGGGAGGTAGTTATTTGTCCTTGACAGAGATCCACTCTTTATGGGAGGCTATCCAGATTCTGAGACAGGATTATATGCAGTTGGTCGCCGATAGAGATTATCTTATGGAGTGGGGTAGCACAGCATATGATGCATTGTTGGTCGAGGAAGATAAGGTGAGTGAGCTTACTCAGCAGCTAGAGGCGACTTCTGAGATTCTTGAGACTACGCAGTTAGCTTATGAGGAGTCACAATTTCATTTGGCTGAGATGACCATGGAGTTAGAGCATTTACAGTCTTCACCAGCCCCAGACTCAGAGGTTAGTACATTGAGTGTTGTTGGTGAGTACGTTCCTATAGTTGTAGCTGAGGAACATGTTGTTGAGGCTGACACACCGGTTCAAAACTTGGGAGTACCTGATTCTGAGGAGTTTGGGATACCAGTGGAGTTAAATCTCCATATTGATTATTCTCATACATATGACAGTGTGGTACAGTTGGTTGTGCCGCATTTATAGAGAGATCAGTTATGGGATGGGTTGGCACCATCTCTTGCAGATGGAATTGGCAGTTGGATTTGTCCATTCCACTTGGATTATGATGTTTTGAGAGTTTGTTTCTCATATGCTCTTGTATATGGTATTTGTAATCTTGGAGGTTCGAGTTTCATGCGCCAGTTTGATTATGAGTCTTTCTTGGTTCTACTTCTACTGATGTTGCAGGTACTTACATTGATACACAGCAGTACGGAGCATAACTACATTTGGGATCCAGGTGGAGTGAGTAGTTCATTGTTCCGAGATTGCTTGGGGACAAACAATTTTCGGAGGGGCGGATTGTCATGTCCCCTTTTTTGTGGACATTGACAGATTTGATGATTGGCCTATTATGCGACCTTCGTAGGCTAATAGGATGGATAGAGGGTCATAATGGAGCTTGGATTGACTTTGATTCACAGGGTTTCTACATTTGATTTTCATTCAGATTATTTCAGACATATTTGGCCAGGGCTCCTACTTTTTAGGGATATTTGATATGCAGTGGAGCACCTTTATTTTGGTATGGTCATATGCGGAATCACTCCCTGATTCACCTGCTTCGATCGGTTTGAGGATCCGACGTATATTGAGGGAGATATTAATATTTGATTGATTTAATCAAATATTAATTATTTGGTCTCATTAATAATTAATTATTAATTATTAATTATTTGCTCTAATTTTAAATTAGAAACCCTAATGCTAATTTAAGAAAACCCTAATTAGGGCAAGCATATCTTTTGAGGGTATAAGGGTTTCACATGGAGGCCATTATTGATTATGCATAGATTATTGATTATTGAAAATTGAAGAAATTCTTCTGTGAAGACTGAGCCAAGGGTTCCAGGATTCCATTGCAGTGGAGAACGTTCCCTCTTCATTGTGTGTGATTTAGAGGCTGTGAGATATCAGCTGATTTATCGCCAAATTGAGAGATAGCTTCATCCAGAAGTTATCACAGAATTCCAGGTTTGAGAGATAACTTCACACAGAAGTTTATCACAGAGCTTTCCAGGTATTTCTTGATTTAGTTCATGTTTTTGTTTCAATAAATTATACAGAGAGAGATCTGCGGTATTAGATACAATAGATTTCCAGATCAGGGATCAACAGACAGGTTGTACTGAGTTGGCGGCCGTACTAAGTCCGTACAGGTCCGTACAGATCCGATCAGGCACCGACATCGGCAGAGAGAGGGCTTATATCGACCGACATCGGTCGACTGAGGACCGACGTCGGCAGAAAGCCGACCGACAGAGACCGACGTCAGCGAGATATCGACCGACGACGGCGTTTGTGTGTTGACACAGAAAGGCCAAGACCCTTCCAGATTCAGATTTCACTCCCAGATTTGCAAAACACAGGGTTTTAAGACCAGACTGTAATATTCTTTAATTTGTATGCCAGAGACTCAATTGTGTAATCATCCAGAAGAACAAGTAATGAGATCTTGATTTGTTATTAAGAGATTATACTGTGATTTGTTTATGCTTATTTGAATATATTCTGCAAGTTTGTATTGTGATCAGAGTTTTATGAGTTTATATATTCCCAATTGAAAGGGGATATCACAGTGGTATCAGAGCTTTTGTGCAGATAAGAGAGCCCCTAAGTAAGGGACATCATAGTGGTATCAGAGCTTTGGTCTTTGGTATCAGAGTTTTGTGTCTTTCATATATCCCAATTGGTTGGGGATATCACAAATTGGTTGTAATTGAGAGAGAGAGAACTCTTGAGGGAAAGAAATCTGTACATCTGAGAGGTGTGGAAGAAAGAGATATTTCTTCATTGTATTTCCTTCTGGAAGAGTTTAACACAAGTTTTCATTGTTTCTTGTATCTCTTATTCTTTGCTAATTGTAATTTCTAGTTACTTATTATTTTTGGATTATTTTCGTGTTTAGTTTCTTACACAAAAGTAATCAATTGTACTCTGTAAGATCCTGACAAGTGGTATCAGAGCCAGGTTCACTAACAACTGGTATAGAGTGGGTTAGTGTTTGTTGATTACAGGTTCATTCACAGGGGTTTTTGATTGAGTGGGAGTAAAGTAATGGTAGAAGAAAGTAAACTAATAATGGAGAAATTCAATGGCAAGAATTATCAATTATGGAGGATGCAGATAAAAGATTATTTGTATCAGAAAGATATGTACTTACCATTGGGTGGGGTTCCATGCAAGCCCACATATATGCAAGATGAAGAATGGAATGTTCTTGATAGAAAGGCTCTTGGATCTATAAGGTTGAGCTTGGTATCTTTTGTGATTTCTAACTTATCACATGCAAAGACAATAATAGAGTTAATGGATACTTTGGCAAATTTATATGAAAAGCCCTCAGCTTTGAATAAGGTATATCTTATGAAGCAATTATTTAATTTGCAAATGCAGGAAGGTGGATATGTATCTAGTCATCTTAATGATTTCCATGCAATAGTAAACTAGCTAAATTCAGTCAAAATAGTTTTTGATGATGAAATTAAGGATCTCTTAATTTTATGCTCTTTACCTGAAAGTTGGCATAGTTTGGTAATGACAGTTAGTAATACTACATCTGCTTCAAATATCTTGAAAGTAGATGATGTTGTTAGTGTAATCTTGAATGAATAAATTCACAAGAAAAGCATAGAGGAAACATTAGGTAATGCTTTAAGTATTGAAAGCAGGGGAAGGCAAAGAGAGAAGAGCAAGCAAGGGAGATCAAGATCAAAGTCAAAGATGAGAAGGAGATCCAAATCTAGAAATGGAGGTATAATCTACTGGAATTTTGGAAAGAAAGGGCATGCAAAGAAAGATTGTTGGTTGAAATTTAAAGAAGAAAATCAGCATGAAGGTAAAGAAGAAGCAAAAGTTGCAAGTATTGTTGCACATGATGCTCTTATATTTTCTTTGGATAATAAAGTAGAATCTTGGGTTTTAGATTCTGGTGCCTCTTTCCATGCAACCCCAAATAGAGAATTTTTCAATGATTATGTCCATGGAGATTCTGGAAAATTTTATTTAGGGGATGATGAGCCTTGTCAAATTGTTGGCAAAGGAAAAGTGCAGCTGAAATTGCAAAATGACAACACATGGGTGTTAAAGGATGTCATGCATGTACCCATCCTGGAGAGGAATCTAATTTCTATAGGAAATTTGAGGGATGAGGGTTGCACGGTAACTCTCACAGCTAAATCTTGGAAAGTGTCCAAGGGTGTACTTGTATTAGTCAGAGGTAAGAGAATAGGTACACTTTATCTATGTACTTGTATTACTGATTATTCTCCTTCTGTTCTATCTACTTCAAATGTAGATGCAAAGTTGTGGCACTATAGGCTTGGTCACAAGAGTGAGAAAGGAATGAATGTTCTTAAGTCAAAAGGTAAGCTTTCATATTTGAAAATCATAGATCTAGATTTCTGTGAGCATTGTATTTTTGGAAAATAGAAGAAAGTGAGGCTTCTTAAAATTGGGTCAACAAAGAAGAAGCACAAATTGGAGCTTGTTCACATAGACGTGTGGGGACCAGTTTAGGTAGCTTCTATTGGAGGATCATGATATTATGTTACTTTCATTGATGATGCTACAAGAAAGGTATGGGTTTATTGCATAAAGAAGAAATCTGATGTTTTTGACACATTTAAGAAATGGAAAGCTTTGGTTGATAATGAAACAAGTTTGAAATTGAAGTGCCCTAGATCTGACAATGGATGTGATTACTGCAGCAATAAATTCAATAGTTACTATTCTATGAGTGGAATACATAGGAAAAGGATGGTTCTAAGGACACCTCAGTAAAATGGAGTTGCTAAAAGGATGAATAGAATAATAATGGAGCGTGCATGGAGTATGAGGTTGCATGCTAGTTTGCCCTTACAGTTTTAGGTAGAAGCTGTAGATACTGTAGTTTACCTAATTAACAGAGGACCTTCTACTACACTGGATGGTGGAATTCCAGAAGAGGCATGGATAGGTGAAAAGGTAGATCTTTCATTTCTTAGAGTTTTTAGTTCTAGAGCTTTTTTGCACATTGATAAAGAAAATAGAAAGAAGCTAGATGTTAAATCTATGTAGTGCACTTTCATTGGTTATGGCTCTGGAGATTTCAGATTCTGGTTGTGGAATTTAGGAACTAACAAAATTATTAGAAGTTGTGATGTTGTTTTCAATGAGAAGGTGATGTATAGTGATCAGCTCAAGAGGTTAAATAATTCTGAGTAGGCTAATGTTGATTTGGATGAGGTTATGATCCAAAATGAGCTCATGGGTAAAAATAATCACACACAAAAAAACATAGACACTAACATCAGTTAGGCAGGAACTGACATCGGTCAGATAAGAACTAACATTGGTCAGACAGTAACCAACATCGGTCAGGGAAGAACTGACGTTGGTCAGGTGGAACTGACGTCGGTCACGTACAGATCGAGAGTTAATCAGGATCGGTCACTGACAGAGAATTTGGGTGGATAGAAAGCTATGAATGAGTCTCAAACACCCATGAGGAGGTCAAAAAGGGTAAGTAAACCTCCAATTCATTATTCCCCTTCACTATACTACTTATTGCTTACTGATAGTCGAGAACCAGAAAGTTTTGATGAGGTAATGCAGGTAGAATCTAGGAAACAGTGGGAGCATGGCATGAATGAGGAAATTGATTCCTTAAAAGAGAACCAAATGTGGGATTTGGTTGAGTTGCTAGCCAGAAAGAAAGAACTAAAAAACAAATGGGTTTATAGGTTAAAGGAAGGAGAGAATGGACAAATGAGACATAAGGCCAGGTTGGTAGTAAAGATATTTGCACAAAAACTAGGTATTGATTTTGGTGAAATTTTTTCTCTTGTAGTAAAGATGACTTCTATTCAGACTGTATTGTCTTTAGTTGTTATTGAGGATTTGCATCTTGAGCAGCTTGATGTTAAGACAACGATTCTTCATGGAGATTTGGATGAAGAGATATATATGGATCAGCCAGAAGGTTTTGAGGTCAAAGGTAAGGAGAAGCTTGTGTGCAAGTTGAAGAAAAGCTTATATGGTCTTAAGCAAGCTCCAAGATAATGGTATTTGAGGTTTGATAGGTTTATGATAGAGCATGGCTTTAGCAAATGTCAATCTGACTATTGTGTTTATTTTAACAGATTAGATAATGGTATTTATATTATCCTATTAATGTATGTAGATGATATGCTTGTTATAGGTTCACACATGTAAGATATTAATGAGCTTAAGGTAAAATTAGCTCACACATTTACCATGAAGGATTTAGGAGCAGCAAAGAAAATCCTTGGCATGAGTATTAAGAGAGATAGGAAAAATCATAGTTTTATTTTGTCTCAAGAGGATTATGTGAACAAGGTGTTGGAGAGGTTCAATATGCAGGATGCAAAACCGGTAAGCACACCTATGGCTAGACACTTCAAGTTGAGAAAATAACAGTATTCTAAATCACATGATGAGGTTGAGTACATGAGTAGAGTTCCATATGCTTCAGTAGTTGGGAGCTTGATGTATGCAATGGTATGTACTAGACCTGATCTTGCCCAAGCAGTGGGAGTTGTCATCAAGTTTATGGCTAATCCAAGAAAGGAACACTGGAAAGTAGTTCAGTGGATTCTCATATATCTAAGAGGGACCAGCAATACGAATTTATGCTATGGAGGATCAAACACTTCTCTACATGGATATGTAGATTTGAATATGGTAGGTGACTTGGATGGTAGGAGAAGCACCACAGGATATGTGTTCACTGTTGGTGGAACATCGGTTAGCTAGATTTCAAAGTTGCAGAAGGTTGTTGCCTTGTCTACTATAGAGGCAGAATACATTACATTCATAGAGGCTAGCAAAGAAATGATTTGGATGAATCAGTTCATGGAAGAGTTGGGAAAAGAGCAAAAGAGTTGTAGATTATAAAGTGATATTTAAGTGCAATTCATTTGGCAAAGAATTCAGCCTTTCATTCAAGAACTAAACATATACAGCTTAGGTACCACTTCATTAGATAGGTATTAGAGGATGGTGAGTTGAAGCTAGAAAATATCCATATAGATAAGAACCCTACTAATATATTAACAAAGCTGGTAACAAAGGAGAAGTTGAATCTTCATTCAACTTTTGTTGGTCTTCAAGATTGAGCTTGAAGATGGAGAAACAAGCTAGAGGATGTTGTTATACAGGTATAGGTGTAGCTATTTATCTCCAAGTGGGAGATTGTTGAGTTGTGGAGCTAAAAGTTTCACCAGATGAGCAAATGCAGAGGTTGCTAGAGTTACACAGTCACCGACATTGGTCAGGACCAATCGACATCAGTCATGAGTTGACCAGAAGCTATCAATGTCAGTTATGGATCGGCTGACATCGGTCATATGCAGATAGATAGGGACCGACGTCGGTCACCTGTGCATTCCAAAATTCTATTTTTGAGGGAGAACAAATTGTTTGCATGAAAAGAGTAACCATTAGTATTGAGTCTGTGTTTCTATTTTTGGCAGGACAGATTTGAACCTTTGATTAAGAGGTGTATCTAACGGTGGAGAATGCATAGCTCATGAATCTTAGTATTATATAATAGGGTTAGATCTTCATAGCTTGTAGACATGTAATGTGAATCAATTCAAGGATTGAATTGGTTATGATTGAGAGAGAGAGAACTCTTGAGGGAAAGAGATCTGTACATCTGAGAGGTGTGGAAGAAAGAGAGATTTCTTCATTGTATTTCCTTCTGGAAGAGTTTAATACAAGTTTTCGTTGTTTCTTGTATCTCTTATTCTTTGTTGATTCTTATTTCTAGTTACTTATTATTTATGGTTTATTTCCATGTTTAGTTGCTTACACAAAAGTAATCAATTGTACTCTGTAAGATCCTGACAAATGAAAAAACAATGCCAATAGGGTGTCCTATTAAAATTAGTTTGACCTTGTCCCCTCTCTTGATCATTATACTAATTTGGAAATTTGTTTGCTTATGGAGGGTAATAGTAGGAGTTTTTGTAAGCTCTAGCATGTTGATTTTGTTGGCTACTTGAAGCTTTGAAGGATTTACATCTTACTTCCCAATAAATGGCATCATTTGGTTTATTTGGAGTAGTTTTAGACTTATTATTTGAATTTGGAATTTTAGTAAGGCTTGGAGGAGTAGAAGGAGTGTTAGGCAAGATAATAATTGAGACTTTTGGAGGGAGTTTACTAGATTAGATCAAACCATTCTCAAATTTAATAGCTATATCCTACACATCAGACAAAACATACCCTCTCATAGACTACAACATGATAGATATATTAGTCCAAATATATCTAAGATAGGTTAGGAAAACAAACTTGCAAGGGGTCTCATGGTAGGAAGCATCCTATTATATGTCCTTGAGAACCTCTCATTTAAATCATGCATGGATTATTTAGGCCCTCTTTGAATGGCATTCAACTAATGGATCCATGATGTATGATCACTCTTGTCCTCAAATATTTGATTCAAAAAATTCACAAATTCATCCTACATAGTAATACATCCTCCTGACAAGGTTCTATACCAATCAATATCTTTTCCCCTAAGAGACATAGTAAGTAATCTCATTTCTATGTTGATTTGTGTAATATTATGGAAATTTCAAAAGTTAGATATGCCTCTAATGTGTTCAATTGGGGTGATATGATCTTCCCCATTGAAAGTGGGAACACTCTTTGTGGCACTAGGAGGGATATAATCATAGCCATCAAAATTTATGGGATTTCAGTATTGAAAGTTAGGAATGCATGTTGCCTAGCCATGTTAACTTCAAATTATTCTTCACTCTCTTTCTCTTCTTGATTTTTAAAACCTTCTTTCTCTTTAAGATCTTCTTCAATATTCTCAAGTGTTAAAAAATGATCAGGGTATTGAACTTCAAGATGAGGTTTAGGATGAGGGAGTGGATTTGTAGGTTGATTACCTCTACTAATAGCTGACCTAATAAATATAATGAAGAAATAAAATAATTAAAACTTGGTTTGAAATGAGATATTACCTTTAGTGGAGTATCCAAATATAGAGTGAGGAACACTTATGTAGTTGTTGTCTTATCATATTCATCATTCAACTTGATAAGAACTATTTAGGAAATAGTCCCACTGAGCGTGCTAGAACTATTGTTACTCAATTTTTCACCCTTGGAGAGGTAGTTAAAGCCTATTACAAATTGAGTGTAATATGGGATTACCCCTAGACCTATGGGTTGTCTATAGTAGGGGTAAAACTCTAGATTTAAGGGATAGATCCCTTGATGTCTATTTAATCTTATCATCTATACTACTAGATTGTACCACCATGTACTTGCACTATGAAATATGATTCACATAACTAACTTCAACATGAAAGGTTTCTCTAACTTAAGTATTTCAAACATGAAGGTGATATGTAATGAAATTATCAAAGAGGATGAACAAGAAGTATGATTTTAGACACTAATACCCTTACTTAAACATAGACACATAAAATAACACTAAATACACTTCATGTGACCTATTACAAATCATATTACTTGCATAAAACATGAGAGAGTGAGGTAAACACCAAGATAGATGATTATCTTTTGTCATTCAAATATGCACCAATTTACACACTTAGACAAGAATTTTAAACTAAAAACCATCTTGAAATATTTTATTCAAAGGAAAACATCAATATTCAAACTAGCAAGGCTTTTCCAATACCGGATGTGGATTCTATAAACTTAGCCAAAAGTGGTTGCTTATATAGAGAAGTGTAAAGAGAGAGAGAGAGAGAGAGAGAGAGAGAGAGAGAGAGAGAGAGAGAGAGAGAGAGAGAGAGAGAGAGAGAGAGAGAGAGAGAGGGGGGGGGGTGTATAGTAGAAGAGGTTTGACAAGTTTCCATGTCAATTAAAAAAAGAAATGATATTTATGTCATAGTCCAAATATACCTCCAAGGCCGTGTGTTTCACTCTTGAAGAATCTTCAACCTTCCAAGTGGCATAGGGGTTATAAATTGGTTTAACACCTTTACTAGCTTCTTAAAAACTACCCAAAAAGATTGAAAATGGAATTTATAATTATTAATTCACCATTAAATTATCTCATACAACTCATTGTACATATTTAATGCCTTAAAAAACTCCTCTAATTTGGCATTCCATCACTCATGTGCATATGTGTCTTGAAACTCTTCATTTCCCACACCTAGCTTGGTCAAAGTGGCCTAAAAATCATGTTAATATTATTAAATTCATAATATATAAATTAATGGTCTTAAAATATACTATTATTCCATAAAAACCCATTTTGGTTCTAGGTACGATTCCCAATAATTTGTTTTGCTCCTCAAGCCTTCATTAGGCCTATTTTCCTTATAGTCCTAAAAACCTATAAACATCCTTGTGTATGGATTTATATGAAGTTTAATAATAAAACTATGGAATATTATATGACCCATTATGTCCTTGTATCTCCATGTCAAATTTTATCTTCTGAATTTGAGTGTAAGTCCATCTTTTTTGCCTCTCTCTCTCTCTTAAATTAGACCTCAATTAGGCCTCCTTGCCTAGAACCCTATTTAATTGATCCAAAATTCTGATACATGTGTGAAATCACCCAAAATAATTTTATTAACTTTACCTATTACATAATAAACATCCATGTCAATTTTGGGGTCCTGATATCCTATGAAAGTATGCAAACCATGAAATCGCCTTGCTACCTAGTCTCAAATTGAGCTTGTTTGAGGTTGCTTGGGAAAATGAGCCTAGTTTGACCATGTAAATAATATATTTTAATTTTTTTTGGGATTTAATAGTTATTAAACATCTCAAATTACCTCATAAAATTATTTTTAAGTTCTCACTTTCTTAGAAGACCTATAAAACACTAAAAAAATGTAAAATAAAGAATTTATGGTAGTTTATACAAGTGATGTCAGCATAAAAGTACATGTGTATAAAATAATTAGAGTCATCAACAAAATAAAAGAGTTTTTAGGATAAAAATTTGGACTTATATTTGCATTTTACATCCATTTTCCTTTACTGGTCAACATCAAGGTTTTAAAGGGGTGTAAGACCTGTTTGGGGTCTTAATGATTATTCATAAAGAAAAAATCATCAATTAACCTCTTAAACTTGGAAAAACTTATTTAATAACATCATCACCTATCCCAAATATATAAACTTCCCATGAAAATCATGGGATATGTGGTGAGTGTGTAAAGTTGCCCCTTGGGTGGCATGTTTAGCTCTCTTTGGACTCGAGATAAGTTTAATCTAAGTTTTGGTTCTAAAAACTCATTCTCACTATTGGTATATGTTCAATTTTTGAATCATAATCACTAAGAGTGGGGGGTTAATTATTTTATCAAATAAAAACCTTGAATTATATCTAATCATTCATGAACTATGAAAGCAATATTGAGATCTAGCATTGTATAAAGAACCATTCACATTAGCATAACCCAAGAAAACACACATATGAGTGGGAAAACCTCAAGGAGAAGAAAAAGCACTATGATATATTTAAATGTATTATATTCCTATAAAATAAAAGAGAAAATTTTATTTATAACCAACTCAACTTAGAGCACCAACCTTGATAAAGTCAAACACCCACTTGACTAGGTTTTAGCAAGCACCTACTTGCAAGGAAGCACCAACTCACTAAGTGACTCAGCACCAACTCAACCACCTCATGAAATTTTATTAACACACATCTAATATTATATTATGGTCTCATTTCAAGACCTTATTTTTCTCTACCAATAAATATTGTATTTGCTTTTATTTTGTTTTCATTAAATAAGCCTAAACTACCTTGTATATATACTATACTCATGGTTACACACCACTTAGTCAAACACACACCTTAAAAATATTAGGATGGACATATAATAGGTCTTATAAAATCTTATTAATATGATTCAAATAAAATTTGGACCCTTTTTGGTCTACAATAACTCAATTAGGCCTCATTTCTCTTTTAGGTCTCATGGAGACCTAATTGCATTAGGTCTATTTTATTAGTGTCAAATCTTGATCCTCTTGGGCCTATATGGCCTTATATAATTTTTTTTAAAAAAAATAACTTATATAATGACCTATATTGACCTTTTAAATGCGTGGTTAGATCTGTCTCCTTTGCTCATACCTTTAAAGCTCTTTTAGGACAAACTATCCTATTAGGCTTGTGTACCTCAAAAGTCTATCTTGCAAAAATGAAGCTTAAACACCCTTAAGCTACTAGAATTTGAAAAATAAAACATGTTTTTTCACCAAATATTTCACTCTATAAAATTATTTTCAAGCCTCATCCATATTTTGGAAACATGGAAACACTTCCATGTATGTGGGTGTACTTATGGTGGAAGTGAGCTTCTAGATTTAAGGGCTAACTCCCTAAATATATATTGAAGTACTTTAACCTATAATAAATATTTTATTGTGGGGGGAAAGGGATATAATTTTTATGAAATAAACATATTATAAAAGGTTGATACACCAATATGTCTTCCACATGACCATTTTACTTATTTCACAAAGAAATGATGCCTATAACACTAGCCTAAGAGTCTTAGAATGCACTAGTATTAGTGTTTCAATGTGAAGGTGAGATGCATGAATACTATCCAAGGTAAGTAAGACCATAGATCAGTTTTAGATACTAAGGATCATTATAAACTTAAGATAGACTCATACACCTAACTACACTTCATATGACCTTCTAGGCTAAAATCATTTGCATCAAACATGGAAGGACTGAGAGAAAACAAGGATGGATTGATATCACTTAACTATTCACTATACATATCTTCACACACTTTAACAAGATGAGATATGAACTCAAAATATATTTCATTTATTATTCTAAGGTAAATTTCAATGTCAAAACTAGCAAGGCTTTTCCATATATGGTGTGGTGTACTACATAAGAGCTAAAATAGTAGCTACTTATAGAGCTTGAGAGAGAAATGAACAAAGAGAAGTCTAAAGGTCACTAGAACACATGTCTAGCTAAGATGAAAAGTTACATTTGTAGTATAATTAATTAAGGAATATATCATGAAACTTTTCTTTGGACAAGTGGGTCTCAAAACATAAAAGCTCCTAAATTACGGCATGGAAATATCTTTGTTTATTAAGGAAGTTATCTTCATCATTTAGTTCTTTTTGGAATGTTCCAAAACTAACCAAGGATATAAATGATGGTCAAAATGAGGGTGAGATATTATAGTAAAAATTATCAAAATTAGGGTTCAAAACCTTCCACATCATCAATCAAATCTCTAAATTCCTCTACAAAGTGTCCAAAATCATGTAAACACTTCAACTTGTTGATTCGAGCTCTGCATTTTGTTCCCTATAGGCTTGAACTTATCTTGAAATGAGCTTATGTGGTGCAATATTATTTTTCTCTTGTTTACATGTCTACACTTTTAGGTTTATATAATACTTTGATCCTACATGGCTGCCTATGTGGCATTCCCTTGCCATGTCATTCATTCCATTTTAAAATATGTATGTCATTGTTTGGACACATAGTCAAATCTTGTCCATCTAGAATCTGATAGAATATGTTCTATTGATCTCATCTATAGTCTCTTTAATTTTAATTTCAATTCTATCCATTTAGTATTTATCTAGGGTCCTGATATTATGACACTTGGCATCATCACATTTAATCTGTGTATTATTGTCAGCCCATCTAGTTAATGTGCTTGTGCCACTTGGTAGTCTCATATTTGATCTAGGCTCGTTAACCTTGACTCAATGCACACCATTTTATCTTATCTAAAAAACTCAATGAATTTATTTTATCTTATATTTATTGAACATTATTTCAACACTTGGAAGCTTTGTGTTCGATCAGGATCTTTTCACTCTTTAACTCTTACACCATTGATATGCTTTTGCATGATCAAACATACACCATCAGATCTGATAGACCCATTAGCATCACCTTTTCCCATACACCATTATATCTAATCCAAACACCTGATATATTTCCAATTTTCAACCCTATGTTAAGCCTCAAGAAAATTTGAATCCAAATGCTTATTTCATGAGGCTTGAATTTGATGTTCCCGTGTACATGTATCTCTTCTAGTTCAACTTTAAATGCTTATATCTTAAGATAGAAAGCTCATCAAAACAATAAATTTTTGGATGATGATATTGGAACAAAAATAATCATGTTCATGTATTCATTTTGTCATAAAAGGTTCTCTAATCACACTTGTAAAATGTATAACCAAACTACCTTGTTCATTCCTATATGACATGTTATGATGGTATGACCCCCTAGATGACTCCAAATGACATAAGAATAAACTATATCATGACCAAGGTTATAATGTAATTAAATTACATCAAATAGACCACAAAACACCCTATGACACTATGTTATACCCCCATATCAAGTCTTGACTATAGGGGGTTGACCCATTTTAACTTATGGTAAAAAATGGTCAACATTCTTGGTGATTTCCCAAAGGTGGTATGATTGTTATTCCATGAACAATTTCCTAATACTATCCATTGGGATATGGATTCACATGTACATAGGTTTGACACACAAATTTTGTTTGAAAACACATAAAACACAAGGTAGAGGCACACAAAATGAGGCAAACTAAAAAATCACACATGTGTTCAAGTAGAACACTTAGGGAGCATAACATAACTAAAATAAAAGACACGCACCTGTTATACTATTTAAAAAAACTCATCTCAAGGTGAAACATATAATCATACCTCAACTAGGGTCAAAAATGGTTCCCCTAGCATCTTTATCACTCCATGAAGGTAGCCTAGCATGAAGAGCGTGTTCATCACCAATCACTTGGATATGTAAGTGATCAAGAAGACTAACACCTTTGAATATTCTTAGGTATAAAATTGAACTATCTAGTACCCTCATTAATTATATTTATTACTCTCTAAGATCCTTGGTTTGATATGCAATCTTTTTTATCATTACCATATCTGATATACATTCCTCATACTACAAAATATGAATGATGAAAGCTACCTCAATATTTATGTATTCTTACACATGATATACTTGATTCTTGGGAGTATAAAGTTCCTATTATTTATGATCCAACCCCTCCAAACATGGATCAACACTAGATGGATCTCCTAACTATCCTTTAGGCACAACAACTTATACCCTGACTTCACTAGGTCTCTCTAAGACTGTAGGCTTTTGAATAGCATATTGGTGTCCATATTCATTAAAAACATGCCCTTTAATTTCATAATTTATATATCACCTAAGATCATACTCATTGGTTTCATCAACAAACACATCAAACATACATTTCTTGGGAGAAGAAGGAATATTATCATTCTTGTCAAATTTTTGACATATGGCCTCAAATCTTAGCCACAAGTCATCCTCCTCTTCTTCATGAGTGTCATCATCTAGAGCATCTTCATTAATATCAAGAATGAAAACATCATTATTCCCACTATGTTGTTTTATTAGATTCATCAACCTATGATCATACTCATGACTCAAATAGTTTCACTCAATTGCATGAGAATGTTTGACACTTACCTCATCTCCTTCAAATGGCTCCTCATGCATGATGTAAGTCCCACTATTATCTTAATCAAAGTATGCATAAGGATCATTCCCATATGTATCTGCACCATAATCATCCAAAAATATATTAGAAATTCCTTCAATTTTAGAAGCACCATCATCCACATTAGATTCCTCCTTCTCATGAACAACGTAATTCAAGTTAGAACTAGTTTCAATATAAGGTTCAATGTGAAACCTTGAAAGAGGTTGAGTTATAATATTCACTTTGGTACCATACCTTGTCCTAAAGGCCAAGAAGGACCAATTTTTTGAGAGATAGCCACCAATATTGGTTGTAAAGTCTCTTCACAGGAAAATTTCAAAGTGAGACCTAGGACAATCATGCAAGAAAAACTATTTCTTGAAGGATAGGAAAACTAGGACAATCATGCAAGAAAAACTTCAAGATTTTTATTAGACCTATGGTATTAGTAGGTGTACCATTTATATGGAGCACTCCTTTTCTATTAGGCTCATATTCTAGGCCCAAATTATTAGCTACAACTTTGGGCATGACTTAGGTAGAGGTTCCACTATCAACTATGCTATTGTGAACCAATTTATCACCCACTATGAGAGTGAGGTAAAATGGTGGAGGTTTATAAGTCCTAGTATATTTTAAAATAATATTTTTAGGAACATTTTCAAGTATAGAATGACTATTACTTTGATTTTCAGATGAATGACTAGTAGGAATAGTGAAAAATTGATTTTGTAACTCTTTTTAGCCAGGCATATGAAGGATATCCCATAAGGAGATATATGTTTTGACACTTTTTAAGGAATCCACTATGTTTAGAGAATTATTACTCACCTTTTCTTGAGTCCTTGGAGGTAAATAATTTCTTTTAAATTTATAAATAGAGGCACCTTGAACAGACCTTACCAAATTTTGACTTGATGGAGGTATAAGAGCTTTTAGAAATGTCACACTTACAGTCATGCCTTACTACCTTGTAGGAGGATTGAATGAGACTGTAGGCATATTAATATCACCACTTTAATCCTTTTTCTTAGATATAATGTTATCTAAAACTAATATTCCTTGATTAAGCACAAAAGTGTCCTCAACTAGGAAGTTGGTGAAGATCTCTCCTTGAGGTTATCCACCTTCACTTGTCTATATCATTACCTCATATTTAGCTTAAAAGAGAGGAGTAAATCCTCATTAAGAAATAATATCCTACTCTCTACCTCTCATATAACCCATAAATTATCCTTGATTCTAATTTTCACCTTGCACCAAGTCGTTATGCATAGGGGTCATCTCTCTTGCATTAGTGGTAGAGTAGGATTATACACATCGATAGGCCTATTAGAGTTAGTATGCAAATAACTTCTTCCTCTTCAAAATTAAAGACCATATTATCATTGATAAGGGTAAGGATTATGATAGAAACTTTTTTTCATATTCCCTCTCCCAAGTTTATACTATAACCATTGAATATATGCATATTTGTCTATGGCATTATCTTCATTCTTAGGAGTAGCTCTAGACTTGGTATTGACATTAATAATTTGAGCCACATTTGGAGTATTATAAATAGTATAAGATAATGGAGGTATTTAAACCTTAAGAGGCAATCTTATAGCTTAGATGATACCATTATCATCTTTGATAGCAAGTTTATATGATTTGGGAAGAGTGGAACCCCCCATGGACTGAAGCATGATAGAAATTTCATTTCCAATGTCTCTCAAGTATGTAGGGAACACAAAACTAGGAGGTGGCCTCATAAAAGGAGGCAATCTAAAATAATTCTTCTAAAACCTCTCATTGAATTCATGTATTATTTCTATGGATCCTCTTTTGATCACATTAAGCTGATGTATGAGAGAGGCATGGTCACTTTCATTTCTAAATCTTGAGGTCAACAACACTCCAAACTCATCCTATGATGTGATGAATCCAACTTCTAGAGTCCTGTACCAATCAAGAGCCTTCCCTCTAAGGAACGTGGTAAGGAATCTAATGACAATGTTTTCTTGAGTGATGTTATGGAAGCTACTAAAGTTAGAGACATCCCTAATATGTTCATTAGGTGTAACATGACTTTCACCATTGAATATGGCTACACCTTTTATGGCATTTGGAGGAATGACATCATATGCTTGAAGATGAATTGGATTTTTAGTATTAAAGGTATGAAAGGCATGAGGTCTAGCCATATCTTCTTCAAACTCTTCAAACTCTTAAATTTATTCAATTTCTTTAACATATTCCTCTCTATAAAAATCTACTAGTTATCCAAAGGATAGATTGGGATGAGAATATTAAACTTTAAGGGGAAATTCAGGATGAATAGGTGGATTAATGGGGTTGATCACTCTACTAGAGGGTAACTTATAGAGAACCATGAATTATGAGAGAAATTTTATAATAATACAATGGTCTTGAACCATATTTTACCTTAGTGGAGTTTCCAAATGTTGAGTAGTACACCAATTTGTAGCTGATGTTGTCAAGATCAACATTCACCTTAACAAGTTGTCTTGAAGACAATGCATCCCATTGATTATTATAAAACTATTGTCACAAAATATTTAACCCTATAAGAGGGTGTTCAAGACTATTATAGATTTTGGAAACATGGGAAAACTTCTAGGTATGTGGGTGTACCTATGGTGTAAGTGAGCCTCTAAAATTAAGGGCTAGCTCCCTGAATGTATCTTGAAGTACTTTCACCTATACTAACTATTTGCGTGTGGGGGGAAAGGGATATAAATTTCATGAAATAAAACTATTATAAAAGTTTGATGCACCAAGATGTATTTCACATGACCATTTTACTTATTTCATAAAGAAACAATCCTTACAACACTAGCCTAAGAGTCTTAGAATACACTAGCATTAGTGTTTCAATATGAAGGTGAGATGCATGAAGACTATCCAAGGTAAATAAGACCATATATAAGTTGTAGAAACTAAGGATCATTATACACTTAAGACATATTCATACACTTAATTACACTTCATATGAAAAACTGTCTAAAATCACTTGCATCAAATATGGAATAACTAAGAGAAAACAAGGATGGATTGATATCACTTAGCTATTCACTATACATCTCTTCACATACTTTAACAAGATGAGATATGAATTCAAAATAGATTGCATTTATTTTTACAAGGAAAATTTAAATTTCAAAACCATCAAGGCTTTGCCATACATAGTGTGGTATATTATACAAGATCCGAAATGGTAGCTACTTCTAGATCATGAGAGAAAAATGAGCAAAGAGAAGTCTAAAGGTCACTAGAATATGTAGTAAAATGAATTAAGGAACAAAACATGAAAATTCTCCTTGGAAAAGTGGCTCTCAAAACATAAAATATATTGAAATATGGCATGGAACTCTCCTTGTTTGTTTAAAAAATTGTCTTCATCATTTAGCTCTTTTTAGAATGTTCTAAAACTAATCGAGGATAAAAAGAATGATCAAAAAGAAGGTGAGAGATTTTAGACAAAATTTCACAAAATTAGGGTTCAAAACATTCCACTTCATCAATAAAATCTCCATATTCCTCTATAGAGTATCCAAAATCATGTGAGCACTTAAATTGTCAACTTGAACTCTCTATTTTATTCCCTGTAGGCCTGAATTGGTCTTGGACAGAGCTTACATTACATGATATTATTTTGATCTATTTTTTACATGTTTTCATGTTTAGGTATATATAATCCTTTGACCCTACATGGCTAGAGTAATTCCTTTACCACATCACTCATTCCATTTTAAAATATGTCTATCATCATTTAGACACATAATCTCATCTTGTCCATTTAGAATCTAGGCAAATTTTATCTATTAATCTCCTCTAGAGTCTCTTCAATTTTAATTTTAACTCTATCCATTGATAATTGATCCAAAATCATGAGATTATGATACTTGATAGCATTACTTTTAATCTAGTATTGTTGTCAACCCATTTAGTTAATACACTTGTGCCACTTGGTGGTCTCAAATTCGATCTGGGCTACTTGACCTTTGACTCAACACGCACCATTAGATATCATCTTCATGACTCAATTTGTGTTATATATCTTATATTTATTGAATATCATTTATCTACTTGGAATATTTGCATTAAATTAGGATATTTTTATTCTTTGACTCTCACTTTTATTATTGATTTGATTTTGCATGGTCAAATGTGTACTATCATATCTACCAGACCCATTGACATCACCTTCACCCATACAATATTAGATCTGATCCAAATAATTGATAAATTTATGCTTTGAAACCCTATGTTAAACCTAATTAACATTTGAATCCAAATTGTTAATTCATGAGGCTTGAATTTGATGTTCTCATGTACATCTATCTCTACTAGTTCAAATTTAAATGCTTATATCTTGAGATAGCAAGCTCATCAAAACATGAAATTTTTAGAGGATGATCTTGGAACCAAAATCATCATGTCCATGTAGTCCTTTTGGCTTGAAAGGTTCTCTAAGCACACTTGTAAAATATACAACCAACATGCCCTATTCATTCCTATATGACAAGCCATGATGGTCTGACCCTCTAGATGAATCCAAATGACATAATACTAAAAAATATAATGACCAAGGTTATAATGGAATTAAATTACATCATATATACTACAACACACCCTATGACACTATGTTTTATGCCCTATAAGGGGTTGACCTATTTTCACTTATGGTCAAAAATAGCCAAAAACATGTAGATAGATTATACATTACCTTAGGGTCATTAACAAATAATTTTAACACTTTCAATTAGGATATAAATTCTCAAGAACATCTCTATAACTCACTCACTAAAAAATGCCAACTTACCTCAAAAACTAGTCATGGTGACTTAGACCTGCAACACCTATGTCGAAATTTGTCATGAATCCTAATGTATGTAAATTGTCATATGAGATATCTATACCATACTTAGATATAAATATCAAATGGTATAATTTAAAATATTAGTCTTGTAGACCAATTTATTGACCTTATATCACATAATCTTATCTAAACTAGACATGTCATTTTGTGAGAAACATTTATCACCATATTCATTAACCTCCAAAAATTCATATAAGAATTAAAATGACTTAAAAGTCATAAATAAACTCTTCATATATTTTTTTACGTCAATATGACATGCTTAGACCTTCAAATCCATCTTCTCATCTTTGCTTGAGTTTTGCACTATTTGCACCATTAGCTTTGTCTACGATTGGCTAACTTGGATGACCAAATTAAGACATTTTAAGGCTATAAATTATCCATAAATAATCATAAACATGAAAAATTAATCTCTATCTTCTTCTCCCATCCATTTTATATTCTTGACCAATACAAATTTTGAGAGTTATAATAACTTCTTGACAAATAAGTCTGTATCTATGCATTTTCTCTTTCATCTGACTAACCACCACAACATGGAGGTACCTGGGAGAGTTGAATACATGATACAATATCTTGTCTAGGAATTTTAATCCATTCTAAGATAATTTAAACAATATCTTTCACATTGGGTCCTTATTAGGGTTTTAGGGAGGTTTAAAATAGGTTTTGGTGTTAATGATTGTTCATAAAGTATTGCCCCTTAAAACAAAAAATAATGCCTAGATATATTATCTAGGACCCTTCCTCATCTCTCCTTAATATCTTATATTCCCATGTAGAGGTTACACATGCTAACAAACATCTGAAAGTGATTTCAGGTTTGAGATTTCATTTTATGAGCTTAAGAAGGCCTAAAACTGTGTTTCATGCACTTTTTCTTCAAGTATTGACATAAAACTTTGTGATCATGCCTAAAAAAATTATCTAACCTCTAATCATGATCACATGTGCATAATTTCCTTGAAATTTTATCTTAATACATCAATAGGCCAAGCAACATCTAAGAGAGGTCTAAGTGTAGTCTTATTCTAAAGGTCTTACCCCTATAGGCTCACCCTAAAACCCTAATGAATGTTTCAATGTCTCTCATACATGATCAAATAGTGCCAAACAACCTTCACATGCCTATGTCATTCATTTTCATGCACATACCTCTTTATGTCATGACTAGGCTCATGACTAGGCTTCCCATATACTTTTTCATCAATGAACTATACTTTTATGCAACCATAAGGCATTAGTTACCTTCAAATTATCTATTTATCTTTCTCACATGAAATCACTCACTCATGAAAACACTCTCTAAATGCACCTTGTCACATCACACACTACCACCTAGGCTTAGTCACCTTTGACATCAATGACAAATCTCAACAATCTCACCCTTTGTCATTGATGGCAACCACTCTCATAAAATTATCTCAATAGGCAAATTCTCATTTTAAACTTTCTCCCCCTTAGACATAAATGACAAAGAGATGTCTAAAAATTCTTAGATCACACCCATTGCAACCAAAAAACTCAACACACATGTTTATGACTTTATAAAGTAACATAAAAACATGATCCCATTATCTTCATGCATACCTTCTTAGCACTACTCACCTAGTCTTGGAGATAATGAACCACTTGATTATCTCCCCTTAATCACTTGTATGACTTAATGACTATTAGGGGTAATAATTACACCCAATTCATGTCTTAGAGGTTCAAAAGTTGCCTTTGGAATTGGGTTGGTCCAAATGTCTACAATATGATCCTTTGCAGAAACATATTCAAGTCTTAACACTTTGTTCACTTACCTTCTCTCTCAAGAAATGATACTTGATGGGAATATGCTTAGTTTTGGAGTATAAGATAGGATTATTTGAAATCATTTTGGAAATTTTATTATCACAATAGATAGGGATAGGACTATCATACTAAATCTTGTAGTATTTTAAGGTCTATTTCATCCATAAGACGTAAGTGCAACATGCATCTAATGTAATGTATTTTGCCTCATAGTAAATAATGCCACAGATGGATACTTCTTGATTATCCATTATACTAGTCACTCTCCTAATTAGAAGGCTCTTCCACTAATAATTTTCCTATCATCTATAATCCCTACCCAATCTGCATCTATATAGGTTACTAAATCAAACTCCTTACTCCTTGGATACCATAACCCAAAATCCATAGTCCCCTTGAGATACCTAAGTATACTTTTAACTACTTGTAAATGATTTTCCTTTGGTTCTAATTGAAATATTCCCATAAGACCTACTCCTTACATAATGTCATGTCTATAAGTAGTAGTATAGATCAAACATCCAATCATTAACCTATATGATGTTTGATTAACCTTTGAAGACTCATATTCCTTACTTAAATTTTACCCTGTGATCATGGGTGTGCTAACAACCTTTCAATATTCCATCTCAAATTTATTTATCATCTCTCTTATGTACTTATATTTTGAAATGAATATACCTTTTTTTAATTTAATGATTTATAACCCAATAAATAATGATAGTTATCTTAGTGTGGACATATCAAACTCCTTCACCACATCTGTAAAGGTCTTAGTCATATTCTCACTATTTCCACAAAACATTATGTCATCCATATATACAAACACTATTAGTTGATGATTACCTTTATCTTTATGTACAAATTAATATCTATAACTCCTATATTAAAACCTTGATCTAATACATACATATCCAATTTGGTGTACCAAGCTCTAAAAGCTTGATTTAGACCATAAAGATCCTTTTTCAATCTACAAACATAGTCCTTGTTATTTGATAATGAGAAACCCTCAAGTTTCTCTATGTACACCTCTTCTTCTAAGTTCCCATTCAAAAAATCAAATTTTACATCAATTTAATACACCTTGAATCTTCTGAATCCTACATATGCTATAAATAATCTGATAGCCTCCAATATTGCTACTAGATCAAAGGTCTCTTCAAAGTTTACCCATTCAACTGTGCATACCCCTTGCATACCAATATATCCTTGTTCTTAGTAACTTCACCATCTTCATTCAACTTATTTCTAAACAAACATTTTTTTTCCAATGACATTCTTATCTTTAGGCCTAGGAACTAGTTTCCAAGTCTCATTCTTTTCTAGTTGGTATAACTCCTAATTCATAACACATATACAAAAATTGTCTTTGCTTGCTTGTACAAGGTTCTTAGGTTTAATCTTAGACAATAGAGAAACATTCTCTTGATTTATGTTACTTACCAGCCTTCTTTTTTGCATAATTGCATCCTTATTGCCAAGGATTTATGATTCAAGATGATCTCTTTGAATCTATCTTGAGGGGCCTTTTGAGTCTTGTCTTTTCTCAACTTTATCTTCTTCCTCATCAATGTCTATTGTTTCTTCTTCATTCTTGAAGTCAATATTCTCTTATGTATCCTTTGAATGCGAGTGTGATTTCTTTGTCTCATCAATCTTCACATTGGTGCTTTACACTATATTATATAACCTTTTATTATAGCATATATAAGTTGTGTTTATTGATGAGTATCCTAATAATATACCTTCATCAGACCTAGAATCAAATTGACCTAATTATTCCTCATCTCGTTTGATGAAGCATTGTCTTATAAACACTCTAAAGTGTTCCACATTAACAAGTTTTCCTTTCCATAGTTTATAAGGGGTATTATTGATGTTAGTCCTTATCTATCCTCTATTCAAGATGTAAAATAAAGTGCTCATTACCTCTCTCTAGTATCCATCATCTAGCCTTGACTCATTTAGCATATTTTTTGCCAGCTCTTGGAATATCTTATTATTTATTTCAACCACCCCATTTTGTTGAGGTGTCTTAGCTACTGAGAACTATCTCCTTATCCCATGGAACTCATAGAAGTCATCAAATTTATTAGATAAAAAATATCCTCCTCTATTATATCTCAATAATTTGATCTTACCATTCTTTTCATTCTTAATAAGAGCCTTGAATGACTTGAACATATCAAGAGCTTCTGACATTTCTTTCAAGAATGCTACCCAAGTCATTCTTGTGTAGTCATCTATGAGTAACATGAAGTAGCTATCTCCTTAAATAATTTAGATTATTGTAGGCCCAAAAATATTAGTGTATATTAAATACAAAGGTCTTGTATTATATTACTCCTTAGAATTGAAATTTCTTCTAGTCTACTTACCATGTTGACATGCCTTACAATGTGTGTTTATAGGTTTGGTGATTTTAGGAATGTTCTTCACAGGCTTCTTAGAGCGTATATTGACTAGATTCTCTAAGTTTAGGTGGCCCAACCTTCTGTGCCATATCCAAAATTCATTCATATTGATCATAAAACATCTCTCCTTCTTAATCTCATTCAAGACATACAGACTGTTCTTAGTCCTCTTAGCATTGGAAATTTGTCTTCCTAAATTTAGCTCTCCTTATATAACACCCTCTGTCATCAAAGGTTAATATGAATACTTGCTTGTACATTTGACTTACACTAATCAAATTATGGTTTCAAACCTTCCACATACATCAAAATATCTATTTTGGTCTTCCCATTATCCAAACTCAAGATACCATTGCCAACTATATTGGTATTTATGTTATCTTCAAATCTCATTGTTCCTACAACATTATTTTTCAATGAGATGAAATTACTCTTGTATCCTATCATGTGGCTTGAGAAACCGCTATCTATATACCATTTCATTCCTTCATCTTGAATGCCAAAGTTAGTCTAAGATAGCATATATTATTCAACTTTAGTCTTTTGCTCCTCAGTTATCTTGTCCACATGGTCTAATTTATTGATCCACTTTTTAGTGGTATGACCATATAACCTCTTGTCTTGAATAATCTTCATTATATGCCTCATCTTTCAATCCCTTTTAATATTTCCTCTTTGATCACACTTATAACATATAATTTTTCTTTTACTGTAGAGATATGTATTCATCCTATTCCTCCGTGAAGAATTGATTCAAGCATGGTGTCTACAATCCATAACCCTACGTCCATATTGAATGCATGAGAAATAAAAACCATTGAAAAGATTTGCATACCTCATCTTTTTTATGTTGAATGATGCACCTAAAACTATATTATCTCTTGAAGGAGTTAAGTTCTTCTTGACTTGTTAATGATCAACTTGAGTCTTAGATTTGAGAGTTTATGTATAGGTCTTTGCTTTGTTAATACCATCATTTCTTGATGATCCAATGTTCTCTGAGGTCTAAATATCCTTGTTTTCTTTTTTATCTTCTTTGAACCCAAAACATATCTTGTCATGTGGAGACCTTTGATTATTCAAAATATCACCAAGAATTTTAGTACTCTTTTAAAATTTTTGATGTGTATTCAACTTGACTATTGTCTGATCTAATTCTACCCTTAAGGAATATATTTATATTCCAAACTTGATGAATTATTCCTCCTTGGTCTTAAGAATTATAGTAATAATTTCAATATGAGTTTCCAACTATTTGATGATCTCCTCATGTTCATTGGTGTTCTTGCTTAGTATTTCTTTAAAGAGATTGGTTTTTTCCTCATAACTCTTATCCAATGATCTTAGTTTATGATTCTTCCTTATTTGAAACTTTAACTCCTCTATAATAATCACCAATTCTTCCTTAAGGTTCAATTCAACTTCTTCTTCATCTAATTATTCATTATCCATAAGACTTTTCCCCTTTTAACAACTCTCATTGTCTATTTATATAGCCATAAATAAGGTTTCATTGTTATCATGATCATTATTATCATCATCACTATTAGATGCACTTGTGTCACTTGCATCAGATGAGATACTATCTTATTTGTTATAGAAACTTCTCTTGTTCTTGAATGACCCTTTCTTACCTTCATACTTCTTGAACCCTTTTTTCTCTTGTTAGGCTTATATACCTTCTTATCATCACCATGATGTTCATCATGTTCTCCATCATGCACATTCTTATCCTTGTTAGTATATTTAGATGTAAAATGACCAATCTTACTAAAATTAAATCACTTGAATGGAAACTTGTCCTTATACTTACATGATATTTTCTTTTGTTTTATAACAAACATGGATTATATCTTGTCATCATCAATGTCTGTATCAAATTCAACCTTGAAATTTTTACCTTCTAATTTTTTCTCAAATTTTAATGCATCTTCCTTATTGGAAGGTCTTCCATCACTTTTTCTCATTTCATAAGTAGTCAAGTTGCTAGGAAGCTCATCCATTTGTAGCATGTTAAGATATTTGATCTCCTTCATAGTAGACACCATTAAATAAAACTTAGATGTCAAGGATATCAATACCTTTTGTATTATTTTTTATTATTCCAAATTTTCTCCTAGACCTATAATGACATTTACCCCTTCATCTACTCTTAACAAATAAGATGCAATTTTTTCATCCTCCTTCATTCTCAAAATTTCAAAATGCCTTTGATGGGTCTATAATTTTTCCAATTTTACTTTGGTGTCTCCTTCATAGTGGTCTAAAACTTTTCCCAAATCCATTAGGTTGTATCAAAATGCATGACCTTTATAAACTTTGCCTCTCAAAAACCACACAAAATGACATTCATTGCTTTAAAGTTATTCTCACTTGCCTTCTTATCTGTTACGTCAGTTGGTGGTGTAGAAGGTGGATTTCTATCAAAAAATTATTTCCATATGTCATAGACTAAGGAAATTACATAGGTATTAATTTTTATTCTCCAAAATTCATAATTAGTCCCACTAATGAGAGGATCCTTATTAGTTGAGAAATCTCCTTGTACTTGATGACTAGACATGCTTATGCTTCTAGGATCTCTTTCAAGATATTTAAGAATGATTCAAAGGACCAAGATATGATACCAATTATTGGAAGAAAAATAAATGAGGGGTGAATTATTTTACCAAAAAAAATCCTTGAATTATATCCAATCATTCATGAACTATGAAAGCAATATTAAGATCTATCAATGCATAAAAAACCATTCACATGAGCATAACACAAGAAAACACAAATATGAGTGGGAAAACCTCAAGGAGAATAAAAACCACTATAATATATAAAAATGAAATATAGTCTTATAAAATAAAATACAAAATTATTTTGATCATCAACTCAACTTGGAGCACCTACACTATTAAAGTCAAGCACACACTTGACTAGGGTTTAACAAGCACCTACTTGCAAGGAAGAACCAACTCCCTAAGTGACTCAACACCAACTTAGCCACATCATTATTTTTGATCACCAAACATATAATTTTATATTATGGTCTCATTTTAATACCTCATTATACTCTACCAAGCAATATTTTATTTGCTTCTATTTCTTTTTTCATTAAATAAGCATAAATTGCCTTGTATATATACTATACTCATGGTTACACACCACTTAGTTAGCCACACACCTTAAAAATATTGTTTTAGACATATAATAAGTCTTATAAAATATTATTAACATGATTAAAATTAACTTTGGACCCATTTTGGTTTGTAACAACTCAATTAGGCCTTATTTCTCTTTTAGGTCTCATGGAGACCTACTTGCATTAGGTCTATCTTCTTAGCATAAAAGCTTGATCCTCTTGGGCCTAGATGGTCTTATATAAAAATAAAAAACCATTAAATAACTTATAAAAATTACCTTTATTAACCTTATCCATATTTGGTTATTCCTTTCTCCTTCTCTAATACCATGAAAGCTCTTTTAGGATAAACTGTCCTATTAGGCCTATGTACCACAAAAATCTATCTTGAAAAAATGAAGCTTAAACACCCTTAAGATAATGAATTATGATAAATTAAACATGTATATAGGCTATCCATGACCTCAGTTTCATCACAAAATTCTTGTAATACCTTCACTTAGGAGATAAAGTCTCAAGAACATCTTTGTAACTCACTCACTTAAAACTACCAATTTACCTAAAAAACCTATCATGGTGACTTAGACCTCCAACACCTATGTAGACATTTTTCATGACTCATAATGAATATAAATGGTCTTATGAGATATAATCACCATCTAAATATATAAATATCATATGGTCTAATGGAAAATATTGGTCTTACAGATCAATTTCTTGACCTTATATCACATAATCTTACCTGAACCAGATTGGTCATTTTGTGAGCAATTTTTTCACCATATTCATTGACCTCCAAAACTTATTAAAAGAATGAAAATGAATCAAAATTAATAAATAAAATATTCATACACTTTTTTCATCAATTTTACATGGTCAGACCCTTATATCCATCTTCTCATCTCTACTTAGGTTTTGCACTATTTGCACCATTAGGTATGTCTATGTCTGGCTAAATTGGATGACAAAATTAGAAAATTTTGAGGCTATAACCTATCAATAAATCATCATATACATGAAAAATTAGTCTATATATTCATCTCTGATCTATTTTATTTTCTTGACCAATATAACTTTTAAAAGCTATAATAACTTCTTGATAAATAACCCTGTATTTATGCATTTTCTCTCTCATCTAACTAACCACCACCACTTGGAGGTACTTAGGAGAGTTTAATATAGTCTCCAATAAATTTTATAGGCATTTTGATCCATTATAAGTTGATTTGAATAAGATATTTCATATTGGGAACTTGTTATGGTTGTAGGGAGGTTTAACATAGGTTTTAGTGTTAATGATTGTTCATAAAGGACTACCTCTTGAATCCAAAACCAATGCTTAGAGGTATTATCTAGGACCCTTACCCATCTATAGTTAATAGATATGATTCCCATGTAGGTTTTACACATGCCAACAAATGTCTAAAAGTTCTTATTGGGTTTGAGAATGCATTTTATGAGATTGAGAAGGCCTAAAATTGTGTTTCATGCATTTTTATTCAAGTCTTGACCTTAAATTTTTTTATCATGCCTAAAATGACTTATATCACATTTGGCCATGCTCACATGTGCATAATTTCCTTAAAATCTTATCTTCATACCTTATTAGGCCAGATAAAGTCTAAGAGAGGTTTAGGTGTACGCCTAGTTTGAACGTCCTACCCCTATAGGCTCACCCTGAAACTCTCATGAATGCTTAAATGCCTCATATAAATTCTCAAAATAATTACAAATAACCTTCACATTCATATGTTAATTAATTTTCATGTACATACCTCTTCATGTTATGACTAGGATCATAATTAGGCTTCCAATACACTTTGTCATCAATGACTTGTACCTTTATGTAAACCTAAGGAATTAGTTACCTTGAAATTCTCTATTTCTCACATGACATCACTCACTCATGATAACACTCTTTAAATGCACCTTATCACAACACACATTGCCAACTAGGCTTAGTCACCTTTGACATCAACCTTTACAAGATGCACCTTTGACATCAATGATAATACTCAACATTTTGACACATAAAAAATAACCCTCCCCATGATTCTACATGATTTGGTAATGATTATTACCCCTTTGTATGCATCTAGTTCATTAGTTAGGAAACCTAAGGTTTTAGGCTTGTCACCTTCTTGCTAGCCCTCAAGGGCATTTGAGTTGAAAATTGAGGCTTATTGTCACTTGAGAGTGTGTTGAGACATTTATCATGAATATTAATTTCCATAAGGGCCCTCTATGGATTTTGGCACACTTATTTGTGCTTTGAGTTCAAATAGACCCCTTAGTCTCAAGTCTACCCCTTGCCAATGGAGTTATCAAGATCTAAGACAAAATAGTGGGTATATCCACTACCTATGTGGATTTTAAATGACCATGTATTTATTTTAATATTCATGTCCACCATCTCTACCACATCTCAAAGTGTGACTATGCTTATGGAGGCCTCAAAGCTCCAATCTCCATTGTGACTAGTTATGGTCTGCCTATGACTATAGGGTTTTAACTATGTATGGAGTCACAAAATCAAACTTGAATATCTTTATAACTTGTTTCCTTTGGTCTCATGACCTTATGACCTTTTTAAAATCTTAGAATAGTCCTCAAATCTATTCATATCATGTTTTGTTTCTCACTTAGGCTTAGGACTAGTTTGTCCTTATGTAGCTTGTAGATGTCTCTTTAGGGTCACTTAATTGAATTTTAGTTTATGACATCACCACTCACATCACTAACTTTCCCAATGTTTTATGAACTTTTTTGGAGTTAAAATTGAGTTTCAATCATATCTCAAACATTACACTCATCTCTTCATCTTGAAAATGGACTAGTCTCTCAAATAGGCCTATAGGCGGCCTTTTAGGGTATTAATTATATATAAGAGTTTTAAGGACAAAGTTCTCTCTATTTCCATTATGTTTGAAGATATATAGATCAATAATAACTCATTCCATTATCTTTAGTGTCTATTTTTTATATCATGGCACTTTCAGCCTCATTGTTATTTCCTTTTTTTATATATAAACATGTAGGCGGTCTATTAGGATGATGACTACATCTAGGTTTGGAAACTAAACTCTTTTATATTGTCATTTTATAGAAATTTTTGTTATATCCTTCTAAAATTTTAAATATAATTATTTATTTCTCTCATATACAATCCATACATAGTCTTGTAGATGTTTATTTGACTATGTACTTAGTTTCTTTGACCCTCATTGGCTTTTCAAGTGGCTTGGAACTCTTAGGTGTTCTTTGATGAGTTATGTCACCTATACTCATCTACATTGAGGTTAGGCTCTCCTATGTGTATTAATTTTGTGTTGGTTTTATTTGACTTGATCCATAATGAGGATTTATAGGCTTAGGCCCTATAGGTCTCTACTTGAATGTATAGGCTACAAAGAGCCACTTCTTGATTTTAAACTTTTCAAACTTGTCAAAATATGACACTTCAATTATCATTCCTCAAATGGTATAAAAATATTGTGGAAAACATCATGTAACCCTTTTCAAATTCCCTTATCTAATCTATATGGACTACATACAGTTAGAACACACACACACACACACACACACACACACACACACACACACACACACACACACACACACACACACACACACACACACACACACACACACACACACACACACACACACACACACACACACACAAACACACACACACACACACAAACACACACACACACACACACACACACACACACACACACACACACACATACACACACACACACACACACACACACACACACACACACACACACACACACACACACACACACACACACATGTTCTATGTGTTGAAAATTGGAGCATCTAGTCAATTTAAATCTTTTGATGATGACATTAATGCAATAAAAACCATGTGAGTACATGAATATATGTTTTATATGCTTCCATGAATAGTGGACATATTTAAACTACTCTTATAGTATGTACATGCATGTATATGAAGGAAACACTTGTAACTCTCATTGGAAAGGGTGTTTGGGATCTTATATTGATATTATCATGCTTTAAATAGTAAAATATTATATTCATAATCTCACACTATAATATATTACTGACACTTGAGCCAAATTAGAAATCAAACCTATAGTAATGGATTGTTTAAACCTTGATAATGTTTCCAAAGAGCAAACACTAGAATATTATGAAAAGAAACACATATAAAAAAATCACATGAAATACATGAAAAAAAGGGATATTCCATGAGTGATAAATCCTTATAAACGTATGCGATTGATCACCATGAAGATAAAATAGAAACTTGTAGTAGGATCCACTAGAACTTCTTATATACCAAGACATTCTTCCTTCAAGTGAAGGCACTTCATGGAGATGATTTAGCTGATGAAACCAAAATGAAAAGGATATATATTATTTATAAAAATCACCCTCAAAATCATTCCTCTCCATCAATTTCTAAAGTGGAGAAACAAGTGCAAGAATAGAGACAAGTCGAATGGATAGGCCATAGTGACCTAATATCAATCTTAGAAATTGTTCATAAATAATATTCCATCAATATGAAAAATAATGCCTCTTATTTCAAGATTACCAAGACACCTAAAATGGCCAAATTTTCATCTACTAACTCTATCTCTCTTCTAGCCATACCATTTAGTTCAAATTTGCCTTCCTAAGCTTGTGAAGGTAGTAATGGAGGAGAAGAGGTGTCTAGAGTGTTAGCTAGACTTGAAAGTTTGTCTAGAGATGGAAAATGAGCTTAGGGATCCCAATGTACACTTAAAAACTATTTACAACTAAAAAATGATGTTGCAAGGATGTGCAAATGCTTGTAAAGTGTCCTTTTACCAAGATTAGATGTTAAACTTTAGATGTTGTTAGACCCTAACTATCCATAAACATTATCTAGCCAATTTATGACATCAAGGACATTTTGTATCTTCTTCAAACGTTCTCTTCTTGGAATTATGCACCCAACTCTTCCACATGGGCTAAAAGGTGGCCAAAATGTGATTTCTTGCATATAAGAGTCAAAGAAAAAGTTAGAGCATGATCTTATGATATTAATGACATCTATATAAAATTTTATAATGAATATTGACCAAACTAAACCTTTTACCATGTTTTACTATTTCAATACTTTATAATTGACCCATAAGACTAGACAAGTGAACATAAGACAAACTTTGATAATGATAGACAAGGAAAAATATGACCATATGAAACCATTTAAGACCACTCGAAACCATGACAAACATTTTACAACCCTCTGAGGTCTCAACCTAGAGGGGGTGACCAATTTTGATTTGAGGTCTGAATTTGGTCAATAATATGGACATGTCCCTTATTTGTGGTCTCTTTAGACCCATATTTGCATGACATTAAGTTCTCTTGTGTGTGGGATTTACTATTTTTTGAGATATTTACTTATAGACATTATCGTGATCCATACCATTCATCTTAATACTTGTTGTGTTTGGATACTACAAGCTTAATTGATACATATACTTAGATATGATATCACTATACTCTTGTTTACTATATGATTGATATAGATATAACATAGTTGTCATATCGTTTTAAGATAAGGTGACTATCAAATTACATTAACTTCACTTAAAAAGGGGGCATATTAGTGGATGAATTTCATAGATACATGCGTCCACACACATATAGTAGGCAAATTTGGTATAATTTGATATAGTTTGCATGATTCAGATATACACTTGTGACATAATTTTATACATTTGGCATCGATTTTCACATATTTGAGATATATTTTTCATATTAATAACACATATCATATATAATTTATAGATAATAGGTTAAATTTTGATATATACTTCAAATTTAGACACATTATAGGTGCATATGTCATGTAAATGCACCTATTACATAAATGTAATTTAAATGATACCAATATTCATATACTAACATTACCAAGATGCATTGATTAAGCTTTTATCTATTGAAATAGTTAGCTCCCTTGAGTAGTGAAATCAAGATTCAACACAATTGATGGCCTTGACACTACTCCCATTTTTTAGGTTGATATGATTACACCATTTGACCTTGGAGAGATTTGCTTGATTGGCTAGATTATGTTTACACTTGAGTTGTGTGATCGAGATTTAGTGATCTCGATGGCCTTGGAAAAACTCACCCTTACACTAGATTGTTGGCATGATCACCCTCCAATTATCCTCTTCACATCTCCAAGGTTAAAATTAGAACCTCTCTCTAATGCTTCAGCAAGGAAGCATCCTTACCAAAATAAACTACCAAGGGGAAACATGGTTGTATCAACACAAATGTGTACTTTTACCTTACTCTCTTTCTATCAAGGAATTTTAAATATTAAGTTTTAGATTATATTCACTAATTACACTTGTAACATATTCTTATTTATAGGTAAGACACATTAAAAAAATTCAAATAGGGATCAATTTAAATCAAGGTCTATTATACACACCATGGTATGCATTTGTTTCCTTTAGCCTAAAAATTTCGTCCCTATGTATTACTAAATTCAAGGGGTGTCAAATGTAGATCTTAAATTTGGATTTTACATGATACACTAGTCTTACACACTTAAAAAATATCATTCTATGCTCAATCCTTTAGTCCATGACATTCATGCTATCAAAAGGCTCACACTCACCATCTCATTATGCTTAAATGCTTATCTTATTATCTAATATTTATATTTTGATTACCCAAATCACCTATTGCCCAAAATATTATTAAAAATTGACATATATATTTCACTATTAGTTATAGAGCTTTAGCAATTCTATATTATCCATGACAATAGTCTTGACACCCTATAAACACTCAAATTATCAAATCGTTCAACATGTATGGGTTAGATTATTTGTTTTAATTAACCCTCCCATGATATATGGGTTATCTTATTACATTTTTGTATTGTTTAAAGTATAACTAGAAGTAAAAAGTTTTTCCACCTTGACTCAAATGACTCATGATTCAAGATAAGCATCTATTTGAAATACTTGTGAGCTTAAGGTTAAGTTGGGTAAAAAAAATCATGGCTTTTAAAATATCTAAATATATAGAAATCCATTTAATTCTTACTTATACAGGTGATATGATTGAATTATTCTCTTTAAATTTATATTTAGGATTCTTCTTCTCTAGATCATATTTTTGATTAACTCTAGTTGTAGATTCCAAAATAAATACGGGATACACAACATTTTCTACCCTTCAATACATAAATTTTTAGCCTAGATTTATTGATATTTTTTAAGCTTGCCTTTAATCCATATGGTTTAATGATCCTAAAGTCTCACTCTCTTAAAAATTCAAAGCTACTCAAATGCATATCTTCATTTAAGTGATAATTTCATTGAACCCCTAGGATATACTATACTTTAGTTGCCTTGGAACCCTCTTGCCCAGTTTAATTTTTTCTCCCATCATTTTTCATTGAACCAAACCATCATATCCCATAGAAAATAATATTTGTAAGATATGATCTTCAAATGCTAAGACTGAGGGATAGTTTTTTATATGCTCTCCTTATTATATAAATATATAAATTAATCAAATTAATTTAATAGTTATAGTATATAATACAATATCATATGAATTTGATTTAGAAAAATAATTACATTTATTATGAATAGATAAGAGAAACATTTGAAATATCTCACATTTAAATGTTTCATTGATTTAACATATTTGGGAATATTGAAATCATATTCCTATTTTAGTTAGGGTTTTGAGTTAATTAAATAAGTAAATAATATTTCAATAATTAAGCTACTGATTTTTATAATTAAATTATAATTTAAACCTTTATATAAATAGTAATAAATGTGGAGAAAATAAGACTTAGTTGGAAATATAATGAGATGGTTGAGACAGAGTCTAGAATTCACTATGTAGGATTGGGACAATATCATAAAATAGGTTCTATCCTTTATTTTGTGTCTAGCGCTATAGTCCTCTTTTTCCAATATTGTCTAGGAAACCTTAGCTTTCTAGGTTTTGTTTATTGTGTCTGTGTGAGCCCGCCTGTGAAATTTTGACTACTAGATGTCCACATAACTCCTTTTAGAGCTGATTTAGTCTTCAAACCCTAGACTCCATTGTGTTTTAACAAAATTTGATAGGGGGGGGGGGAGGGTGGGGGAGGCATATTGCCTACATACCAATACTCTGAAGAGGGATGAAGCCATATGTAGTTCCCCAACTTGATGTGCTTTAAATAATAGTGTGTATGAAGATACAAAATATTAAAATTGGGTGTGATTGAGGTGGCTAGGGATTGGTGTAAGGATTTGAATAATCTTTTGGTTGTATTAGATGGCTATATGCAAAGAATAGGTAAATATGTCTGAGTAGTCTTGCTTGTATTCTTGCTTGCTCTGTGATATTTTCCAACCCATTCTAAATGATATTTGAATGGGATTTTATAGGGATTTGTTCATCATGGGTTGAATATATTCATGTTAGTCTGAAAAGAAGGAGGATAGGAATAGGAAGGAAATGACCATTGGTGGTAAAATTGCACTTAAATAGGAGCATCAAAAATGGACACCCTAGGGTCTAGTGATATAGTCCTGAGAGTATGGGACCTTGGGGGGTGGATTTTTCATGGGAAAAGCTACCTAGAGGAAGTATAATCACTATTTGGAAGGCTACAGATGATTGGGAATTAGTGAAAAGATGCTTAGAAGGGTCATGAGAGAAAGAAAGAGGGACCTATGGATTGAGTGTCACCAACCACACTCAAGTTACTAATTTTCACATTTTATATGACGACATTTTCCCCCCTTTATTATAGTGATGTAGAAAAGTGAAATACTAAGATAAAGGAAAAATAAAAAGTGTACCTAAACTTACTGACAAGGGTGAATCTCATGAAGTTATGTAATGTTGGGTTTGCATAGAGAGAACACATTATGAAGTGTAAGTCTACTAGAGAAAATAAAAAGTAGATCAATTCTTACTAGATATACTATATATAAAATAAGAACATACAAAATTTGGGTAAGAGAGAGAGGAAGAGAAAGGAATGAATATACCTCATCAGGTACGTGAACCAATACAAAACCTATTATGATGTTAGATGATGTTGAGTAATGTTGGGTATGTGTTGTACCAAGAGTAATATCATAATCGAACCTAAGTGCTCAATTACCTAAGAGTGGCTCAAGAATGCAAAGGTTAGCCCTTTGGATCCATCATCACCCACTAATTTAATCTATGTGAACATGCATATGCTAATCTATGTTTTGATTATGTGTCCAATCCCTCTTAGTAGGTGGCTCAAGAATACAAAGGCTAGCTAGTCCTTTGCTTCCATCATTGCCCTGTGAAGTGAAGCTATAAACTTATATTGATATGAATATATGTCATATGGACTGGATTTTAAATCCCTTGAATGCTTTGTATTATGACAATATGGCATGGATAGCCAAATGTGTACTAAAAACTAGGCCAATCTTGGCCAACTCAAAAAAGGTGGAGATTAGGCTTGTATGAAAACCACTCCAAAACTAAGCAATAGGCTTATGTGGAAGCCACTTGGAAATGATGGAGGTTAATCTTGTATGAAATCCACCCTAAAATATTGCCAACCACCTACAGAAGGAATAAAACATGCAATTACTAAAAATGCCTATATAATGAACTGAACTCAAAAAGCAAAGAAGTCAAATATGTCACACACATTACCCCCAATCATTGGTGTCTAAAACATGGATTTTGATCTAAAATTTATACTAACTACCTAATCTAAAACTAGAATCAAGAACCATAATGTCATGCATGATTCCCCCTATATTTTTATTCTCTGAGAAAAACTATGCTAAAACTACTGAATCTAAACTAATCTATATGTGTAAAACTATAGCTGAGCTTACCTTTCTGCTTGTGTCTAGAAAATCTTTTTTTTTTTTAATTTGGATAGGAGAACCAAAATCAAATACCCTACTATCTACCATTGTATTTAATCTTGTTTCCCTTGTCCTAGGTTGATTTTGATTACTATTCTATATTATTCACTATCTACCTAGTTTATTCTACCAGGTTTGAAGTTTGGTTGATGTTTTAGGTGTTTTGAATGCTAATTTTTCAATTGATACGAGCTCTGATCTTTGTGACAAAAACCCATGTTTGTTGCCCCCTCTTTTGAGGGTAGGAATCAAGACCCTATAGTGAATATCCTTATAATAAAGAGCCATAAAAGTGTGTTATTATGTGAAAAGATATGATACAACAATGATAATTGATAAGATATATCAAGATATAGCATGGTTTGTAATGGAGATTGTTATATCAATAGCAATATGTCTAGATAGATATAAAAATGTAATAGCATGTGAAATATAATGAACTAGAACTGAAAGTGTAGTTAATTATTAGTTTCTATTTGTTAGTTGGGATGGAGCATGATGTCCATCATGGCATCCAAGAAATCAAGAGAATGCATGATGTGGATCATGGCATTGGAAATAATTGAAAATCAATCAAGCAAAAATCACACAAGGTAGGAAGTAAGAAGCATACAAGAGTGGCCAAGGGGCCAAGAAAATAATATACATAGGCACATGTCACTCAAACTAGAAGTCAAACATACAAGGCATGTTCAGATGCTGCATACACATACAATTGAAACAAGTGAGGTTGGCACAAGGTCTATAAGCATATAAAATAGTGCAAGTAAAGGACATTGGTAAATGTCATAATGCACATACAAAAATAGAATCAAAGGACATTGGAAAATTTCCTAAGGCACATGTAAGACATATAATAGGAACTAAGAAATGCAATCATATCTAACTACGCAAATCAAAAAAGGAAGGCATCTAAACGCTGGAAATAAAATCACATCTAACTAATCAAATCAAGAAGTGAAAGTATGCAATGCATGTTTTACAAGACTAGGTATATGCTAATAAATACATAGGTGCTATACTAGTAAGTGTTGATAGAGTAATCTGTATAAGCTAGTAAGTAATGTGTTATACGTCAACATGATAACTAGAGTATGTGGTTTAGGAATGACATAACCTGGATGGTGTATTCATGTAGAAGATTCTCCTAGTGGGTAGATATATCGATATGTGTCTCAGATGTATAAGTAGGATGCCCCCTCAATGGGTAGAGTGAAGCAATCAAGGATCTAGAATTCACTGCACACACTCAAAAAAGATCAAATGAAGCATGGAAATGTATATATATCAATAAACAAAAGCATATAATAGAAAAATATAAGTCTAACATAGTAGTAGAAATGTAAATCATGGATAATGCATATAATTGAAATGTTTTTATGTTTTTGAATTATTTGATTTTTTTTATTTTAAAATTTTTGAATGTTTTTGGAGTTTTTTAAATATTATATTTTTGATATTTTAAACTATGTGTAATCAAGTAAAAGGAAAATATGTATAAACAAGGATGAAAAGAGATGATACTAACCAATGAGTCTTATGAGAGACTCCCTATCATAGTGTCTTACATCAAGGAGAGGGATCATGCATGATCATGAAGCATGATAAAAGGGTGGAGACTGTGGATCTAAAAGCTATATATATACTATAAATGTTTTGAAATATCTATAGTGGAAACTAACTATGGGGTCCATCTATAACTCTAAGAAGTGGGTGAAACTATATGGCTCTTAAGGACCCATTTGGTAATAGGAGATGCTCTTTGAACATGTAATCTATGTAGAGGTGTGATACTTCAATGATACTACCCTACATATGAACACTATAGCTAAAAGCTATATATAATTTTGAAATGATGGTTGCTCTAAAAGAGACCTCTATGGAAGTATATGAACTCTCTATGCTGGGAATGGAGGCCTTAACTGTGTCTAAATCTGAACTGGAGAAAGAACTATAACTAGTGGAGAAATTAAAATTGGTGGTAGAACTAAAACTAGTGACTGAAAAATAGTAGATGGATCTGAAGTGGGGAGTGGTAACTCATATAAAACTCCTCTAACTATAAAAACTTAATTATCATGAATGAATATCACACATCTATGAATTGTAGAAGGTATTTCTTTAAGTTTATGAATCCATGGTCAACTAAGTAACATATCAAAAACTCCTATACTAGGAACAATAGTAAATGGTGTGGCCATATGTGTTGGACCAACCTATAGAGGAAGTAAAATATCACCTAATAAACTTTATATGTGCTCGTTAAATTAGTAGATAACTATGTCCATTAGGGTAATATCCTATTATGAATATATCAAATGTTGTATTAATGTCATAGAGCACATGTTCACATTAGATCCATTGTCTATGAAAACACTATGAATAGGATGATTATGAATGTGATCTCTGATGAAGAGTGCATGATAATATGAATCATCCTCAACTATCTCCTACTTTGATAAGGATATGGAAGGTCTAGTTGGAACTCTAGAATTGTATAAACCAATCATGTTGCTCAAGGGGTGTAACTCAATTGAAGGTGCCTGATATGTAACTAGTGAAGGATGTGCATGATATGCATGGTGAACACTTGATGTATCCCTTGTCTCTTATTTAGGATGTTGTGGGAAAGGATCTAAAAAGATTTTCATAGATTTTTCCTATGTTTACATTGTTAGAGGAGGCTCAACTGAAGTGCCAATATCAAATATGTTGCCATCTATCAAGTCCTTTATCTTGTATTGTAAACTAATGAATTTATTTGTTGTGTGGCTTGGTGCCCTATGAAAATCACAAAATGCATTATGATCATATCCTTGTGTAAGAGGTTTTTTTGTATCAGTTTCTAGAATAGGAGGGAGAGATATGATATTACATTCTAATAACTGCTATAAAACTCTGGTTGAAAATACTAGTAGATTGGAAAAAGTTCACCGAGGAGGTGCTGATAAAACCACTCATTAAGGGGGATTTAAAGCCACAATAAATATTGGTTGATTTTGATTCTTTCTATCATTGACCATTAATTTATATGGGACTCTACTATTAATCTTGTTTGTTATTTTTGGTATGCTTGTGTACTTAAGTTTTCCCATTGAAATGAGTTTGAATTCCCTTTTATTTAGTGTATGACATAACTCAGTGAAGGAAGAAAACCTTTTGAATATTATTGATTCATGTAAAATTAGTGGAAGACTCTATTTGAAGAGATCTTATAACTCTTGATTGTCCATGGGAATAGTCATCTTAGCCAAAATAGTCTTATACGAAAGAACATAATCTATGAGATGCTCATTTGACCTTTATTTTTATTGTGCAACTTGGGTATAGGAAACCTTATCACCAATGTTAATTATGAAATGAGATAGAAACATGTCTGCTAAAGGATTGAACGCGTTGACCTACTGATTTAGTAGACTATAAAACCATTGTAAAGCATAATCTTTTAGACTTCATAGAAATAACTTAGTTAATACCCAGTCATTTGGCACATAGTCCAAGCATGCTACATGAAAAGCTCTTAAATGTGTCTCTAAATCACCCTTACCATCATATAGAATGAGCTTGGGTTGAACAAAACCTTTTGGCAAGGGTGTAGAAGTAATATGACGTGTTAATGGTATATGCAGTAGAATAAAAGAATCCAAGGCCTGTGTAGGTCTAGAAGCACCTTGCTCAAGATGTAGCACCTTGGATCAAAGATATTTTATCTCTTGAATAAGGGCTACCACATTAGGAGACAAATATGTACTATTTGTAATTCGAGGTGGTATAGAGGTAGGTTGGGATGCTATAGGGGGTTATTTAGACATAGTTGCCCCTGTAGTGTCATTTGCAACTAGTTGCTCTATGGTTTGAGAAGATTGGACATTTTTCACTTTCTATTATTTCTCTTGTATTATTCTAAGCTTTTCATCTTGCATGTTAGGGTGTTTAGTTAGGAGTTATTGAAGTTACCTTTATCGGTTTCATCAAAACTGGTGTATAGGGCCATTGTTAAAGTAGGAAAATAATTTAAAAATTGATTGATTTTTTGTAATAATTTGAAATAAGCAAAGTGTTATGGAAGGAAAATACTAAATATAGGAAATGTAATGTCTTAAAAAAGCAAATTGGAAAATGCATAAAAAGAATACAAAGCTCACAAACATGTAAAGTGATACCTCAAAAGCAATTGCAACCTAGTATATGCAGCTAGGGTTTTGAAAATTGATATTTTTAAAATTACTAAAGAATTTTAAAATCTAAAGTGAATTTATTATTTAAATATGTAGGTAAAAAATCAAAAAATTATTGGAAATTTTTTTATTTAAAGGGACCTAGTATATGCAACTAGGTTTTAAACGAAAATAATTATTTTTAAAAATTACTATGGAATTATAAAATTTGATGTGAATTTTTTATTTAAGTATGTAGGTAAAAAATCAAAAAATTATTAAAAAAATCTTATTTAAAGGGACCTAGTATATGCAACTAGGGTTTTGCAAAAAATATTTTTTAAAAAATTACTATGGACTTTTAAAAATTAAAGTGAATTTCTGATTTAGATATGCTAGTAAAAAATTAGAAAAATATTATAAAAATCAGCAAGAGATTTACCCTAGGGTTTTTATGCATAAACAAAGTCAAGTTCACCAAATGATTTAATTTTTTTGGGAATATTGAAGTCCTATTCATATTTTAGTTAAGGGTCTGAATTAATTAAATCAATAAATAATTTTACAATAATTAAGCTACTAATTTGTATAATTTAATTGTAATTTAAACCTTTATATAAATATTAATAATATGGAGAAAATAAGACTTAGCTAGAAACAAACTAAGATGATTGAGATAGAGTCTAGAATTCACTATGTAGGACTGAGACAATGTCACAAATTAGGTTTTGGACTTCATTTTATATAAGGATAGGAGCACCAAAATAGTACACCCTAGGGTGTAACACTATATTCCTCTTCTACCGTTGTTGTCTAGGAGAGTTAAGATTTTTGGGTTTTGTTCAGTGTGTCTATATGAGCCTGCTGATGAAATTTAATTGTTGTATGTCTACAAAACTCCCTATAGAGCTGATTTAGTCTTCAAACCCTAGATTCCATTGTGTTTTGACAAAATTTGGAAAAGAGGGGGACTTACTTTGTTTAAGATGCACTGAATTTATATCCACACCCCTTATGTGGGCACGCTGCCTACATACCAATACTTCTAAGAGGGATCAAACCATATATAGTTCTCCCACTTGATGTGTTTTGTGAAATAGTGTGTATGAAGATGCAAAATTATAAAATTGGGTGTGCTTGAGGTGGCTAAGGACTGGTGTAAGGATTTGAATAAGCTTGTGGTTGTATTGGATGACTATATGTAAAGAATAGGAAAATATGCCTGAGTAGTCTTGCTTGTATTTTTACTTGCTTTGTAATATTTTCCAACCCCTTATAAATGAAATTTGAATGGGATTTTACTAGGATCTATTGGTCATGGGTTGAATTTATTCATGTTAGGCTAACAAGCAGGAAGATAGGAACCAAAATGAAATGACCATTGACATTAAAAATGCACTTGGATAGGAGCACCAAAAATAGACACCCTAGAGTTTGATGTTATATTCCAAGTTGGATACTATATTCCTAAGGGTACATGACCTTAGGGGATGGATTTGTCATGGGAAAATCTACTTGAAGGAAGTGGAATCATTATTTAAAAGGTTATGGATGACTGGTAATTAGTGAAAAGGTGCCTAGGAGGGTTATGAGAGCAAGCAAGAGGGACCTATGGATTGGGTGTCACCAACCACACTCAAGTTACCAATTTTCACATTTTATATGACTACATTCATCAAATTTTGGAAAATTTAGAAATTAATTACCTAAATGTGACAAATTATTGTGTGAAATTAGATTGCTATAGATATCAAATAAATGGCACAAATTAATTTAAAATTTACTAAATATGGAAATATATTGTAGACAATATTTTATGATTATATATCACCTTAGTCATGTATACTTGGCAAACTCAGACTTTGGTTGTTCCTCTTAGTTATTTAACTTTCTCACTTTTGTAAGTCTTGCATATACTTTTTCATTGTGCCCCTTGGATTATATTTCCTAGTCTAACTAGTATTATATTGATGATCTAGGTCTTTTATCTTGCCTAGAATTCTTAAAATTTACTTATCTTACATCTCTACAAGTTTTGAACCTATGCCTATTCTCCTACTCCCTAAACACTAACATCTGAGTCAAATAATAGTGTTGACATTAATGTCATGTCCTAAAACAAGTGTCTAATGCCCTTAAGTCATCTAATTTTCAAATTAAATGTATGCTAATGGTCAGCCTAAGTGATTTAATATGATTTATTACTCTAAAAGGATTTATATAAATATAATATTAACCCTCATTCATTTCTCACCTAGAAAAAGACTAAAAAGACCAAGGCACTTATCAAAAGCACTCTATCAACTATACAATTGAATAAAACATTCCTATTTACATACCAATCATAGGCACTACACATCTAAAGGTCTAAATTACTAAAGGAACATACCAAGTGCCTAATTTGCCAAGTTACAAGCTAGGTCACTGGTGTACTTAATTTTCACATATTGTATGATTTACACACAAACCAACACATAGGGGATAACTACATCAGTCTGAGGTCCTCTTTAAAGTATTGTATACATAGGAAATGTCCTTTGACAATAGGGTCATTGAGTTCAGATCAACACCATGTGCCCACTAATCTATTTTTACCCAAGGTCATAGTGAAAATGGAAAGATAGGTTTTACCATTTCATAAGGATTAACTATTCATGACCCAGATCTAAATATACCAGAGTGAAGGTGAAGGAAAATGCATAAGCATCCAGGTGGTTGCATCCTATTTCATATATGACACTATCATAGAACCCAAATAGTAGTGTCAATGTAACTATTCCAAGATGATGTTACATTTTGGAGTACCATAAACATCATAACCATAATTTGATGATTGTTCTAGAATCTCCTTCCTACATGATTTCAACCTGTTATAGATCCAAAACTATATTATCATAAAAATAAGCTAAGTACATCACTTCTTTGTCATTTATATATCTATCATAGTTATAATTTAAATATTTAGACTATCATAGTTTAATAAATTTAGTGTATGCTTATATCTAAGTTTAGCATCTAATTAGCCTATTATAGATATGATTATCACCCTTATCCACTTTAATCAATCTAGATAACACCATTATAGGTTCTATTTTAGGGTTAAACATTTTGTGAACCTAATCTTTAAACATCAAACTCTACATTATCATGTTCAAACTTAAATATGTACTTATACATGCATATTATCCATGATTATATCTTACACATGGTAATTGATATGCTATACACTTGACATACTTTTCCTAACACATTGGATCCATGGAATACTAGCACATGTTTATACTAGTTACTTATGATTTAATTTATTTACTTCTTTGAATGCCTTATATTCCTTTTTTTTATCATTTGAATATACTCTTTTGTTTGCAAACTTTATGCCTACATATGATTTGATTAACATTTACATATGCCATTATTTTTTGTATAGACATTTAATATGTCATTATTATTTTTATGTACATTTGACTAAGTCATGTCCCTTCAATTGTGTGGCATTTAAACATGCCCCTTGTTTGTGATCTCTTTAGATCATTGCCTTTTAACTTGATTTTGAGTGATCTTGTGTGTGTACCTGTTTAATTGTTGATCTTGTACTTTTACTCTCTATATATTTCCATGATATTTATCATGAATCTTAGGCCTACATGTGATTTCATTGATTCTATTAACTTCAATGCTATATCTACATAGACATGTTCCTTCTATATGCTACATGGTTAAAATAATAGAGTATATATTTATCTTACCATTTTGAGGTGAGGTAACTATCAGTTCTTATTATTACCTCACTTAAAAGGGGGGCATATTATTGGGATCATGTCATATGAGCATGGATTCCATGCATTCATATTTATAATATTCAATGGGGGCATGATTTGGAAGCATGTTATCCATACCCATTCAGTATATGGTAATTATATTACTTTTCAAATTCAATGGGGGTATGTCATATGGGAATGGATTACACACATTCAAAATTATTAGGCTTAGTCAGGGTATGTCATATCGTAATGTATTCCACACATTCAAAATTCTTAGGTTCAGTGGGGGCATGCTTTAGAAGCATGTTATCCATACCTATTCAATATTCAACATCTTCAGCTTATAGTGGGGTTATCTTTTGGAAACATGTCCTTCATATTGGTACTTATATCAGTATTCATATTTATCCATATATATTTGTGGAATGCTTTGGAATCATATTATCTACACTTACTCAGTTATATGAATTAGCTAAATAACATAGTTATATGATTCATATTCATAGTTGTGGTAGAATTATATACATTGGTACTATTGTTTTACATAATTTTAGCATGAGAAATATCTAAGGTGCATAATATATGAAACATGTGCCTAATTTTACAAAACTAAAATTATTTCTAGATTTAAAAAATATTTTATGGACTACTACCATATTATTTTAAAAAAAAACATATTAATACCCTAAAGACATTTACAAAATTTATTAAGCCAATATACTACAATATTTAGTTCACTTTGTGGTATTGTTGAGGTGATCAAATCACTCAATCTTTCTAATTTTTCAAGTTGGACTTGATCACCTATCCTCACCATTTTATAAGTGTCATTGGGTTACACGGTTGAGCTAATCTCAACTACCAGGTGGAAACTCACTTTTGCTCCAAAGTTAGGGGTATATGCCTTCTAATCTCTCTCTCTCTCTCTCTCTCTCTCTCTATATATATATATATATATATATATATATATATATATATATATATATATATATATATATATATATCCTTATAATATGGATATGCTCACATTAAAGTTTTTTTTTTTGATATTTATCCTAATCTTAGTTTTCAAATCTTTATAGTGTTACATTTTTTAAAAATAACTTGCCAATAGGAAAGGTGATTACATAGACACATATGTGTACTTATAAACCTACCTCTTTCAATTTTAATCTATTTCAAGTATTTTCAACCTAGATCATATGCATTAATTTTATAATATAACATGCTCTTGGTTTTAGGTTAGTCACTATCAAATCACTCAAGTTCAATAAATGCAAAGACAAGGTGTGCATACACACCTAAATATGCATTCATTTCCTTTAAACTAGAAATATCATTACTAGATTAAAGAGGGGAAATGTAGATGATATTTTGTGTTTATTTTCAACCTAGATTATATGCATTAGTTTTATACTATAAAATTATCTTGGTTTTAGGTTAGTCACTATCAAATCTCTCAAGTTCGATAAATGCAAAGACAAGGTGTGCATACACACCCAAGTATGCATTCCTTTCCTTTAAACTAGAAATATCATTACTAGATTAAAGAGGGGAAATGTAGATGATATTTTGTGATTATATAGCACCTTAGTCTTATACACTTGGAAAACTAAGACCTTGGTTGTTCCCCTTAGTAATTTACTTTTCCCATTTCTATAAGTCTTGCATCTACTCTATCCTTATGCCCCTTAGATTATATCTTTTAGTCTAACCATTATTCTCAAAATATTTAAAATGTAATTATCTTCCATATCTACAAATTTTGAAATTTTACTCATTATCCTACTCCCCAAATACTCATGTCTGGGTTAGATAGTAGTATTGACATTATTATCTTATCTCAACGTAAGTGTCTAGTGCCTTAAAGTCACCCAATTTTCAAATAGAATATATCCTAATGGTCATCCTAAGAGATTTAATGTGGGTTATTACTCTAAAAATATTGATATAAATATAATATCAACCTTCATTCATTCCTCACCCAAAAAAATACCAAAGAGAATAAGTCACTTATCAAAATCACTCTATCAAGAATCCAATTGAACAAAGCATTCATATTTTCATACTGGTCATAGGGACTCCACATCTACATGTATAAATATTAAAAGGAGTAGTTTAAGAGTTTGATTTTCCAAGTTACAATCTAGGTCACTGTTATACTTACTTTACACATATTGTATGATTCACACACAAGCCAACACATAAGGGAGAACTATATTAGTTTGAGGCCCTCTTCAAAGTGTTGGATATGTAGGTAACATCCTTTGATAGAGGCATTATTAGGGTCATATCGAGACCATGTTCCCACTAACCTATTTTCCCCCAAGGTCACATTGAATATGGAAATCTAAGGTTTTACCATTTCATAAGGAATAACTATCCATGACCTAGATCTGAATGAACCAGAGTAAAGCTGAATCAAAACCTAGAAGCATCTAGATGGTCGTATCTTATTTTAGTATATATTATGTACAATACACTAGTATCAAACCCAAATAATAACATTGATGTAACTATCCTAGGATGACATTAGTGTCTATAGAGCCAAAATATTCAAAACTAGAATATAACAACTTTACATCATGTTATAGATCTAGAACTACATTATCATTAGATCAAACTAAGTAAATCACTTCTTTGTCATTTCTATATCTATCATAGTTATACTTTCCATATTTATACTATTTAGCATAATAAATTTAGTGTATGTTTATATCTGAGTTTAGCATATAATTAGCATGTTATATATTTGATTATCACCCTTGTGCCATTTCATTTAAATACACCCCTTTAAATAATCTAGATAAGACCAATCTAGGTTCTATTTTAGGGTTAAATATATACTAAATATGGAAAGTACAAAAGAAAACACAAACTTATCTATAAAATTAATATGTAGACTATTTAGAGAGTTGAAACTAATAGGATGATTATGTTGGTTGATTGTAGACCTAGAACAAAAATTGGTAGGGATTTTGTCCATGAGTGTTATAACTAGATAGCATAGTAGTGCATTGTTGTCCCTAAGGAGTGTTAGTGTCTACCAAGTAGCAATGATATAAAAAAATTATTTTAGGTTCACCTTCACCTATTTATTATGTGGACTATACATGATTTTATAAGATTATGTGAAAATCATTGTATATCTTCTCCTTCACTTAAAACCTTAGCTCATTAGATTAATAAGACAAATTTAATCAAGGGTTAAAAATGGGTTAGTTGTTGAAGTTGTGCTTAACCTTAACACCCTTTATGTTAAGCATTGCTTACATGACAAAAAGATGAAGAGGGATCAAACTCCATGTAATTTTCCCATGCTAATATGGTGTTTGAAAAATAATAGTACAAACTTCTAGATGCTATTAAAATCGTAGTGTGATTAAGTGTTTCAACCATGAATTGTGACCTTGGAGGTGTATTCAGACTTTAGCTCAAGGCTAGTAGGGTTGTATATAATCTAAATTGGGAGAAAGAGGGAATTTGTTCTCAATATGCAATTATAATTATGGTGTTTCTCAGTATGAAAGCCTCTTGTGTAAAAAATGGTTTGTAATGTGACTTTAGAGTGGTATTTTTGGAATTCATTTGAATAGGGCTTACTAAACTTATGGTCTAACCTTTTCATAAACTTGAATTTTTGAAATTAGCCATTATTTGATGGAGGATAAGAGTGGTGGATTTGGAAAAGAGAGTGATGTGTTGCTATCCAATTAGGGTGTTTTTATATAAGGAACACAAACAACTAATATAGGTATAAGTAATAGTCTATGTGTGAGTCATAACTAATTTACATAAGGAATAGGGACATTTTAGAGTCATTGTTTTATTTATAAGAATGGGTCATCCACATAAAAAGTGAAGGAAATTGGTCAAAAGGACTTAGAATAAGGTATGAACTAAGTGTGTCAAAAGGGTGGTCACACGTACATTATTTTATCTTAAATATTTATTAATGTGTCTAAATTTCTCCCTTTTATTCTAGTAATTCAAAAAATTAAAAATACTAGATTAAAAAGAAAAGTGCATGCCTGAACTTACTTATGAAGTGTAGTCTTGAAAGTAGGCCACAATGTTGAATTTTGCTTCATGTGCACCTATAACGAAACATGTGTAAAATCAATTCTTACTTAAAATGAAAATAAATAAGTAAAATATAATAAAATTATTGATATAATAAAAAGGAACAAATAAACTTGATTGGGTATATTAACCATTTGGTTTTATAGTGTCAAATGTGTAATTTTAGAAGGTAGGACCCTTGGAGATTTCATTTTCATTGAAAAGGTTATATTGGATTGTGCATGACCCAACCCTCATTGATAGGAGAGTGTTCTTAAAAACTCAAGGTGTGCTTGAATACATAATTGTAGACCTAGAGTAATGAAGTAGTTTGGAATCCGTATATGAATTTTAAAAGATTTTTCTAGTATAAAAAGGAGAAAAAACAATTGAAAATGGAATAAGGTTCATTTCTGTTGTAAAACTAGCACATAACTAGTCCAAAAAGTTGGTATAATATGGGTCATGTGTATACATTTTAGAGCATGACAAGCATTTCCACTCCATATATGGAACTAATACAAAAATAATCATGAAGGAAGTCATATTCCACACACATTCCCCCAATATGATATCTAGATGTATATAAATTATAAGGCTGGTAATAAAAATTGATATTCTTATAAAAAATGTGTGATAACCTAGGACACATGTCATGCATGATAATCCCATTCTTATAAATCTGACAATTCTCTAGAAATTAAGACTATGAATCTATTTCTAACTATTATGCATTACCTAAGACTGATAAATTTTGAATGTGACTATTTTCTACCTATTTGGATAATAACACACTATTTTGGACAACAACGGGGTGTGATCCTATATGAATAGGGTGATTGTGTCAAAAAAAAAATCTAATTTATTTTTGTCTATGTTTTATGAATATGATCTCTAAAAAAATTTGTCTATATACTGCACTATTGGGGTTTAGTCCCTAAGATAATCCACTATGTATGCCCCCTCCATTGAGGCGAGTGTTTGAGCATGTACTATAAATGAACTCAAAATAAAATGTTATGAAAAATATTTAAATCTAAGTAGTAGTGATAATAGGGAGGAACATTACATGATCGTATATATGAACTAAGATAAATATTAATGTGAGATGTATGTAGGAACAAGCATACATAGTGAGAATTTTTAAAGATAGATGTTAGCAATTAGGCATACAAATAAGTGATCAAAACTAAGTATTGAAAATATGAATATGAATACTTAAGGGGTATGCATGTTATCCATAATGTCATCTAAATTATGAGTATGCATGATATCTATCATGGCATCAAAAATTGAGCACATGACCATGATGCATAGTAATAAATAGTACATGTAAAGCACACCAAACATGAAATGGAATGACTATCGGCCACATACAAGGCACATGTTCAAATGTCAATCACACACATAAACACATGTGATGAAAGATTAGAGACACACATAAACACATGGTGAAATGTCCACAATCCAAATAAATAGTACAAAAAAGACATGAAGTAGGAGAGAAAACATGAAACTCATGCATGGATACTTGTAGTTGATCAACATAAGAAATTAGTAACACTATTATATCCATTAATTTAGATAACTAATAAGATATCAATGTGTTAGTAAGTGAGAAATATTGCTAAATCTCACATCATGTAAATAAATGAGGTATGAAAAATAAAATATAGATAAAGAATGATAATACCTATGTATAATATGCCCCTAATAAGATTTATAAAGTATAGGCAAGCTGTAAGAGGCATGTGGTTGGTTTTTATTTGAGAAAACATAACTTGTGCTCATTGGGACAAGAGAAAGTGAATAGGATAATAACATTATGTTCTCATATCTTAATAGGTAACTCTTGTCTAAATATAGTTTATGACTCTAAGATAGTGAAATAACTTGAAACTATGTCTAGGAATGGCATCTTATATGCTTTTCACTCACTCATGTTTATTGTTGAAGCATGTATGATATAAAACTAGATGGAAATAAGTATTTAATAATTTTAAAAAAATTAACTAATGTATCTAAACTCAAACATAAACATTCATACATCCTAATTTTTATTTTTTCTTAAATATCTGATTTGTTATATATATATATATATATATATATATACACACACACACACACACACACACACACACACACACACACACACACACACACAAACAATATGATAATCTAAAAATCAAACAACTTATCCAAGAGTTGTGGATAATCAAAAGGTGGATCAACTGGCAAGTCATTGAATGTTAGATAATTAATCTTATCAAACTCCAATACATCATCATCATTATGGTCATCATGTCATTTGTGCTCTATAACTATAGCCTTATCTTTTGCATTGTTCTAAATTTTGTGCAAGCATATAACATGTTTCTCTATTTTGTAGGAAGTCTCATGTGTAATTTTTGGATAAACTAACTTGGATCTCTAAATTTAATTTAATAATCTATTATTTTAATCCATACCATCATGAATAATGTGAATTGTGTTATCATCAAATTTGAATATAATACATTTATGTATCTTATCTACTGTAGATTCCATTTCATGCAACCATTTTTTATCCATTGTAGCATGTAACCGATTTCATAAGTGCATAACAAAACTTAATATATCTAAAAATTTAGGACCAAATGAAATTTGTATTATAATATGTTATATTACATCTTGGTAGTATATAGCTTTCTAGAATTCATCCTAATCATACCCTATGTGCTTAAATTAGGCTCAGTTTTCTCAACTATTTCCACATGTCTATACTCTTTTCCAATAAAAACCTGAATAGTTAAAGGTTTAGTCCTAGAATGCTTGTATTTTTTGTGTGTATGACCTTGTTGTTGAGCCTTAGGGGTTATGGTGTGGGTTTTATAATCTAAATAGTTCCTTTAGCATTATATTTCTGATTTTTTTGTTGTAATGTTGAACAAGCATCTATTTCATGCCTTGTTATTTTATGAAAATGACAAAAAGGCTTGCCCTCCTGATTGGACCACCTACTAGTATATTTATGTTATATTGTTGTAAAGGCATTTAATTATTTTCCAAGTAACATTTTTAACCTCACATGTGGTCTATCATGTGCATTATTGGATTGTATCTAAATATCTAGCTTTATATTCATGAGTTCCACATTATTTACTAAATTGGTGAATGGTGACCCATGGGTATATGTAGTGCATTGATAAATGTATTGTGCTTACTATGTTCTAAAAATGTTGGATTTTAAAAAAATGTTATTCCATGGGACCCATAATAGAATTTTATTTTATGTAGTGGATATGTGGCAACTATAGACACATAAATTAACATTTAAGATAAATTTAGGAACTTTTGACCACTCTTTTACACACTTATCTATAGATGTAAATTAGGGCCCATTTTGATCACTTTTAAACACCTTGTACATAGAAGAATTGCTCTTCTATGCTGATAAATGACCCTTGAATATACTCCTTCCTATTCCTATAAGTCTTAGGCATATGTTAGGCCCTACCTAACACTCAACATGGTCAAATTATCCATTGGAATATAGTTCCCCAGGGGACTATAGTGCATTGTTGTAGTGTTTTTGGCCCCTCTCTTTTCTTCCCTCTAAATAATTGCTATTTTGTAAAATCAAAAGTTATGAAAAGATCAGACTATGTACCTAATGACCCACATTTAAAGGAATTTTAAGGATATGAATATATAAATATATTTCATACCATTTTTCAAAAAAAAGAGGCTTCCACATTGAAAAATATCAAAATCATAATTGCACATTGAGATTAAAGCACCTCTTTTTCCCAATTTTGATTGTATACAACCCTAGTAGTCCAGAGCTCAAGCTTGAATACATATTTAAGGTCACAAGTCACACTTAAAGAGCTTAATAACATTAGTATTTCACCATCATCTAGTATATTTCACTAACTATTCAAACACCATAGTAACATGGGATAACTACATGAAGTTTCATCCCTCTTTAGAGTATTGGTGTGTAGTTAGTACTCAACACATATTGGTGAACCCATTTATTTTTCTAATGTTGAAAAACCCTACCCATAGATGTTTCTCAGGTTTATATCCTCATTTTTTTTTATGTTGATTTTTTTGGGATTTTTAGATTTAATAAATTGAGTTATAACATCAATTTTTCAAGTTTCCATTTCTTATTATATGGACTCTAAACAAGATAGTTCTACTCCTTTGAGAAGAACTGATATATTATGAGGTATTCCAATTGAGGTTACTCATATTACTTTAACTATAATTCATAATATGGATATGAAAAATGGTATATTCATACCTTTGAATGTTCCTACACATCAAAAACATGTTGAATTCAATAATACTACTTTCAAACATGAGTAATATGATCAAAATCAAAATGTTTCCCAAGATGGACACCAAGATGTTTTACATCCTCTAAATGGTGAATAATTTGAATTCAATAAAGAGTAAAATATATATAGTTTTATATACTAACTTCATGAGTAACCTTTTAATCATAATACAATCTTACAAACTCTTTTTGATATCAAAAACACAAACATTACATAATCTTCTCATATTTATAATCCTTTAGATACAAATTTTATACCATCTTACACAATGGGGAAAACTCAAGGGATTAAAAAAATTATTATTCCACTAGAATCACTACCTTTGGCTATCACACATTCATCTTATCTTGATGTAAAATCCCTTAGGCAAGAGATGCAATGTCTACAAATTAAGTTGTTACATTTGGAACATGGTGCTTTAAAACCTAATCAAGCACTAGATTCTAATGTTTTATTACATTATCCATTAGCACAACATATAGTATTATATCTCCTACCTACCATTTTTTTGGCATCCAAGATTACACTATATGATAGAAAGGGTGACCCAGATAAAAATCTTAGATATTTTCATCTAGCATGTTTGGACTATGCATCCAATGATAGTTCATTGACTAAATTATTTATGAGAAGTATCAAAAAATATGTACTACAATGGTTTTATGATTTACCACACTAATAAATACATGAATTTAATCCATTATTTGATATGTTTCTATCAAATTTTTAATCAATATCAATGACAAGGTTTTATGTGCTCATATTGATCTACTCAAACAAAAATCTAATGAGCCTATCATAGAATTTGTCTTGATATAAAAGACCATGTTATCAAAAATTACAAATCCTATGACATATAGCTAATTATAGGACAGATTTAAGAAAAAATTTCTTCCATCCTTACATGAATCCATTATGTTTAATAAATTTATCTCATTCATATATTTGTGCCATACAATAAAGGAAAGATAAGTTGCATTATTGGAAATGAACAAGATTAAGTATACAACAAATTCAAATTCATATACAAAGAGTTAAATAAATCCACCATATAAGGTAAGGCCAACTAATAATAATAATTATTATAAATCAATAATACATGTAATTTTAGAGCCTAATCTAGGCATTATCTTATCACCTCCTCCAAAGAGACAATTTATTAATCTCTCATAACCTCCATATAAGGTTATAAAAGTAATATTTGAATTTAATATCATATCTCTCCATCCCATTAAATATTTTGATGTGAATTAGCCTATTCTAAAAAGTTTTGACAAGAATGCCTTTTGTGATTATCATAGGGAACCAGACCATACTACTAATAGATGCATCAATTTGAGACACAAAATTTGGGTTTTGATAGAATCAAACATCATTGATTAGGGCACACCAATAAAAAGTATGATATCACAACCAAGTGAAAGTAAATAAATTAAAATATTCAATGATCCTTTTCCTAAGCATACATATAATGAGACAAAAAATATATCATCTATGTACTATGCATATAATGCACAACCTTTTCCAATTTATTATCATTATCATATAGAGGAAACACATACTTTGAATGGTATCATAGGTATTTATCATACCTTAGTGAAATATAGGCCACTCATCACATTTGTAGAACATGAGATAGTTGATGACTCAAATTTAAACTCATTGTTTGTTCAATCTCAAATTAATCACCAATCTATTCATAGTGCTATGGTTAATAATGGTTCAAGTGTAAATATGTGTACAAACACACTTATTTGTCATATTGGATTCACAAATTGGGATATGATTCCCACCCATGGTTATAAAAGGACTAAATGGTTACATTCAGAGTTTCATTGGTTAAATTACATTACCATTATAGGTTGGTCCTACACATGTGGCCACCAAATTCACAATAGTACCTAGTAAAGGGGTCTTTGATATATTATTGGGATTCCCTTGGAATCATCAGATTCATGTAGTTCCTTTTATAGTCCATAGATTCTTGAAATACATATATGTTAATGAGGTCATTACAGTTTTACGTATCCCTTATGATTAACCTCTATCATAAACATATTTGGTTACCACACATTAGTCTTTAGTTCAGCCACCTAAAGGGTGAAAATTAGATATTTCCACAACATATATCTACATTTCTATATAGGCATATCCTAGAAAGGCCCATTTAATAAATATTTATCATAGATTCTATGGATCCTCTCTCTACTCCTACATGTCCTTAGTTAATATTAAATATCACTAAGGGTACCTTAAATAGGACACTAATATAGGATTTGAAAGATACAAGATGGGTTCCAAAATGCCCCACAGTTCATCATGATCAAACACAGAGATAATATGTTATCTATTATTAGTATGACAATGATATTTATAGCATGGTTGGTAATCCATATGCATATTCTTCATTGAGAATAGCTAAATTACCACAACATAATCCTTTCCCTTCATGAATTTTACCATTCCTCTTATCAACATAGGGCTTATTAATTGTGATTCCCTTGTAAGACTCTTAATATCTCTCTTTCACTTTATACATATTATTTTCATATATATTTCAAAATTACAAAAATAAAAAAATATTCCATAAAATAACAAAAATAGGATATATTCATTCTTATATGTACTTTGTCATACATAAGTCTATATTTTCACAATATTCCATACTTACTTTAGCTAGTTTTATATCATGCATGCTTCACTAATGTATATGAGTAATTACAAATTACATAGAATATAAGTCCCATAGTTGTAATTACTTTAACTATTACATACTAAAAACTTGCATTTAGATAGGAGCATTATGGTGGATAGGAGTGCACTGCTCTAGTGTCCCTCACCCTATTGTTGTTCTAATGAGCTTAGACTATCATCACTCATTTGTAGACTTTAGAAAGGCTTCCTAAAACATGTTAATTCATTAGCTAGCTCACTAAGGCATATTATACATAGGTTTTATCATTCTCTAACCACTTATACATTCATTTATTTATCTATCATTATAGGTTTTAATATTTCTCCCTCACTAACATTTTGATATACTATTTTCTATCTCAGTTATTAAATATACTCATGTTACAACCTATCTCTTGTTGATCGAATTACATAATCAATCATGCATGTTTTTCATATTGATTTTCTATCTTCATCTCTTATATGCATTCTCTCTTTACTTTGAGTACATTTTAATATGTCATTTTCAAGTGTCTCTAAGCCTTCATGTTTATAATTGTATGTGTTTAAGGACATTTGAACATGTCTTTGTGTGTGTTTACTATGTGTGGACATTTGAACATGTCCTTATATATGGTTCTACACCTTCATTGCTTTCCTCTATGCAATTAAGGATATTTTAACATGTCCTTATATGTAATTTTATTCTATTGAAATTTTAACATGTCCCTTGTATGTGTCCCCTTGGTATTATATTATGTATTTTTTGTGTTTTGTGTGTACTCTTTGTTTGTGTGTGTCATGGACATGCCACCTTTCTTATTTATTTTCTCAAATTTGTATGCCATGATGAGCATCATGCATCCACCCATCCCTTCCAATGCCATGATGGATATCATGCATTCCTCCCTAAGTAGTTCTATTTAATGTTACATACTCAATTTTATCATTTGCCTACATACCTAAATACTATAATCTATATAAACAAATATTGTTATAAATGATTATTCATACATGTATATCACATTATTACTATGCCCAATTTATCTATATATTGATGCCATGCTACTCCATGTTATCACTACTACTAAGATTTAGATCACTATGTCATAACAATCTATCACATAACTTTTTATTTTATGTTAATATCTTGTGCAAGCTCAATAACTCACCTCAAAAGAAAGGGCATTCATAGAGGTTCATCTTAGAAACTAAGCCTCATAGATTAGTAATAAGACATATTTTAAAATTGATTACACTATTGACATAATTTCAATATTATAAAGTACATAGAAATCCCTTTTGGATAGGAGTGCCATATTGGACAAGATATCATTACTCTAGTGTCCTTCCCAGCACTATTGTCCAAATGCCTAAAAAGTAGGCATTTATATAACTTATTAAAATATGAGTTTAGTCATAATAGTATTCAATAGTTTTACAATATCAATTTATAGAATCTCTCAATTTTGTATTAGATATGCTTATTTTGGGTACAATCATGTGTGGCATGTTGTTCTAAGTTAGCACATAGGTTTACTTAGAATCACAGTTGTTTTACTCAACCTCAAAATCTATATGCACTAGCTATCAATTTGAAGGCATGTGCACAACAAATTATTTCCTCATTTATATGTTTTACACCATTCTTATAGACATAATGGAATATTCATGTACTTCTCCATGTTATATATACCAGACCTAAATTATACTTGGTGTTTACACATACTTTTGCACATGTTTTGTACCATAACTATCTATTGGGATTCATATAGGGATTCTAAATTACTTCACTACTTTGGGTATGTGATGATGTATTTAGACACACCTTGAGTTATTAATCACAATCACCCATCAATGAGGATTAGGGCATGCACAATCTAATCCCAGTTGTTCAACATTAATGAAAACTCCAAGGGTCCTACCCTTTATAATAACTATTTTTGCACTAGGAAAACCTAATGGTTGACATAAACAATTAGGAATATTCATTCCTTATCACTCTCTAATTTATTTTCTTTAACTTTTGATATTCATCTTAAATAAAGATTAATACTACATATGTTTCATTTCAGGTTTGTGTGGAACATAGTTCAGTGTTATGGCCTACATCTGGAACTCGTCTTCATAGGTAAGTTTAAGTACACACTCTTTTTCATTTTACTCTAGTAAATTGACTTTTTTTCATTACTAGAATAAAATGAGAAAAAAATTAGACACATATTTTAATGTCTAAGATAAAACTAAGCATTTGTGACCACTCTTTTACACACTTAGCTCTAGACCTATCTTAGGGCCCATTTTGATCACTTTCAAACACCTTGTGCATGGAAGACTCACTCTTATAAGCTAATAAATAACCCATGAATATACTCCTCCCTATTACTATCAACCTTAATCATATTTTACACCTTACCTATCACTCAATGTGATCAAATTATCCATTGTAATATAATTCCCTATGTTACTATATGTCAAAGTGGGCCGCAATGAGGATCAATTGGATAGGGTCAAATGCATGGAGATTAATATGCATATAATAGTGAAACTTGAAGAAAAAACCAAAGGAATAAGCTGGTCTTCAAAATAAAAAATTGTATTAATAAGCATTAGCCAAAAATCAAATAAAAAGATACATTATATAGTGAAGAATTAGGTCACCCAAAAATGAAATTAAGTCAACTCATAATTAGAAAATGACTTAAGGTAAGTTTCCCCTAATAACCTATTATTAAACTATGTAAGCTAAATAATACCATGTATACAAAACCCAATGGGATAAAATTCTACACCAACACCCCCCCAAGCATAAATAGGTGAGTATAAGAATTGGGTCCCAACACAAAGGCATGATGAGGTACCCAAGCACAAAGATATGATCCCCTAGAGGAGCAATAAAATAGAGGTACTTAAATGCCAAGAAGAGTCTACAAATGAATATACTTTATCTCAGTGAAAGGTTTGGTGAATATATCAAATTTGTATGGATATAGTGGAGATTAATAACTTTCTCATGAATGAGCTCCCAAATGAAATGTATGTGAATATTGATATGCTTGGTCCATTAATGGAGGACTAGATTCTTGTAGAAATGGATTAGGATTTAGTTATAAAATAAGATGATTATTGATCATAAAAATTGGATGCCAAACTTAGTGAGAATCCCCTGAATCCAAATAGCCTCATTGGAAACATTAATATATCCTCTATATTCTACCTCTATAAAAGATAAAGTAATATCAATCTGATTCTTGATAGACCAAGTAATCATACTTGAACCAAGGCAAAAGTTGTAGCTAAAAGTTGACTTATGATTCTTAATATCACCAAACCAATTTGAATATGTATACCCAATTAAGTCAATGTTGATTCCCACTCCATAGTGAATCTTGAAATTATGAGTACCCTAAATGTAGTAGAGGATCCACTTATCCAATTTTTAGTACAACTTATGTGGTTCCTACATAAATATTTAGAGCATGACCATTGCATATAAAATGTTAGGTATAGTGTACATAAGGTAGATGAGACTACCAATAATTTTTCAATATGAGGTAACATCAACGAAAAGAGATGGACAATTAAACTCAAGCTTCACATCAAATAGAAAAAGGAGTTAGATTTGGCTTACAGTCAACCATGTTAAAACATGCAAGAAAATCAAGAAAATAATTAGATTATGCAATATTTATCTTGGAGTTAGACTAAAAAAATTTAATCCCAAGGATGTAATAGAACAAACCCAATAAAATCATTGAAAACCTATCAGACAATGTAATTTTCACTACTATGATGGTAGATGGAGAACTTGTGATCAATAGTTCATCCATGTAGATAACTAAAAACAAAATTGAAACATCCTATCATAAAATGTAGAAATTATAATTAGAATGACATTTGGTGAACCTAATCAAAATAAGAAGAGAGTCCATCTTGGCATACATAGATCGAGGAACTTTTTTGAGTCTATAGATATATTTTTAAAGTTTTAAAACTAATTAATAATCTTCCATAAATCCTTATGGTTGCTCCATGTATATTTTATCTTTGAGGTCACTAGGAATAAATGCAAATTTCACATTCATATGATGAACATGTTAGTGATGTGTTATGATAATGGCAAGAGTGAGTCAGATTCAATTAACTTTGGCAACTGGATTAAATGTCTCAGTGTAGTCAATGTTAGGCACCTAAAAAGAACCCTTTTATACCAAACATGATTTAAAGTCTATCTACAGACCTATCTATTGCAAGCATTTTTTGTTAGATCTACCTACATCAAACAAGTTTTATTCCCTTAGGAAGTGGGACTAAATCCCAAGTGTTATTCCTCCAAAATTAACTATACTCCTCTTCCATAATAGTAACCCAATCATGAGTGCTTGATGCCTCATGTAACAATTATCAATTAAAATTAGATGTAATGAAATCATGTGGGCATCCTAGAATTATGAACATGTTAACATGTTATTTGATAGATCTCTAACCTATTGGCTCACACTTTACAGTGTTTATCTAGCCCAAATAAGACCATTATTTCAAGATTTAGTAGGGTATTCCTCATCATTTGAAGATAATCTAGGAGAAGGAGTAGGGGAATCCTCATCACTACTTTCATCATAAAAATTATAAGAAGAATATGGATCATAAAGAAGTTGATCACATTGATTTCAATCATTAGGACTATCATCAAATCTAAGTGCATCTAAGGAAGGGTGAAAGGTGTCAAGTGTGGAGTCTAAAGGACCCTATATAAAATGAAAAATTATCTCAATGAAAAAAGCATGAGTGTTTGGATGAATAATATTTTATCCCTTAACACCCTCATGATATCCAATGAATATGCAAGCTTATCTCTGAGGTTCTAATGCCTTACATTTCTTCTTCAAAATGTTAGCTATAGCAGGAAAACCAAACACTTGAAAGTGATCAAATATGGGTTTATAAATATTAGAATTAGCTAATAAGTGGGGGGGGGGGGTGAATCAATATACAATAATGTATATTTAATTCCATTACCATTTCATGAATCACACATTCACATAAAATCAAATAATGTATAGATAAACAACCATATGAGCACAACACAAGAGAACACAAGAGATTATATGGTAACCCCTCTTGGGGGATAAAATACACTAAACCATGCACATGGAATACTATCCTATAATGATAATATTCAATTTATACCAGCACCAACTAATCAAGGAGAACCTACCCCTTAATTTAGTCAAGCACCCACTTAACCTTTAACTAGCACCAACTATAAAGGAGGCTGCATCCCCCTTGATGATCAAGCACCAACTCAGTCACCTCCAAAATGACCTCCACATTTTATTTAATGTTTGACACACTTTATTATGTAATTCTCTTTCTTTCACTCTTCACCTTTCAATCTCTCTCAAAGAACTTCTAGGTCTCACTTGCTCAATATGCCTCTTCTAGGCTCATTAGGTCTAATGACCTATGTGTTCACTTAAATCAACATGAGAATATAAGAATTACTGATATTATTCAACCTATTATGGTAATAAATTACCTTCTTCTTCTCTTTCAAAGGTTTTCTCCTTTTCTTAAGTCCACTTCCTCTCAACTAGTCCAAATAGGCCTATTAAGCCTTGCTTTTATACCTCACTCTTCATCTAACCCATCTTGGTCAACCAAGATAATTATCACACTTGTTTTAAAATTTTAATAGGTCCACACACACATTAAATGGGTGATAAAATCCACTCCATAGGTCATACATTGTCCTTAAGACCCAAATCCTCCATTAGGCCTAATTAAGACTAAAGCAAATAGGCCTTCACACCCACACGTTACACTTGTGACCTCTTGGACCACATTCAGCCTTTACCAATGGATGAAACACATAAAAAATAATTAAAATATACCCTTAATCACTCCCACATAGGTCCATTCCACCTATAACTCTAACTCACTACTTGAACCAAGCCATTCTAGCCTACTTGCCATTAGGTCTACGAACATAGAAAAGTCTATCATATATAACTAAAGCATACAAACACTTTTATCAAAAAAATCCACTCAAAAATTTGCATAAATATATAATACATGATATTAAAAAAAATCTATTTCCATTTGACACCTTCTTTCAGGTTCTAAGCATCCAAAACTACCTCTACAACATGACCACTTAGATTGATCAAACATAGTCAAAGTTCAATCAAGACCTCTTGACTCTCCAATATTAAATATGAACATGACATGAATTTAAATTTATTATAATGAACCTTTGAGACTTCCTTGACATATTCAAACTCATTTTTATTCAACTCTTGATAGAACACCTTCAACACATCTCTACAAGATGGTCACTTAAATTACTTGTAACCTCCAAAAGTACACTCCTATAGAATTTTATATTTATCACTTGTAAGAGTGATACCAAGATATATAAAAAATATTAATATATAATATTAGTATTTTATACCATAATCCTATTTATATTTTTCTTTTTCTATCATCACTCATTAGTCTAACAAACCAACTCCTCAAACCTCTTTCTCATAGTATCAACACAACTAGACAAACCCTGTTGTCTTGCATGTTTCACACACTTAAACTATCTCTTAAACTTTAAATAAGAATTTATATTTCATTTATTTTTTCAAAAACATCAATATTTCCATTTTATGCATCACCATTTGTCATAAGAACTCAAACACATCACTTTCCCTATCACACCTGGAGGAGTCAATCTGGCTCAAAACATAGTCATGTTGAACATGACTTATCACACTTGATGAAACACTTCCAATATATTATAATACATGTAAAAGTTCATAATAAATTATCATATCATCCTTAAACATAAAATTCATATGCTTTAGTGACAACTTTGCTCCTATAGATCATTCTCATTATCTTGGATTCCACTATCTTGTCTTACACAGATAAGTCACTTTATGAGCACCTTCTATCTTGTGTATAGGCATGAAAAAAACTTAAAAATAAAGGTAATATGATGAATATATCTTTAAATAATACCCAAAACCATTAGATCCATCCCTACTCACCTAGATCTCTTCCCTAAACAGTTATTCACTATGATTGGCTTTTTCTCATTGTTCTCACTATTTGTAGATTAGTGATAGGTCAACTTGATTGACCAAAAAAAATTCAAAAAATGATTATTTATTGTTGAAACAACTCCATGAACCTCAATACCAAGTCTTGGCCTTCAATCTCCATCAACTTACATGTGTTGATCTGGTCAACTATGCTTGTAGCATCAAATTATTTAGAAACAAGCACTTTTTTGTACTTTTCACTCACTTCCATGACACACCATTTAAACTTTGAGGTGCCTAGATGAGTATTATACAACATAAAATAATCAAATTTGGCTTTCCAATCCATTATGGGAACTATAATTCCATATCTTTTTAATCACTCCACTATGAGGGTTTATAGGAAGGTTTTGACCAATTTACATTCTTAACGAATGTTCATAGCTTTGTACTTGAAACCACTAAAAATTTCTTGTAAATACTTATTATTACCTTGTTTCATATCTACCAAAATTCTCAAGTCACCATGAAAATTATACACATGAAAATTAGTATCAAAGCTTCCTTCTCGAGCTCTCATCTCTTCATTCTACATGCATAGGAGACCTGCCAACATTGTTTCTTACTTTATCTTCCTCTTTAAGATCTGAAACTTGGTCAAAACATTTGAACCACATTTTCAAACCTCATTCCATGCCTACAAGTTCTAAACCATATTGACAACTCATTTTGACCCTCCATTTGGACCTCACTAGGTCTCTATATATGTTAGGTCTAGAATCACTAGTCATACAAACCTATTATATTAATCTCACCACATCAGAAACATGTCATACAACTTTATTACATGATCCATATCTACCAACCATATTCTCCCTAGCCTCAACCTTCTCAACACACTATGATTTCAAGCCTATGCCTTCATATTAGTTCTCTCATGCTAGAACTAAACTTCTTAAAGCTTCTTGTCACTTCATGATATCGGCCTTCATCAATGACATCACCACTTTGTCATTACCTTTGACATCAATGAAAACATTTTCCAAAAATATCCCCCTTATTCATTGATGTCAACCTCTTCTTCTTCTCCCCATTTTCCATGAATGATGAAGTGAACATACACTCCTCATGAATTCATCTACACAGTCCTCTAATCATAGGACTTGACCATTTACAAAGAGCCCCTTTTGTCCATGCAAGAAGATTCAATATATTATCAAATCACATGACTTGGCTTGATTAAGTCATCATACAAAATTATTGAGTTCACATATGTATCAGACTTCTCCATATCTCCATCATGACTGAATCTTGAAACTTAAATATCTCACATATACTCCCCCTTAAATCATGCATATCTCTTCATGCCTCTCAAACTATCTGAGTTAGCTCCCCATAACTCCATGTTCCATTTATCAAGTTTATTTAACACATAATTATTATTTAATTTGCCTATTACTATTTATACTCTATGTATTTCATCATATCTCAAACCATCTCTTTTTATATTTTAATACACTTCACTTTTATCTCTTTGTAACACTAATAGTCCATAACAAATGAAAGAAAACCTTTAGTTACATAGTTACTATGTCCTTTATACCTTTATCAAGATTTGGAATACTCCAATCATTTTATCACCTCCATCTTGTTATATCAACTTGAAAATATGAAATCATCATGAATATATACCATATGATTCTTAGGACAACAAACAACTGACCATAAAACTTCACAAGTCATCATGGTTTTGAATACTTTAAGACATCTTCAGGGAATCATACAATTATATAGTTCTACGAGCACAAATGTTATTACTAAATATTTTTGACATAACCTATATTCTTTATGATCTTTAAATATGAAAAAACCCAACATGATTACATGCAGTCAATTATCCTTAGGTCATTCTACCTCTCATGAAACCATTCATCTTCTTGATAAAGATAAATAAGCATTTATATTTGTCAATATTCCTCAAACTCCATTTCACTATTCTGAATCTTGTAAATTATACTCCTTCTTGAGCCAACATGGCCACCTCATGTAGTTGATAATAACTTCCATAAGGTCCTCACAACATCAACTACTCACCTACATGCTCTACAAGCCATCAAGACTCAAAACATTACCAAGCACCCTTATGAACAACAAGCAGTCAATACAAAGTCTAATAAACCTTATTCACTTTGAGGAACCTACAATACACTTTGACATATTTATATATGCAAATAGAATCTTAAAAACATGATACCACAATTCTCATATCACCTATAGTCCTTATAAAAAATGAACAATATCTCTTTGCCAAAATGGAATTGGTCTTAAAAGACCAATCTTCAACTTTCATACCCATACTCAAATCTTGACAACTAAGACATCCATAATGCATTCAAACAAGTGTCACAAGAATGAAAAACCACTATAGGAAACATTGCATATTCTCTAATAAAATATCACTAAGATTTTAGAATCTATCACAAGTCCATCTTCATCAAGAACAATCTCCTTAGGGTTTGTTGAAACCAAACCCTCATTTCACTATATTTCACCTTTAGAACTTGATCTTCCTTTCAATAAATAATCTAACCATAAAAAGAGCATTTAAAGGAGCTAAAAAACATTAGGAAAATCTTTAGACACCTTAACTAATCATTCTAAGCTTATAAAAACACTAAACAACTATACAAGTCAACATTATTTTGCCATTCAAAAAACCTTCACACACTGTCATCTTTCAAGATGAATATCTTTGCACATAAACACATATTTATAGACTATTCCAATGCATAAAAATTATATTCAAAGAGTTAAGAATAGAATAAAAGATTATAATATAAAAAATAAGGTCATTTAATAAGCTCTAATCAATTTCTAGTCTTCTTGGTTTCACTTAGAGAAAACCTAGTCAACTATAGTCAAAATTTATGTGTAACAAATGCACTTGTATGGACACCTGAATCAAACCACCACTTAGATCACCTTCCTCTTCAAGTCTAATACAATTTTTATTCTTACCCCATATTTATTTGACATCATATATAGCTTCTACAAGACATTATTTTTAAATTTGTTATTACATAGACATTTGAATTTAAACACCAACGGTCATATTTTTTGAATTCCCAATAGTTATTTCCTAAAGCATTAACTTAATATATTTTGGACCATCATTTGATTGCAAGCCAAATTAGATAACTTAAAACTAGAGATAAACAATACCTCAAGATAATAAAAATTTATGGATATTTCATGACATAAAATACCTCACTTTTATGATATATTTTGACCATAGTTGACTTTCTAGGTACCTATAATAAATGCTTCAAAATACTAGTATGAACTTGCCTCCATGACATCCTAAGACATTCTATCTTGTCTAGGAACTTCTAGTGCACTTTTTCTCTCTCCAACACTTTTAGATTTTATAACCTCTTCAAATCATCTAGGGATGCCTCACATCATCTTCCATTCCCTTCAAGACCTATACTATTGCCATACACTCACAAAACATCCTTTTGACCTCCTTTACATATAAACAAGTCTCTTCCCACAATCGAGACACCAAAACTCCATGACCTCATGTGATATGCAAAGCTCCTCAATTGTATCTTGTCAACTTAAAATATGTATTATTAACAAAATAAAAGATGCTCATACCTTTGTACTTTATGAAGATTTAGATAGACCTCAATTAGGTCTCATATTCTAGGCTTCTAATTAAATCACTGCATGTCCTTCTTCTATCATGTTAGCTAATCAAGTATAGCATCTTCAATAAGATCTATCATTTAGCTTAGGTTTGATTTTGGACTTAGCTTAAAAATAGTTCTTCTTCTTCAACCTTGTTAACACCATCATGTAGATTCTTATACAAACTTCAACCATGATCTTTAAAAACTTATTCATCATTACAAACAAGATGAACATTTTACTTATCACACTTCAAGCTACTTAGGATCACTTGTAGGATATCAATCCTCATCTAAAAGGTGTGGCTATGATACTAATTATTTAAAGTAGCCATTGAGAGGAGGGGGTAATTAGTAGACAACAATATATATTTAATTTCATTACCATTCCATGAAGCATACATTCACATAAGATCAAAAAATGCATAGAGAAACAACCATATGATCACAACACAATAAAACATAATAGATTATGTGGGAAACCCACTTGGGGGATAAAACCAAATGAACCATGCACATGGACTACTATCCTATAATGAAAATATTTAATTTATACCAGCACCAACTGATCAAGGAACACCCACCCCTTAATTTAGTCAATAACTCACTTGACCTTTAGCTAACACCAAATAGTAAGGAGGATAAAACCCCCTTGATGATCAAGAACCAAATAAATAACCTAAAAAATGATCTCCACATCTGATCTAATGCTTGCCACTCCTTATGATGTAATTCTCTTGCTTTCACTCTTCACCCTTCAATCTATTTCCAATAAATCAAAAGGTTTTACTAAATTATTTTCTGACCAAGTGTAAGGTCTTCTTAAGTAACAAGGAAGAAAATATCTACTAGAAAAGATCTGAGTCTAGTGAGTAAATGGTTCATCTGAAGTATCAACTGATTTATTATGAGGAGTGGTGCCCTTGAGTCAAGCTTATTTTTTGGAGCAACAAAGGCTTGGAAAAGGTAGGTGCCTTTGCTTGGCTAGCAATGTAGTATAAAATCTTGACCCAAGACAAGCGTAGAAAATTGGGATGGTTTGGCATTTTAAGGTGTTGCATGTGTTTCCATTATGAGGAAAGTGTGGATTACTTGATATTTTTCTATCCTTTTTCTACATTAAGTTGGGACTGGATCTGTAATAAATTAAGTTATCACTAGGTACATGCCCCCTCTCTTTCATGTTTTCTTTTCATGGCATTAGGGTCGGGAAAGAGATGTGTTGAGACCCCTTTGGATTGTTAGCCTAACAATCCTCTTTTGGTTATTTTGGAAGGAAAATAACTAACACATTTTTAATGATGTTATCATTGACCTCCAATGATTTCTAAATAAATTAGAGATTGTTATTTTATAAGTGGTCAATTCACACATTTCTAGGAACTAAGCTAATCTATCCTCTTGGGACATGTTGATTATACCTAACTAGGTGATTATCACTCTTCCCCACATTAATGGGCCAAGGGTATTTACATACAACTCCCACACTCATGTCACTATATCCTAAACTCCCCTCTATAGTTGTCTTTTTTAAGTTAAATTTGGATGGGGATAGTAGAGGGAATCTAGGTGCATCTAGGATGGGTGTACTATAAGGTATTTATCAAGCTTTCTCATTCATGCCTTACTTTTAAAACTTCAAGATATAACTAAAAATGAGGTTGAAGCTCAATATTTGGTCTTTGACATTTAGTTGTCATGTTAATGAGGGATTAATAAACTAGTCATTGAAGGGGATTCTAAATTTATTATTAATGTCATTCGTAATCACTCAATGAAGTTTTAGATATTAAATAACATCCTTCACACAATTTAGCCATGATTGGATGAAATTTCATCTTGGTTTATCAACCATGCTATAGGGTTGATACACAAAGTTGGGGGACAAAAATTATGACATTCCAAAACTTTCAATTTTTTTTACAAATGGCGTACACCCATTTTTTAAATTTTTGAGGCTCCAGCTTGTGCCCAAACCTCAAGGGCATACGCCCTTTATGATTTACAAAGGGAGTACACCCTATATCATTTTTTTACAAGCAAAGTTGTTACCCAATTACATTTTTATTTTTATCTTCTCATTTTTTGTCAATTTCAAATTCACGTATGCACTTTGGAGTTTCATGCTGCCAACAAGATTCAACATTTGGATTGCTATACATCAGGTATGTTAATTTTTGAATTTTATTTTTTTCATTTCTATTTATATTTATTTATTAAAGTAGGTTTTTGAATTTAGTTTTGCATTATATTATCTTACATTTCCTAAAAATATATATATATATATATATATATATATTTATAATTAAATTTAGATACACAAGTTTGATGGATCCATTACATGAATAAAATGTTAGACAGAACCCCAAAAAAATTGATTTTGCATAAGAAGTTCAATTTTATGAGCAATACAATTCAAAAATTCAACAAGTAAAAATAATTATCAATGGTTTATTTCACTCTTTATATGGTAGTTCACACATTTACTTGTCAATACACTAGAGTTTATTTTTAATGAAGTGGGAAATGTAACTTCAAAACTTGATGCAATGTTACATCGAAGAAAGGCCATGAAACAATTTTATTCTGACAAATTGTCATATGAATGTGTTGAGAAAAAAAATAAAAAAATAAGTTGTGTGTGCTTTATATGTTAAGCCTAAAACCAACCAACATCCACCAATGAATTAAAAACACATTAGTATTGATTGGTGTATTCATGAGGAGATGAAAAATAACTTTTGAGATAGGTGGTGGATGGTGTTTGATGATCCTCCATGCAAAAATAATGAGGTTTCATTATAATTTTTGAGAAAATTATATTATGAGTTTATGTTTCAAGATATTCCAAATTATTTTGACATGAAGGCATCCCAAGGTCGAGGAGTGGGTCTTCATTTAATAGACCTGGTTCTAGGTGAGACCAAAACTATCATAATTGAGCTTAGAGAAATAGAAGAACAATATCACATGCCTCTATTCCTAAAAATTTTCATCATAATGTACAGATGGATACCCTTGAGATGGTTAATATTTTGACACAAGTTATGATAGAGCATGGTATGCATACTTTGAAGACTTATACTCAGTCTACAGTTGATGCTAGTGGTATTGTTGGTGTTGGTGGTAGTGGTATTGGTGGCAGTGTTAGTGGTGGTAGTGGTTTTGGTGATGTTGGTATAGGTGATAGTGTCCCTCCTACTCATGTTATAGTTATTTTGCATTGTTTCACATGATGAAGTGTATGGGACCTCTTATTTAGGTGTGACATATAAAGAGTACATTATGGAGACTACCATGCTAGAGTGTATGCCATCTGTATATGATTTAACCATGCATAACACTAGCATGTTATATGTTAGCATGCCAAATCATATGCCACCTAGAGATGCTTCAATAGTACATGACACTATCATGCCAAACACTATGTGAGATGTACTAGCTTTACCAACTCCTATTAGGATATGTTAGGCTCATATTGTATAAGAGTTATTAACTTCACCATCTATATTTTATACATAGGTTTGATTTTAATTATAGTCTGTTTATGTTTTTAAAATAATATTAAGTTTATTTTCTATTATATGTTTACTTAATTGACTAATTTATTTGACTAAACTTGTTATTTATTTCTTGAATAGATGATTGGTGATATTTTGGGTAGCTCAGAAGGCCTTGACTCTATTGTATAGGTCATAATTGGCACAGGTGTACCATATACATAGGTTTGGAAAATTTTAAATTACATATTTATTCATGTGCATGTTTATTGTCATTTGATCAAAAAACTATGTTTTAAGATATATATTATAGTCATAGATTTTCATCATGTTCATTGGATTCACACATTATTTATTTATTGGTTTTAAAGATGATGAAAGATGTTATGGGCACCCCTCATAGACAAGAAGAGGATTTTTTTTTATGTTGTACCTACATCAAAGAATCCACTATCTCTTCAATAGGTCATGATTTAGGATCGGAGACTAGTGAGAACACATTGTAAAATTGTTTTTAGATTTAAGCAATGATATTTTGTCATATTTACATAATTATATATACATCTAGATATAAAAATATATTTATGCTCTATAGGATTCCCCATCATGGGTGTATATGTGGTCTCTTATCTCTAGACAACTATTTAGATGGAATATAGTGAGTATAGAATCATTTTACAAAATTTTACATTCTTGAAAAAATTATCAACTTTTTAATATACAATTTTAATGCATTAATTTTTATATTTCATATGTTGTGAAGACACAACAATTTTCACTATTTGTCGATGAAATAATGGATGATTCACATGTTGAGAGGAGAGTTTATCCTTGTATTGAGGCATCCAACACCCTCAAATCTACATCTATGCCAACAAAGCATAATTTATTTGGAGGCAATGAGGAGTATGAGAGCTAGTTGTTATACTAGGAAGCTAGTTGTTATACTAGGGGTCTAGTTGTAGGCATAATTATGTATTTACCTTGGGTTATTAACTAAATTAATTTGTCTTTGGTTAGTTTACTTAACCACTTGGGCTAAGAGGTTAGTTTGTTTAATGGGCTTAACTATTTCATGTTAGCCAATGTTAGTTATTTTACCCACCCTTTTCACATGTTTTTAGGGTGGCTCATTTCTTTGCCTATTTAATAGGCCTTCCTGTATTATTTAGATATGTAATGTATGCTTTGGATACAATATACTTATTTCTCACTCTTTGTTTTTTTATCTAATATGGTAATCAAAGCTTGCAGTTTAGGAAGCTTGGGAGGAAGCCTGTGAAACAAGAGAGGATGATCTTGTCAGGGAGAAGCGTGAAGCACCCGGTGGAGAACCATGAGAGGAAGAATTTTTTTTCCTATGATCAGCTATTTAACTTGGAGGAAAATCCCAAAAAATCATTTGAACACTATTTTTTATGATTTTTGTTTCTATAAAATTCTTTGGCTCAGAATTCATCTGTTGGATCAGATGAAATTAAATTCCACTAAGTATTTTGTTTAAAAATTGCATTTGAAGTTTTTTGGTTAGTCATTTCCATAAATATTGGAGAAGAGACCAAATTTTCATTTGGGAACTATTTTTGGTGAGTGAGGGATCTAAAAATTTCTATTTTTTGAGAGGAGATGATAAGAACTAACAGAATTCAATTTGGCTAAGTATTTCTCTTGGAATCTACATCTGAAGTTTTGCAAGTAAGCCAATTTTTTGATTGGCTGATTTTTTTTATGAAAATTTTAATCTAAAGTGTTATTATTTCAATTAATTTTTATTTTTTAATTGAAATAATTCAAAACTTTAGCTTATAAGGATTATTGGGGACCTATTGGTGACTAATTATCTCAAAAAAGTTCTAGAAGGTGAAAATTCACCATTTTTTGAGTTTTTGATTTGGATGTTGACAGAAAAGGAATTTTTGAAATTAAAGTTGTATATCTCCTAATTTAATTATTTTTTTCCATTTTTTGATGTTTTTAAAGATGAAAATTTTAAAATTTCCCAAATAGTGTGGTGTTTTTTGCTAAAAATTGGAGGTATTGACCAATTTGTGATTTGAATCAGTGGGTAGGAGGAGTTTTATGTAAAGTCATTATATTTTTTCTATTATTTAAATTTTTTGGAAAAAATAGGTTAAAATGGCTAGTTTATAACACCGATGATTGCTAGATTCACAAAAATTGACAAGCAAAAATTTTAGTTTGTGGAGTCACAAGGTTTTGATGATATGTAAATATCAAAAACTTGATCAAATAGTGCTTGATAAAGAGAAAAGTCCTACCATTGGCTATTATGACTATGATAAATGTCATTAGGGAGCTCTTATGTTGTTAAAACTATTAGTAGCAGCTAATCTAATCTTAGAAGTAAAAAATGTGACCATATCATCAGATGTATGGAAAAATCTAACTTCAAAATATCAAGCTTCTGAAGATGATAAGGTATTGTATTTGAATATTTTTTTTCACTAAGATGTAATAAGGTGGCTCTATTTCTAATTTTTTATTATAGATCAAGGACATTAGTGATCAGTTGAAGGCTATACAGAAGCTTATTGATGAACAAGATTTGATTACTCTAGTTATGCAGAATCTTCCTCCATTTGAGTCATTTGTGGATTCATTGCACATGATTTATAAGACATAGACTTTGGACTTAAAAAATTTATCCACATTGTTATTGCAGAAGGAGAGATGGCAGGAATAGATAGTGTTGTCTACATCTACTTCTACAGAGAGTGCATTCTTCATCAAGGGAAAGGATAAGAAATTTGGTAAAACTACTAGTTCTCTGATAGTAACTTCACAAGTGATTCTAATAAGAGATCTAAGTGGAAATTTTTTTACTGTAAGTAACCTAGTCACCTTAAAAAAGATTATAAAAAAAGACAACATGATATGGCTAACCCTATAAATAAAGTTCATCATGCGAATGTAGTTGAAGGTGTAGATGAGGAATTATATCTTAATTTTGATTTCATGGCTTCCAGTGGTAATTATATGATGGATCAAGCTTATTAATTTGATTCAAGGGCATCTCACCATTATACATGCCATAAGGACTGGTATGTGGATTTTATTGAAAATGATAGTAATAATGAATCTATATCTTTAGGAGATGGTAGGACTCATTTTGTGAAAAGATATGGTAATGTTTAGATCAAATTTGATGGTACTATCTGATATACATTTAAGAATGTTAGGTATCTGCCAGACATGAATAAAATTTTACTTTCCATTAGTGAGATCACTAGAAACTCTATTTTTGTTGTAAATTTTCAAGGACAACAATGTTTAGTCACTACTAGAGATAACAAGATTATTGATGTTGGGATTGGTGAAAAAGGCTTTTATAAACTTACAAATCCACACAGACAAAAGGAAAGTGTAATTGTAGTGTTTGATAGCACAAGTTCACTTTGACATGAAAGGTATGGGCATATTGAATTTCCAATATTTGACTACATTAAGCAAGACTAAGACGGTTAAAGGGATTCCTTCTATTTGAGATAGTCATCATGTATGTATTGGATGTCAGTTGGGAAAGCAAGTTTGACATTCATTTGATGTTGGTAAAGCTTCAAGAGCTAAGGGGGTATTGATATAGTATATGCCAATTTTCATGGTCTAATGTAGACACCTACCCCTTCTAGAGCTCATCATTTTCTTTTATTGGTCAATGTGAAGAAATCTGATTATTTTTATAACTTCTTTACCTGGAAAGATATGGTTAAAAAATAGAGGAAAGGTCAGTGAAATATCTTAAAATGGATCATGGGGGTGAGTTCATATCAAAACATTTAAAGGAGTTTTATTGCCACTGAAGGCATACACAGACAATATACTACCCCTTACACTCTGTAGCAAAATAGAGTTGTGGAAAGGCAAAATAAGATGGTGATGGACATGGATCACTATATGGTCCAAAGAAAAAAAATGTCCCATATAGATATTGGGTAGAAGTAGTGAATAAGGTGATGTACATCCTCAATAGAAGTCCTAAAAAAGCATTAGAGAATATGACTCTTGAGGAGGCTTGGTCAAGTCAAACTCCAGATGAAAGTGCTTTCCAAATTTTTGGTTGTGTAGCTTTTGCAGTTATTCCTAATCAAAAGAGAAGTAACTTGGATGTGAAAAGAAAAACATAAATGTTTGTTGGGTACAGTGAGCAATCAAAGGCCTACAAATTACTTGATGTTTCAACTAACAAAGTTATGGTAAATAGAGATGTCAGTACATGAACCAATGCCATACTTCATAGTAATTGGTACAATTTTAGATATTGAGTCATGGTTTTCTTCTAATGATTCTATTATAAGTTGTGGTTTGAAAGTTGAGAAAGATTCTAGTTCATCAGTGGAATCATATTTTAGGGAGGGAATTGATACAGGTCATTGTGAAATTCCAAAAAATTAATCAAAGAATCTAAAGTGGTATATTTCCACTATGGAAGCACTAAAGGAGAAAGACTTACCACAAGGTGTGAAAGGAATAAGAATGAGATCAGGAAAGCAGTTTGGTAATAGAGGTAAACATGAAAATTTTTCTCTAACAAGTATTATTTCACATGTTTTTTAGCCTAATTATTTTTTAGAGGCCAAAGGGAAACATGAGTGGGAATCAGCCATGCAATTGGAATATGATTCCTTGATGAAAAATAAGACTTGGGAGCTCATGCAGTTACCACCTAGAAAGAAATCCATTGGTTGTAAATGGATTTACAAGGTAAAATGCAAAGTAGATGACTCCTTGGATAAATACAAAGCCAAACTTATTTCAAAATTTTATGCACAAGATGAAGGGGTTGATTATAAATAGACTTTTGCTCTTATTACAAATATGGTAACTTTTTGTTTGATTGTTGCTATTGTTGCTTAGTTTGGATGGTGGGTGCACCAAATGGATGTCAAGAGTGCTTTATTGAATGGATATCTAGAAGAGGAAGTATACATGGTTCAACCATAGGTTTTTTAGGTTCTTGGTAAGGAAAATCTTGTTTGCATATTGATCAAGTCCTTGTATGGGCTTAAACAGGCTCCTCAAGCCTAATATATGAAGATGGATACATACTTTAGGGAGTATGGTTTCAAAAGGTGTACATCTGAACCAACTCTATATGTAAAGGTGTCTAGTGATGATATATTGATTCTAATTGTATATTTTGATGATATATCCATCACTGGGAGTAGTGCTAGTCTCATTCAAAAAATGAAGGTTGATATTTATTATACTTTTGACATGACAAACTTAGGACTACTGAAATATTGTTTAGGTATTGAGTTTTGGCAAGGTGATTGTGTTATATTCATGTCATAAAGTAAGTATGTCAATTAATTATTGGAAAGGTTTTGAATTATGTATTTTAATCCAAATCACACACCTATGGAAGTTGGAGCTAAAATTTCAGCTAACACTAATTCACCTCTAGTCAATGAAATAGTGTATCAGCAACTAGTGGGTAGTCTCATTTACCTCACTAACACTAGACCGAATATTTGTTTTGTAGTGAGTTTTATATCTCACTTCATTTTTAAACCATAGTAAGTACATTGGTTAGCTACAAAATAGGTATTAAGATATGTCAAAGGTACTCTTGACTTTGGCATACTATATAAGAAGTTTGTAGATTTTGAGCTTTCAGCATATTTTGAATTTGATTGGGTAGGATCAGTAGATTAAATAAAAGCTATAATAGGATATGTTTTCACTCTTGATTTAGTAGTTTTATCACTTTAGAGAAAACTACAAACTACAATGGTATTATCTTCAATAGAAGCAGATTATAAATCTATGGTCAGTGCAAGTTGTGAAACTATGTGGATAAAGAAAATCTTAGAAGATCTTTAATTTGAGTCATCAAAGCCTACTCCAATTTTCTATGACAACCAAAGTGTTTTGAAGATGGTGAAGAATCTAGTATTCCATGTCAATACCAAACATATTGAGGTTCACCATCATTACATCTGACAGTTAGTTACAAATGAAGACATAAGTCTCTTCTACTGCCCCACTGCAAAACAACCAGCTGATATAATGACCAAACCACTTGGTTCAAACAAGTTAATAAAATTCAAGGACAAACTTGGTATTGATTTTGGTTTTGTCATTAAGGAAGGGTGTTAGTGTAATTTTATATTTACCTTGGGTTATTGACTAAGGTAATTTATCTTTGGTTAGTTTCGTTAACCACTTGGGTTAAGAGGTTAGTTTGTTTAATGGGCTTATCTATTTCATGCTAGATGACGTTGGTTGTTTTACCCACCCTTTTCACATGTTTTTTAGGTGGCTCATTTTTTTGTCTATGTAATAGGCCTTCTTGTATTTTTCAAATATGGAATGTATGCTCTGAATACAATCTAGTTCTTTCTCACTCTATGTTTTATCTAATAACAATTGATTTTTTATGCTGATATGGCTCACTTTGTATGTCTATATGGTGCATTTTTTCTATGTACATATTATGGTCTACATTTTTTCTTAATATACGCTATATTATTTATGTTAAATTATGACATAGAACTTTGCATCTATCACATATATATTATTTGACAATATGATTCCTTTTCCTATGCATATTTTCTATTTTTATCATTTAATGTTTACACATATTATTGGTTAATGATCATTATTACTTCATATGGGGTTAAAAAAATCATATTATTCTCTAAGTTAGGTGCTTCATCATTATGTATATTTTACATTTACATGTGATACTTACTATTTACTTGTTTTATTTATATTTAATTGCATATGAATTTGAAATTGTGATATAAGTGGACTTGGGATCAATTTCATGGACATGTAAATATTATAAATTGTACTTGATCATAATTTTTAGGAGGTGTAGTGATTCACTTGTGTATATCTTTATGGTTTTTATCATAATGTGGTTCTTAATGTACTCTTTTTATGCCTCATGTAGGATTTTAAGTCTTTAAGATTAGATGATATGTCATCACCATAAGTATTCTTTATTTGCTACAAAAGATCTAGCCTATATAAGGCCTCAGAAAAAGATTCTTTAAAATCACACCATATCATGTTGTCTTTATTGTGGTGCCTCATGTGGTCTTTTTAAGTCTTTGGGCTTAGATGATATGTCATCATCATAAGTATTCTTTATTTCTTGTACGAGATGTAGCTTATGCAAGGCCTTGGTAAAAGATTATTGAAAAGCTCAACATATCATGTTGTCTAATAATTATAAATGTGTTGTTGCTTCAATGATTCAAGTAATTTTAATCCATCTCATATCATGCTTTAATTACCATTGTGTATACATTTGCTTAGTATTTTTTCCACTATTATGTACAAGATAGACATACATGTTTTTTCTCCACTTAATCCATTCTTTGGAGAAGTCACTATAAACTAATATTTTATAATTGAAACTCCAAATATATTAATCATATTCATCTATTAATATAGTTTAATGAACAATACAACTTTCTTTGATTGATTTTGCATGTTTATCATTTTATGGGATTTGAATATCAATATTTTTTTTGATACAATTTTGTCAATATTTAATCCAATTTAAGTACTTACAAAAAAAAAATTGCATTTAAAACTTAAATTTATTTTACTTGATTGATTAGACATTTTTTATATCTTTATAATGTTTAGTACATATCTTACAAAAACATTGCATAAATTATTCCTTTCACTTTCATCATCTGGGAGAAGCTTTGCAAGATGATTTTTTTACAAACACATAATAGATTTTTTAACACCATATTTTTTGGGACCCCATGACATAAGGTGGCCCTGTAACCATTATAACATCAGATTGGTTTAATTCATGGCTCAATACACTCTTGAAAATAATTTTCCCATATCTATGATTTGAGGGACTGAAAAGTTGCACACACCAAGAAACTCAATTTTTCCTGACTCTCTAATTTCATAAGTGTTAGAAAGTTTCCACATAGTGGCATATACACAAGTGTGTTCTTAGTGTGTTTTTGGTAATAAATATTCTATCATGGATTAAAATTGTTTGTAAAACCTATATACATTACCTTTCATGTTTTAGGTAGTTTAAAGATTTAGATGAGCCATCAGATCCTCCTCCAACTTTAGTTGTGCATTAGAGCATAACCATGAGGGATAGAGATTATCCATTAGCTCCTACACATTCATGGATAGATATTATAATAAATCCCAATAGTATTTTATCTAACTCAAGATGGACAAGATGCGACAACAAACTTTCTCTCATGGCTAAATCTTTAAGAATAGGCCAAAAGTTGGTCAATGAGGGCCATATATTCTGACTCGTCAGCCCAATTAACAAAAAATCTATGTAGACATATTTGGATAGTAATTTTAAGTATATAATGGTAATTATTTGGTCTTGGTTGGGTCCTAGGAGTGAAATTTATAGTTTGTCATATGCATCCCTTTAGATAAATCATTCATCCCTGAATGCACAAAATGAGCAAACTTCTATCAAGCATTATAGGATAACTACGAGGGATAAAGTATAGAAAAATCCTGTAAGAAATCCCAAGATTATTTCATGTAACTTTATATGGATAAGATGTGGTAATAAGGTTTCTCTCACAACCAAATCTCTTAGAATGATCCAAAAGTTAGTCAGTGGGGTCGTATATTATGACTCATCAGCCCAATCAATTAACCATCTATGGAAACACATATAAATATGAATTTTAAAGATATAATGACCATTATATAGTCTCAATCAATCCTAGGGAGTGAAATTTGTAGTTGGTCAGAGGCATCCCTTAAAATAATTCACTCATCCTTGAGTGTGCAAAATGAGTGAACCTCCATCATGCATTACAGGAGAACTGTGAGGGATAGAGATCAGAAGTTAGATCCTAAACATGAATGGATGAGTCTTATAATAAATACCAAAAGGATTTAGTGTAAATCAATATGAATGATACATGATAATGACATTTCTCTCGTGGCTAAATCTCTTAGAATGGGCCAAAATTTGGTTAGTAGGGTCATATATTCTGACTCATCAGCCCAATAAATAAATCATATATGTGGACACATAAAGATAGGAATTTTAAAGATAGAATGGTCATTATCTAGTCTTGATCGAGCCCTCAGAATGAAAGTTATAGTTGGTCAAAGGCATTTCTTAAGAGAATTCACTCATCCCTAAGTATGAAAAATGAGCGAACTTCTATCATGCATTGTAGGAGAAACATGAGGGATAGAGATGAGCCTTTATATTATACACATATTTGGATGAGTTATTTAATAAATCCTAAGAGGATTTTATGTAAATTAATATGGATGAGACATGGAAATTAGGTTTCTCTCATGGCCAAATCTCTCAAAATAGGCCAAAAGTTGATTAGTGGGGTCATATATTTTGACTCATCGTCCTAATAAAAAAACATATGCATGAGCATGTCCAAATATGAATTTTAAGGCTATAATAGAAATTTTTCAATCTTGATTGGGCCTGAGAGTGAAATTTGTTGTTGGTCAGAGGCATCTGTTAAGAGAATTCACTCATCCCTAAGTGTACAAAATGAGCAAACTTCCATCGAGCATAACAACATAATCATGAGGGATAGAGATGATTCATTAGCTCCTATACTTACAAAAATAAGTCCTCTAATAAATACTAGGAGGATTTTATCTAACTTTAAATGGATGAGACATGGAAATGAGATTTCTCTCATGGCCAAATCTCTCAAAATAGGCCAAAAGTTGGTCAACAAGGGTTGTATATTCTGACTCATCAGCCCAATCAATGAACCATCTACATGAACATATATAAATAATAATTTTAAGGTTATAAAAACCTTTTTTATATCTCAATAAGGCCCCAAGAGTGAAATTTTTAATTGATCAGAGGCATCTTTTAAGAGAATCCACTCATTCCTGAGTAAGAAAAATGAGCGAACTTCCATCATGCATTGTAGGAGAATCATGAGGGTTAGAGACAAATTATCATCTCCTACACATGCATGGATGAGTCCTATAATAAATCTTAAGAGTATTTTATCTAACTATATATGGATGAGATGTGGTAATGAGGTTTTTATCATGACCAAATATGTTAGAATGGGCCAAAAGTTGGTCAGTATGGGTTATATATTTTGACTCGTTAGCCTGATCGATAAACCATCTACATGAACATGTCTAAATAGGCATTTTAAGACTAGAATGACCATTTTCCAATATTGATCAGGCCTTGAGAGTGAAATTTGTAGTTTTTCAGAGGCATCCCTTAAGAGAATTCACTCGTCCCTAAGTGTGAAAAATGAGAAAACTTCCATCATGCATTGAAGGAGAACTATGAGGGATAGAGATCAGCCATCAATTCCTACACATGCATAGATAGTCTAAAAATATTTAAGATTATTTTATCTAAATTGATATGTATGAGATATGTCAATGAGATTTATTTTGTAGCCAAGTCTCTCAGAATGGCTAAAAGTTGGTAAGTGGGGGTCATATATTCTAACCCATCAACCCAATCAATAATCCATCTATGAAAACGTGTCCAAATAGGTGTTTTAAGGATAGAACATCCCTTATCTAGTCTCTATCAGGTCCCATAAATTAAATTTTTAGTTGATCAGAGGCATCCCTTAAGAGAATCCACTTGTCCTTGAGTGTACAAAATGACTAAACTTCCATCACATGTTGTAAGAGAATTGTGATGGGTAGAGATGAACCATCAGATCTTCCACATGCACCAATGATTCTTATAATAAATCTTGGGAAGATTTTATCTAACTTGAGGTGGATTAGATGTGGCAATGAGGTTTTTATCACAATAAAATCTCTTAAAATAGACCAAAAGTTGGTCAACAAGGGTTGTATTTTCTAACTCATCAGCACAATCAATGAACCATCTATGAAAACATGTTTGGATAAGCATTTTAAGGTTAGAATAGCCTTTTTTAGTCTTGGTCAGGCCCCAAAATTGAAATTTAAAGTTGAGTGTATAAAATGAGTGAACTTCTATCATACATTACAGGAGAACCGTGAGGGATAGAGATGATCTATCAACTCCTACATGTGCACAAGTGAGTCCTATAAAAAAGCATAAGAGGATTTTATGTAACTTGAGATAAATGAGACATGGAAATGAGGTTTCTCTCATAGTCAAATCTCTTCAAATGGACCAAAGTTGATCAGTAAGAGCTATATATTCTGACTCATCAACCCAATTGATAAAACATCTATGTAAATACATATGGATAGGCATTTTAAGGCTATAAAAGCTATTTTCCAATCCCAATCAAGCCCTGAGAGTAAAAGTTGTATTTAATTAGAGGCATCCTTTAAGAGAATTCACTCATTCATGAGTGTGTAAAATGAGAAAACTTCAATAATGCATTGAAAGAGAACCATGAGGGATAGAGATGATCCATCATATCCTAAACATGCATGGATTAATTATATAATAAATCCCAGGAGGATTTTATATAAATAGATAAAGATGATATGTGGAAATGAGGTTTCTCTTGTGGCTAAATCTCTTAGAATGGACCAAAAGTTGGTCAGTGAGGGCCATATATTTTGACTTGTCAGCCCAATCAATGAACCATCTATATAGACACATCCAGATAGTATCTTTAAGGATAGAATAGTCTTCATCTAATCTCGGCTAGGCCCTAGGAGTGAAATTCATAATTGATTAGAGGAACCCTTAAGAGAATCCACTCATCCCTGAGTATGTAAAATAAACAAATCCATCACACTTTGTAGGAGAAACATGAGGGATAGATATGAGTCATCAAATCCTACATGTGCATGGATGAGTCCTCTAATAAATTCTAAGAGTATTTTATGTAACTTGATATATAGAAATGAGTTTTTTCTCATGGCCAAATCTCTTAGAATGGGCCAAAAGTTTGTCAGTAAGTGTTATATATTATAAATTATCATCCCAATCGATGAACCATCTATGCAGACATGTTCAAATAGGAATTTTAAGGATATAATGGCCTTTGTCTGATCTTGGTCAGGCTTTGGGAATTAAAGTTACCATTGATTGAAGGCATCCCTTAAGAGAATCTACTCATCCCTGAGTGTGTAAAATGAGGTAACTTTCATCATGTATTGTAGGAGAACCATGAGGATAAAGACAAACCATTAGCTCCTACATGTGAATCAATGAGTCTTATAATAAATTCCAAGAGGATTATATCTAACTCAAGATGGATGAGATGCAATAATGAGGTTTCTCTCATGACCAAATCTCTCAAAATGAGCCAAAAGTTGGTTAGTGGGGGCCATATATTCTGACTCATCAACCCAATTAATGAACCATCTATTGACACATGTCTAAGTAAACATTTTAAGGCTATAACATCCTTTTTCTAGTCTTGATCAGGCCCTAAGATTGAAATTTTTAGTTGATTAGAGGAATCCATTAAGAGAATCCACTCATCCCTAAGTGTGTAAAATGAGCAAACTTTTATCGCATGTTGTAGGAGACTTGTGAGGGATAGAGATGAATTGTTAACTCCTACATGTGTAATAATGAGTCCTATAATAAATTTAGAGATTATTTTATATAACTTAATATGAATGAGACATGGTAATGAGGATTCTCTCATAACCAAATCTCTTAGAATAGACCAAAAAATGTTCAGTGGAGGTGTATATTTTGACTTGTCAGTCTAATCGATGAACTATCTATGTGGACACATTTGAATAGGAATTTTAAGGATATAATGGCATTTATCAATCTTGATCAAGCCCTAGGAGTGAAATATATAGTTTATTTGAGGCATCCCTTCAGATAATTCACTCAAACCCTGAGTGTGTAAAATGAGGGAATTTTCATTATGCATTGTAAGATAACTGTGAGGGCTAGAGAGGAACCTGTTAGCTCCTACACATGCATGGATGAGTCCTCTAAGATAGATTTTAAAGATTTTATCTAACTCAATATGGATGATATATGTAAATGAGGTTTATCTTACGACCAAATCTCTCAATAGTCTAACTCATCAACCCAATCAATGAACCATCTATGCAGAGACCTCCATATATATTTTTTAGGCTAGAACAACCATTATACATTCTTTTTCATCCCTTATAAATGAATTTTTTAGTTGATCAAGTCATACCTTAAGAGAATCCACTCATCCCTGAGTGTACAAAATGAGTAAACTTTTGATGCACATTTCAAAAAAACTATGACGTATAGAGACAAACCATCAGCTCCTACACATGCATAAATGATTCCTCTAAGAGAACTTGGGAGGATTTTATCTAGCTCAAGATGAATGATATGTGGAAATGAGGTTTTTCTCGTAGTCAAATCTCTTAGAAAATTCCTAAATTTGGTCAATGGGGGCCATATAGTCTGACTCATCAACCTAATAGATGAATCATCTATGCAGACACCTCCAAATAGGAATTTTTAGGATTAAAAAATCATTTTACAATCATGATTGACCCCTAATAATTAATTCTATAGTTGATCAGAGGCATCCCTTGAGAGAATCCACTCATCTTTGAGTGTGTAAAATGAGTGAACTTTCATTATGTGTTGCAGGAGAACCGTGAGGACTAGAGATGAACCATCATCTCCTACACATGCATGAACAAGTCCTATAAGAGATTCCATGAGTATTTTATCTAACTCAAAATGGATGAGATTCGATAATGAGGATTCTCTCATAGCCAAATCTCTCATAAAAGGCCAAAATTTGGTCAGTAGTGGTTATATAGTCTAAATCATCATCCCAATTGATAAATCATATATGCATACACCTCTAGATAGGCATTTTTAGGATATAAAAAACATTTTTTGGTCTCATTTGACCCCAAAAAATGAAGGTTATAGTTGATCAAAGGTATCCCTTAAGAGAATCCACTTATCTCTAAGTGTGCAAAATGAGTGAACTTCCAATGCGAGTTGTAAGATAACCATGAGGGATAGAGATGAACCATTATCTCTTATATATACATCGATGAGTCATCTAAAATATAATAGGAGGATTCTCTCTAATTCAATCATGAAGAGATGTGGAAATGAGATTTTTATCACAACCATTTCTCTTAAAATAATCCAAAAGTTAATAGTGGGGGTCGTATATTCTAACTTGTTAGCCCAATCGATGAATCACGTGTGTGGACACATCAAGATAGGCATTTATGGTTATAATTACCACTATATGATCTTGATTGGACCCTAGAAATAAAATTTTTAGTTGATCATAAGCATCCCTTAAGATAATCCACTCATCTTTGAGTGTGCAAAATGAGTGAACTTATATCATGTGTTGCAGGAGAACTGTGAGGGATAGAAATGAATCATCATCTCCTACACATGTATGAATGAGTCCTTTGAGAGAGCATAGATAAGACTATTTGCATGTTTTCTTAGAAGGACAAATAGAAAGAAGGTGAAAATTATTTACTTAAGGTAGATAAAATTAATATGAAGTGTCTTTCAGATTCTCTTCATTTTAAGAAGATAATCTTCTCTACTCATGGCACTAACCATGTGAAGGTAGAAACTAAATTGGTACCACTAACCTACATTAAAAAATTTAGTAAAAAACTTAAATAAAAATAAACACAATGATAAAATAGTTGAAAATTAAAATACATTAAATCAAATAACTTTACTATATTAATTTGAAATGCTAGATAAAGTTACTAATTCAATCTAACATACCTTTAGGATCAGTACTATTTGCAAGTGTTTCAAGAATCATTTCATGGTCAGACACATGCACTTTTCACAAAGTTCTATTGTGAAGCTTTCCATGATATTTGATCATTTGAATATTTGTAGCAATAACCAGGTTTGAATAATGAAGCTCACTCTGTGTGTTTCAAAGTCCTCAAATAACAATTATTTTATTTTTCATAATAGTACTTATAAAGCCAAGTTTTGATAACCACTATAGATCTAGTGGGATAAATTAGCTCTTCTCCATCCATAACATTTTTGGTTAATTTTTTTTTGCCTCTACACAATGACACAAGGAGTAGTATGTTCCCTCATCATTGTCCTCAAGTGTAATGACTACAAAAACATGCCCTATATTTAAATTATAACCAAATTATAATCACATTTAAAAAAAAAAAAAAATATCACTAATATCTAAGGTTATATATTTAATTAAAGAATAAATTATACCTAGTTGTATAATATTTGAGATGTGATCAAAGTCAATTGATGATGTCATTTTATGATTTGTCAATTATTGGAGTGAATGGATACTCTCTATAGGTGATATGGGTTTACAATACCATTCATCAACCCATTATTTTGACTCACATTCATTCTAATTAAATTCCATATATGAGGAACAAAAACATGCCATATCCCTAGTATAAATAGTCCATGAACTTAAATTTGAGCTTTGAATGGAGTTAAAAACACTTGCTCCAAGTATTGTAATGCAATATTCATACATTGCCTTATGTTTTTCCTCTATTAACCAAAATAATCTTCATACATGAGAATGCTTATCCAATCCATGACAAATATTTTTACTACACCAAGTCATAAGACTTGCAGCATCAATCAAATTATCACCATCCTTGTGCATTGTTTGCTCTCTTTTAAAGATTTTTTTTACACATACACCTGCACCATCATGTTCCCCTTTTCCATGCCCAACCTCAAAGAAACTCTAAAAATGTTGAATGTCATTCTTCTTATACATTCTGCTTAACCAATAAAATATTTGAGAATTCTTGAACTGCCCTACATAATTGTCTGACCAAATATAGTGTGTATCAACATGATTTATCTTTCATTCATATTTATATAAAATATCTCAAAACAACCTTAGAAAAACTCTATAGAATGCAATCTGTCATCGCTCATATAAAAGTAGTACTCCCTAAAAATCTTTTTGTTGTCATCTATGTTATTAGGTACATGTTTGAATGTAATATGAACAAAAATTCCAACTTGAATTGAATTATAGTATTAGGATTTAACCTCATTCAATGGTTGTAGTGTGTAGTTCTCAGTAAAGTCCACAACCAAAATAATGGTGCCAACTAGAAAGTTGTCCTTGCATACCTTGAATTGATTATCTAACCATTTTGATTTGTGTGTGTGTCTTGCATATTAGTAGATAATATTCTTATTGAATTCAAACATGAAATCAGATACAAAAATTTTGATTGTAACCAATTCACATCTTGATGACTTTTTTCCATCTTTTAACACATACTTTATAGATTTGTAGTTCCTATAATCAACTAGTTGATTTTAAAATTCATGTGAAATATCTTCATGTATACAACTCATCAAATATGACAAACCACCACAATTGTTACATGTTCTATTTAGACATTATTTAGCAAAAAAAAACTGTCCCTAAGATATTTGATAGAAAAGACCTTGGATTAATTCTCTTGATGTCTTATGTGGGGAAGACACCATACATTCCTAAAAAATCTTTTCAATATGTAAAGTACAATGTATATGATGAAAAACATCAAAATTCATAGCAAATTTAACATGTACCCTACAACAATATCTAGTGCATACTTGGTTGATTTTAACATAGAAAGGCTTGCACATCCCAATGACCTTTGGCTAATTATCAATTGGCCATTAAATTTTTTAATAAACATTTTATAAAATTATGTTTGGGTCATGTCTAAGAATTTTTTTGTATGTGGCTCATGATTTTTTGAGCCTTTTCTTCTTTTAACATCTTTTACATTAGATTAGACCCTTGTGTTTTTGTGCCAAAAAAATCAATCAAATGTCTTGTTCCTTCAACTAATACCTTATCTTTTTGTGGGATTCTACCACTAAACACTCAATAATCTGTGAGTGAAGGGTCATCAAGCCTTGTTCTTTTTTTTTACAAAATTTGTTAGAATTTTTCTATTTAAGTTCAAGGATTTACTTGTTTTAGTAAGAATTCAAGATTTAGATGTTGATTTACTCACTATAGATTCGATTATTACTCATCTTGTCATATTACTATCATTATTATGACTTTTATTACCTATTGTCTTAAATACATTAAATAGATTTTCTACTATTTTACTATTTCTTCCCTCCATATTGAATATTCTTAACCCCAAATTTTACATCACAAGATGCATTTTTACACGTGTATTAATTAAAAAAATAGTTGACATCATTTTATATGGGTTTTATTCTCAAATTTATAGTCCCATACACATTGAGCATAATGTTGAACTAATCTTTTTGACATTTTACCTTTCATAGATTCTGTTATTTTTTCATCTATTTCAACCAAATACCTTGGTTTTCATCTTGTTATCCTTGGAGGTGTGGGTGTAGGAGCTATATTTTGTATTAAAGTAGGTGGTGTTACCACATCAAAAATA